>NW_006500320.1:265386-329081 GCF_000471905.2 Amborella trichopoda
GTCAAAATTTAATGGTGATCCTCCTTTGAGGTCCTACTCACATGGGTGTGGGAGGGTCTCATAGTGTCATTACTCATATATATGTATATATATATATATAGATATAGATATATATACACACACACACACACACAGAGTCCAAAAGTGTGTGCATAAGAACACCCTACCAATGTTCAAAAATGCGGATTCAGGCGCCTAGCCAACTAGGCGCCCGCCCAAAGGCAAGATGCCCTCATCAAAATGGAACCCCCCTCCCCCCCACCGCCCCAAACAAAAAAAAACATGGGAGTTCTTAGGACATGGTCTTAAGTCTTTGAGAGTTTTTAAGGCTATTTTAGAGCCCAAACTCCTCATGACATAGACAAAAATGTAATAGTACAATCACATAACAAATTTACTGATAGAAGTCTCAAAGAGTTTGTAACTTGTAAGGCATTAAAATGCTTGAAACCCAAATATCATTGCAGGAAACTAGAAGTTTAGACCAGAAACGATATACAAAGTCAACGATATACAAAGTCAACAAGGCAAAATCAAAAAACAAATACATCAAGTCATCTACCAAACATGTAAATATATCGTTAAAAAAAAAAAGGTAACAGAAAAACACATGATTCGCAACATAATATACTGTAGCAAAATAAAATCAAAACCCTCTTTTAAATATGATAATACTTTAACAATAAGAAAATGAAATTGATATCGGTGCAAACTTCATCTATTGGGTGGCCAAAAGTCCTCAAAATCAACTACTAGGAGCTCTAAATCCACCCACAAACAATTGCCTTTGGTTTGGGAAGAAATGGCAAAAATCAAAACTTTATCGATCTTTCAATAAATCACAAAAGAGTAGTTTTTTGGGGAGTTTTCTCATCCTAATAGCCACGGTTGTTGTTTGGTGGGTTTAAAATACCCCCAAACCCTTTTTCCCCCTTCTTAGGGGGAAAAATGATAGGGTTTTTTTCACCCTTCCACAAACTGTCACTGGGTGGCACCTAGGCGGGCACCCGGAGACATGCCACACAATTCCATCGCACAGACAACACCAAGGAATTTTTTGAAATTTTTCATCTAGGCGGTCGAGCAGCCAAATTTTCGAACACTGCACCCTACCAAAGAAATGCTACGGTGACTTTGCTCATGGGCTTAACGGCTATCGATCACACTTTGATCACATGATTAGGAGTGTATTTTAGTCTATGTATTTCTTTTTGACAAAGTACCCTGAGTTGAAATTTAGGGGGTAAATGTATCTCAGCCTTGCATACCCCATAAAAATATATAAAAAGATTTATTTCAAATTATTAAAAAATAACAAAGTACTCATGTAACATTCATGGATATTTGGTAATTTTAAAATATGTAAACTATTTTTTATTTAATTTGTGTACATGTGGTATGATGTACACAAGCCCCAAATTTCAGGTTGATCCGATTTAAATATAATACATTAAAATAAAAATAGTGTTACAAATTCTCAATTGTCCGATTTTTTCTTGGATGGTTGATAGCCTTTGAGTCCATGGCCATTTGGTAGGGTTTTCCATACACACACTCACTTTGAAACAAGGTGAAATTGTCAAAAAAATAAAAGCGGACGATTCATTGTATAAGACGCACATTATAAAGTTAGGTGAAACTGTAGAAAAATTACGAAAATAAATGACTAATTGTAAGATTACTAGTAAAAAGCATGTGCTTTGCACATGAGCACGGACTAACAAATGAAATCATTGAATTTTATAGATACAAAATATTATCATCATCTCAAACCTTTTTCCAACTATTTGAGGTCAGCTATAAAATTTTATAAAATGGGATACAAAATCTAAGAAAATAAAACCATATAAATGGGATATGATGATTATTTCAATTTAATTAACTAATATGCATTAAGTTTAGGACAATATCTTCTAAACCATTGCAAGTTCAAATGGAAGAAATGGTCAAAGATTTGTAGTGATGGGCTGATGAACAAGTTTTAAATAGAGAGAAGACCAATCATGAACTTTATATCAGTAAGTGCTGCATCATATCAAAACACACAAAAAAAAAATAAAAAAAATGACATTTTAGATCCTAACACATTTTTTATCTCTTATAATTAGCCCCGGAAAAGTATACGAGATAACAATATCAGCAAGTGCTACATTAGATAAACACACAAAAAAGATCCTAAAAGCATTAAAAGAATAAAGATTTGGATTCTTGCATCAAGTTGCATGAAGTTCGACGGAGATTACAAAAATAGGCAAAAAAAAGAAGGGAAAAAGTTTACCTAATGATCAGATAATGATTAAGTTTCTTTTGTTGTTGAGCTTGAGAGAATCTTGAAAGAGAGCATCAAATAAGCTCTAAAGAAGAGCGACCAAGAAAGGAACCAATATACAATACATTAAAAATACCTAATTAATAACTATAATGCTTACATGAGAAAGGCAAGTCTTATTGAGTAATACGATCACAAAAGAGGGAGTTGTAATTCCTCAAAGAAACCAACCATTGAAAATGCACTCAATATAAGCTCACATCAATTAATATTAGCCTAAAAAATCAGCCATAATGATATCATACTCACGATCTTACCCCAACCCAACTTCTCTCTCCCCCTCGTCTTTATTGATGGGGGGTGAGCCTTCCCTTGCCTCCACCACCAAATGCTATTATCTCTCTCGTGTCTCTTATAGGTCCCTACCTCTCTCGCTCTCTCCCTTCCTCCCTAAGAACATAGGCTATGTGAAGGGGTGAGAAAGCATCAGCAAGAAAATTACTTTTCCGACATATCAACATCTATGGATATAGAAAAGAATTATTGTCTTTGAGAAAATTACTTCTTAATAATCAAATTCAATGCAAATCACAAAACTAAGTATGATCTCATTGATTTGAAGGCAAAGAGAGCAATGCTAAGATAAGCTAAGTATGATCTCATAGATTTGAAGTCAAAGAGAGGATTATTAAGCGAACATAGTCGATTTGAAGTCAAAGAGAGCCATGCTGCGAGAACATAGTGCATCACATGTTGCAAGAAGATCAAAGAGAATGTACCTCAAAATCTCGATATGGAACTTCAAGAAGTGGGACATGGTAGAGAAAATGATGGAGACGTTTTAGAGAGAGATGAGCTTCCTTTCTTTGTTATAAAGGCTTGAAGCTTTATTTCCTAATAAGAAAAGTGAGAGAGTGGAGGGATGTTCATGTACATTTAGAGATACTTTAAATGGGTCTCTCATTAATTAAATAAATAAATAAGGGAAGATATTAGAGAGAAATGTAGAGAAATCGTGGAAGAGAATATGGGAAGATATTAGAGAGAAATGTGGAGAAATCGTGGAAGAGAGAGCAAGCGTGGATAGATATTAGGGCAAGAAAAGAAAGGTAATCTTTGTATTTACTAACAACTTTAATAAAGAGATATGTGCACATTTAAATAATTTCCTAATTTTTGGAGCCTAGAAAAAAAATGGGAATGGTAAACGTATGTCTATCGTCCTACCCAAAGTCTCTCTCTTTCTCCTGCTTCTTGCAGTTTTGATTCCTATGAGATAAGTTTGAATTCCTATAATATCTCATGGATCTATTATAGGGATCTTCTTTTTATTTATATTGGCCTTTCTTAAACATATACGTCCTAAAATTGATGGGAGTTTTAATAGTTCCTTGTTTTAAGGGACTTAGGACGGTGGTACGCAATGTTCAAAAAGCACAGGCAAGGTGCCTAGGCATTTTGGGGGTCTGGATGCCAACAGGTAGGGATTATTCCAAATAAGAATTAATATATAAATTATAATATAATTATTATTTAAAGAAATTATCACAAATATACCTTAATTTTTGTCTATTTTAGAAAAAAAAACCGGGCTTTTTTTACCAAACTAACCTTCACGGTAGTCATATTACTGTGAAGCACCGTTACGGTACTTTAAGTAGCGTAAAAACTAACCCATGTTATACAGCATTTGATATACCGTAAGGACTTGAAGTATTATCACGACACTCGAAATGCCACCCTACCCGAAACCTTTTCTCCTTTACAGTTTTGTTTGTATTTATCTCTTCTTTCGCTCTCTGATTCTCTTAATATCTATCTCTTATTTCTCTCTCTAATTCTTTTAATATATATCTCTTCTTTCTCTCTCTAAATCTTTCTCTTTGAAAATTTAGAATGAGAAAGAAGAGATAAATATTAAAAAAAAATTAGAGAGAGAAAGAAGAGATAAATATAAAAATAATTAGAGAGAGAGAAGAGATAAATATAAAAATAATTAGAGAGAGAGAAGAGATAAATACAAACAGAACCCTAAAGGAGAAAAAAACTTCGGCTAGGGTTTATAGGATACTATTACGGTATTTTAAGTGTTGTAATAATACTTCAACTCCTTACGGTATATAAAATGCCTTATAACATCGGTTAGTTTTTACACTACCTAAAGCACTGTAATGGTGCTTCACGGTAATACCACTACTGTGAAGGTTATTTTGATCAAAATAACTCAAAATTGAAGAAAAATGGTGTGGGCGAGGTTTATGAAAGTTGAGGGTTTTTTTCTAAATAGAAAAAATTTAGGTATATTTGTGATAATTTCCCTATTATTTATTAATTAATATTCATAAGATTTGGTTTTGGATATCAAATATGCACAAAATATCAATTTCATCTTATGACTATTCACAAAAATATAAGTCCAACTTGGTAAATGTTTCCTCTACAAATATGAACAAATATCAAAAAAACATCACACATTGCACCAAATAAAAACCAATTATTCATAAAAGAATTCGATATAGGACTAATTTCATCGTCCAAACAAGTCAATAATTAATTAATCACAAAAAAAAAAATTCTTTTAACTACAAACATGTAAATATATCACAAAAGGGAAAAAGCTTAAAAAAGAAAATCAAATGGTTCAAAACATAATACATTATAGAAAAAAAATAAAGTCGTTATTCAAATATCATAATGGCATAATGCTCTGAAAATATTAAAATGAAAACAATGTCGGCCCAAACCTCATATGTTCGATCGCCAAAAGTCTTAACTATTGACCACTACAAGCTCTGAAAACTACCACGAAGCATTACCCTTTCATTTTGGAAAAAATCGAAATTTTATCGATCTTTCGATAAATCACAAAATACAGGTTTTTGGGGAGTTTTTCTCTCTGTACATGGCACGGATTTGGTTTTGTGCGGGTTTAGAATGTCCCCCAAAACCCTTTCCCCCCTTTTTTATGGGGAGGGTGAGGCTTGCTTGTAGCGCCTAGCTAGGCGCCTAGATGCAAGCCACCTAGGTGCCCCACCTAGCGTTTTAGGTGATTGGCCGCCTAGGCGGTTGGGCGGCCGAATTTTCGAACACTTATTGTATGTGACGCAAGTTGAAGATGATAACTTTTCTACTTTTTTGGCTAGGAGTTACATGAATAAAGGAATTATAGAGCGATTAATATGAGAGAGAGCTTAATGGGAGATATATATATATATATATATATGTGTGTGTATGTGTGTGTTTAAAATTTTAAATTTAAATTTAATTTAAATATAAATTAAATTGTCTTATTGATGTGCATTACATATATATTAATAGCAACTAATAAAAGGAGTAGGAAACAATTTTTAACAAACAAAAGGTCAAAATGGAGAAAAGATTAAGAAATCATAGGGTTGTTTTGGAAAAGAAAAAGATATGTGGAGAAAGAATAAGGCAGGCTCTCGCTGAATATATAATATATAATACATATACATCTACACCGCAGAAATTCCATACTGAGAGATTCTTATTAAAAAAAATTAATTCAGATTGGACCATAACAAGAAAGGGAACAGAAATTTAACCTTCAACCACCATGGTCTTTTGATGAAATTACATTAATTATAAAGCTTAATCAGCAGGTATAGATACACATACTCACGCACAAATACACTGCTATACTAAATTAGTGACAATAGTCATGTTTTAAATTGACGAATCATCTAATCACATATCAGTTATGAAAAAAGAACATCAAATCATATATCTAAGGATGATGATTACAATCCCATCTTCATGGGATCAAAATCCAATGCTGATTGGGATCGAGATCCCATGCTGAATGGGATCAAGATCCCATGCTAAATGGTATTGAGATCTCATACAATCAGGAACAAGCTCCCAAGGAGGATCAAATCTGGGGAAAGTGGAACCATGTTACTGGAGCAGGGTCCCCAAGAAGAGGCACTCCCCCTAAATATGGGGAGGTCATCAAATAAAGTATCAATTTACTAGGATAAGTATAAAATGTGAGAACTACTTTCAAATAAACAATAAAGTCAAGAAGCTTTTGAAGAGGTGGTTGACCCCTGCAGTATTATGAGGGCGGACAATCATTAGATACTAGAGATGACATGTAAATTACAAGGCCAGAGGACAATGGATTTTCTATACATAATTTAAGTAGCACTAGGGAAAGCACAAAGAAGAAAGAGGAACAATTTAGCAAATTGACTAAAGAAACAGAGGCGTGCATGGAGGACATAATACTCATCATTTATAAACAACCCTAAATAGCACTAGAAGATGCAACAATGAAGAAAAAGAGCATGTCAAGCCATGGATCGACTTTGGTTCATAGTGTCATTTCATTTAATTGATCTCACACAAGGTCAGTTGTATCAAGCTAGAGTGTCATCTTTTAAATTTTGGTCCTAGTTTTTTTTTTTTTGGAAACTGTTTACTAAATTTTGGTCCTAGTTCTAAGTCCTAGTAAATGAATATGAAATTAGGTAGTGAAGGAACAATCGTAACTAATGAACATGTGACAAATTAATAGTAGAAGATCAAGTGAGCATAAAGACAAGTCAAAAGACAGATAGAAAGGGGCATATTGAAACCATTCCTTGTATTTGGTCATTTTGTTAATATGGTTGCTAAGGCTACAGTGTCAAAGGATTCTAAATTTACTTAATTGATAAATTAGTGGAAAATCTGGAAGGGGAAAAAAAAAACTATTTGGCAGCAAAATGATGGAGCAAACTATATGGCTACCAGAACCTCTAATGGAGAAGAGCACAGAATTATATCAAATTACTCACACCACATATAACATCAACCTAGACACAGGGAGTATCAAAGACTAAAGACACAGCACTCAAAATAGTAAAACTTCCAGAAATGCCCATGGAAAGCTAGAACTAGTTAAGAGTTACCACCATGTGCTTTGCAAGACGCAATGTCACTCACATGTTTGCTTGTACAAGGCAAATTTGCCAAACTGCTTTCTTTCAAACAAATGTGCAACAGGTGCCTTGTAGGAAGACAGAAAGGGAAGAATGTGAGCATTATAACTTTAGAAAAGTCTATCTCCCAGCTAGTGTCTCTGTCACAAAGATTGGGTCGTCTATGGCATAAGTCATTCCTTACTTCATCAGGATGAGGAATGCAATGCACCCCATTCATAAAGCAACAGATGGGATTTTGCGTCAACAATGAGAATTAAAAAAGAAAATGAATTGTGGACATCAGTTTCTTTCAGAAAATCACAAGAAGTGCTTTTGCAGAAAGATATGGGGACAAGTATGTGGGCACTATAATTTTAGAAAAGTCTATCTCATGGCTATTGTCTCTAAAGATTGTTAGCCTACAGTATAACGCACCCTAACTTCATCTGGATGAGGAGTGCAATGGGACCTACTCATAAAGCAACAACTTAGATTTTGCATCAAAAAAAAAAAAAATCTGTGGACATTGTTTTCTTTAAGATAATAAGCAACAAGTGCTTTTGCAGAAAGACACAAGTGGAAGAATGTGAGCACTATACCTTTGGGAAAGTGTCTATCTCTCTGCTAGTTGTCTTTTGTAACGAAGATTGGGTTGGTTGCCTATGTCATAATTCATTCCCCAACGTCATCTAGATGAGGAGTAGAATGGGCCCTATTCATAAAGAAATGGATCAGATTTTCCATCAACAAACAAAATTAAAGCATTTGGTGGAGTTGAAGAGTGAAGGATAACGATGCTACCAGTGTGTGATCATGACATTCTACTGACAATTGATAACCAAAACATAAGGTGGAACTAGAGACTGACTTAAAGATCCTCCAGCACAGGACCTGGAGAAGTTGTGCCACTTCCTGGTTATAAGAGGGCAAGATTCAAAGGTCTCTTTACTTCCCAAAGGAAGCACATGCTAAATCTCCAAACTAGGATGTTGATACTAAACCATTAGTTTGCCTCTTGAAGTAAAATCTCTACATCAACATGATGATAGAGAACACCATGAAGAGGTCACGAGATATCAACACCTGTTTGGAAGGCCCATTTATTTTAGGTTAATTCTACTCAATCATACAAATGTAGTATGTACCAATGCGGTTAGCCGATTTACGCACGTGTACATGCCACATGAAGTGGAACAGATATTCAGTCATTTGCATGATGGTTTGTCAATTGAAAAGCAAGACACAATTAGTTGTCACATGAGCTAGATTCAAAAGCACAAGGTGAGCGGGAATTTCGACAACATCTAAAAGCAGGAATATTCAAATCAAATACCGATTCCATTCAAAGATAACAGACACTTAGATGCAACTGGTTCAGAACTTCTTACAAGTTGAAAGGAAACTACCGCTTTCTTTTAGCAGAGGTCAACTAAGTTCAAACATGCACATGCACCACGATCTTTATTTCTTCTATCCTGAATTCGAAGGCATGCATTAGCCCTATCAAGGTTAAATATAAATACAATCGAAGAAGAATAAACCAAGTAGCAACAAACACAATGGCATTGACAAAAACCACATCAGTGCCTACACATGTCCAACTAATGGACGGCCCATCGGCTTGAAGCAACTCATGTATTGCTTCGATATATGGCAACCATCTTTGCCATTTGGGCAAAAAAAACACGGACCAGTGTAAAAACAAATGTCGCATTTCAGGAAATACAGGCAATAGAAAGCAACTGTCTCATTCATTTTCAGCCCGTGAGAATGACCTATAAATCATGGCTTCAAGCTGACTTTAGCAAGCAACAGTTCAGAACTATAATCTCAAGAGATGGAAAATTGTATCTCAAGTTTCTCCTATGCAATCGCATACTCTTCAATGGAAAATGATTAAAAAAAATGATATAATATAAAGTGGAAAATGAATCCCTGCAGTTATGGTGAATATTTATTGGACTCACTGGCTTCAAAGGTCTATATGACATGAAGAAAATGAATACTATCGAATTCGACAACTTCCATTTTCATCAAATGGCAACAAATTCAAAATAAATAACATAGTACATGACAGGTGCTAGAAATTGAGAACCATCTAGAAAATCTCTATGATAAGCAAAGGAATAAAGCCATTCATTCATCTATAAAGTGAATGTTTCATATCATCTCAATAAAAAGCAAAAACAATTGAGGCATCCACAAGGTCCCATGATCCATTCCAATCCTCTAAGCATACAAACATCTTTGTCAAAATTATTCCTAAACTGTGTGTGCCTTTCGCCCTGAACTCAAAATAACAAAATCAAGAAGTGGCCTCTCCATCTCAACAAGAAGAAGTAGAAAACCCTAAAACTACAAACCTACAATCTGAAGAAGCCTCCGGTTAGTGGCCTTGCTGCTCGTATCATCGATACCTCCTGCATCTGACTCATCATGGAACCATCCCACCGATTTCTGAGCTTCATGAACAAAATGTGAAAGCCCTAATACAAGATCAAGGTTCTTTCATTGCTTAGTTCGAGATCTAGTTGAGCAAAATTGATAAAAGCACTTGATCAAGATCCAAGCTCAAGAAAGGCGCATAAAAAACCATGAGAAGACAGAGTGCGGTGGTGAAGGAAGAGAGAGAGGAAGAAGATTTGGTGGAGAAGAGAGAAGAGAGAAGAGAAAGAATAAAGAGAAGGTGATTGTGTAATTCAGACGAGATAGAAAATGAGAAAGAGGAGGAGTGGGGGAGGGGAGAAGGATAGGGGGAGAGAGAGGACAGTAGAACCGTGGTGGGGAAGAGAGAGAGAGAGAGAGAGAGAGACGGTTACAGTGTATTAGACAAGGGAGAGAGAAGAATTGAGAGATAAGAGGGATGGAAGATTGAGCGAGAGTGGGAGGGAGAGATTTTACCGTCTCGAACAGAGTAAGGGTGCTTGGACTCGCGGATCTCATGAATGGTGGCGGAGAGCTTCCAGTAGAGGGGTCGGCCAACGTAGAAGGCGAGAAGCACCAAAAGGACGACAAAGGTCACGCGAAACGCCACTTTACCTGCTGTGACCGCCATCACTCTTCCTCTGCGAACTTCTCTGAAGAAATGGAAAAAAATACCATGGACAGAGGGTGCGCGTTTTGTGTTCGATCAATCTGCTTCGCTTCCTCTTTCCGGCGAGAGACAGCAGCCAAATGGAGCTAGAGAGAGAGAGAGATTGCTTCGTGTCCTATGACATGTTTCTCCTAGAGAGAGCGGGACGCGAAATGGACAACGTTTTAGAGAGAGAGGAGGGGGGCGCGAAATGGAAAAACTTTTCGAGAGAAAAAGAGGGACATCTTGTCCAAGGCCAACGCCCTGTGATTGTGATGAAAATTGAATGCAAAAGCTTCCCCGCCCGTGAATGCGCGGTTTTTCAAAAAAAAAAAACAAAGAGAGAGAGAGAGAGACGCGGTTTCCATGCGGCCAAGCCCGCATTTATAGAAATACGGGCCTATTAATAAATTTATTTTTTATATAGAATTTTTTACTTTAAAATCTAGATGATGAATAAGAAAAAATAAATAAATTTAAAAAATTAAAAATAATAATTCTATTAAGAAAACATTTAAACCGGTAGTTTCTATTGTTTTTGGATAGAACACCAACTTGCATCCATTTTTAAGATGGATGCTTTACATTTTTTGGGTCGCATATGTATTCATGAGGTCCAGCCTGCATGTGACCATTCTCCAAAAACAAATGGATCTTGATATTTATGTCCATAAATTTTAAAAGTCGGATATAATTTCCGTTGCGCTCATGTCTGGTTGTGTTTGTATATTTTGAAACTTCAATACTCATTTTACTCTAATCGGCGGTTCGGCTCTCTAAGGTAAATAAAAGTTTGTATAGTTCCACTATCCAATATTTTAAGGGATTGCTGATGCAAATAAATGATTTGTTTTGATTTTATTTTTTTATATTTTTTTAAGACTTAGAGAATATTTTATTTTGATTTTTTTAGTTTTTTTGTTAGGCGTATTCTTGTCTCTCTTTTTTTAAGTTGTAGAAATTTAAAAAGTAAAATTGAAAGTTTAGTTTTTTTTTAGAGTGAATTATGTATGGACACAAAAAAAAATTAAAATAAGTCAATTTTGGGTTCAAATTATGAAGGTTGGTCAATATGAGGTTTTTTTTTTTTTCAAAACTGCCCCTCGATTCGAGGATATCATTCTCAAACTGTACATTAATAGTTTATTCTTATTTTTTTTATAGTAGAATTGTCCCCTAATGGTTAGGGCAGTATCAAACTGCCTTATTTGTTGCTCTTCAAAGCGGTCCAAAATTGGTACCTTTAAACTGTAAAGACTGACTTTGTTAAGCATTAAGAGGCAGTCTCAGGCCGCTTTCTCTAGTGTTGTTTTGGGCAGTATGAGATTGACATCCTCATACTGCATTAGCTTATTTGTTTGCTAATAAATAAGGCGTTCGAGGATGCCAAACTCAGACTGCTTTCTGGATTAGGTACTGCATTATTGATGAAAAAGCTAAAAATAAAAAATAAAACAAAGGGATAATTTTGAAAAAATAACAATAAAAACACAGATTGACCGACCTTCCATGCATTTGTGTCTCAAAATCGACCCATTTCGTATTTTCATTTTTCATTGTGTTTGTACATAAATACCTTTTTTAAAAAAGATGGATATGGATATGGATTAACATGTTTGAGTCTGTTATACTTGTTTTTAAGAGATAAGAGAGATAGAATATAGTTTACTATTATTGTTTATTATTCCTTACGAGTTTGTACTTAAAAGGAAGAAGTTATTTCTTTGTAGATAGATGTTATTAGATAATAAATAAAAAGTTTGATTTTGTTAAAATATATTAGGATGGACTCCCTTGCTAACCCAAATAAAGGGTATAATCTTTCACTGTTTCACCTAGTGTTTTAAAAAACGGCGAGTCGAACCGGACCCGCCCGGTTCGACTCGAAAACACGCGTGCCCGTGCCGGTTCCAACCGAAAACCGACAACCGCTCGATTTTAGAGTGGAACCATCGGTTCCCATCCGGTTCAGCCCGGTTCTATAGTGGAACCACCGGTTCCCTCCCGGTTCTATAGTGGAACCACCGGTTCCCGCCCGGTTCTATAGTGGAACCACCGGTTCCCGTCCTGTTATAGAGTGGAACCACCGATTCCCATCCGGTTCAGCCTAGTTCCATAGTGGAGCCGCCGGTTCCCATCCGGTTCAGCCCGATTCACACATGTAACACATGACACGCACGTGCGAGCGTGCCCCACGCACACTCACACGCGCACACGGATGTCCGAGCGCACGTGCGAGCGTACCCCACACACACTCACATGCGCACACGAGTGTCCGAGCGCACGTGCAAGCGTGCCCCACGCACACTCACACATGCACACATGTGTCCGAACGCACGTGCGAGCGTGCACCACACACACTCACATGCGCACACATGTGTCCGAGCGCACGTGCAAGCATGTCCCACACACACTCACACGCACATGCGAGGTTGCCCTAATATTTTTATACACATTTTACAATTCATATTGCATAGGTATTTATATACCAAATTTGAATACCCATCTTTCGATGTGGGATAATTCCCAAACATCATTAAATGAAAACGAAATGTAAATATAATCTATTAATCAGTAATTTATAATCACATGTAGTTAAATGGCTTGATGGTTATGACTTTGAATTTTTTACTTGTGTATATAGTGGTTGATATAAATATTTTTGTTGTTTTCGAATTCCATTGGGCATGTATTGCATTTTTGTTGTATATATAGTGGTTGTTATAAATATAAATATTTTTGTTGTGTATATAGTGGTTGGTATAAATATAAATATTTTTGTAAATAATATAAAAGATATGAAAAAATAAAAAATATAAAAATTAATTTTTTATATAACCGTTAATTTTTGTTGTATATAGTGGTATAATTATTTTTGTAAATAATATGAAAGTTATAAAAAAAATAAAAATAAAAAGTTTATTTTATTTGAAATCTTCATCTTTCTACTAACAATCTCTTTTACTAAATTTATTACAGAAACCTAAAAAAATAAATATTTGAAAAATTGAAGTGTTATTTCCAAAATTTGTACACATTTTATTGATTTTTACATTGATAACCAAATATTTTATTTTATTTATGAATTTTTACATTATAAATCATGTAATGTACTATTTTTCTTACAGTTGTCAATAATGCATTTTTAATTATATAATATTATAAAATATTTTTAATTTGTTATTATTTGTCTAATAAATAATTATAAAATGTAAACTAATAATTATAATTTCAGTATATAATATTATAATTTGTGAGGTTATAGTAATTTTGGATTATAGTTAGTTAGGCTGTAATAGTTTGGGTTTTTTTAGTGGGTTAGGGTTTTTTGCCAAAACGAGATTTTAATGGCCATTCTTTCATTGATTGGTCTACTCTTTATAATAGTCCATATATAATTATATATTTTATCCATGATAATTCTATGATTTTTTTTTTATGTGATGTAAATTTAATAGTTAAAATAAAATTATACAGGGAAAGAACGTCTCAATATTCACAAATTGATAAAAAAATAAAAGTTAATAATGTAGTACCCTCATTTTTTATTGGATTCTTAAAACACAACATTTATAATGAAATTTAATAATTTTTTCGGATTTTTTTGAAGCTTTAATCCTACCGATTCAGCCGATTCCCGATCCGGATCGCCGATTCGCCGATCCGGATCGATTTTTTAGGTGCCCGATCCAGGTCGCCAATCTGGATCGATTTTTGAGGTGCCCGATCCGGGTGACCAATCCTTTTTTTAAACCATTGGTTTTACCAAAACATAACCTTAATATAAATGACTGTATGGGATAAATTTTAGAAAAATCTAAACAATGTCGGGGAAGATGTTCGAATCAACGGCTGTGAAATGAAGTAGTGATTGCAGTTGTTGGATAATACTATTTGTGCAATAAGAAGGTGCTCACAACCATGAATATCTGACTTTATATTTTTTCGTAGAGATGAATAAAGGCCCACGACTGATTAGGAGTGTCGATCTTTAATGTGACAATCGCATTGTGATTCAAGAACTATGATCTAAAGATAATCCACATAATATTCGTATTTAGCTCGGTTTTTTTGGGTTTTACGATGAACTTGAAAAATAAATCGCAATTGAGCTCAATATCCTAGTTGTATACTTCAAGATGAACACAAAGTATGTGATGAAATAGTTTATTAAAAAAAAATACCGAGGCACATGGTGGGACTACATCTCCAATTATTCATTTGGGCTCTGAATGATGTAAGCTTCAGGTCGACCTCCTCCCAACCCAGGGATGATTATGCAAATCAAAAAGCGATTTGCTTAATTTTTCATCTTTTTCTAAGACTTAAAACGAATGTGTTATTTGTACTTTTTGGTTTTTTTAGGTTTATTCTTGTATTTTTTTTAATTTCAGAGATTTAAGGGGTAGAATTAAAGGAAATTATCACTAATATACCTATATTTTAATCAAATCGGAAAAAAAACCTCGCCTACACCATTTTTCTCAATTTTAAGTTTTTTTTTACGAAAATACCCTTTACGATAGTTTTTTTACTGTAATAAACATTATGGTAATTTAAATACCATAATAAGTTGAAGGAGTATAACGGTAATTAAAATATCATAATCCCTTAAAGCAGTATTACGGTAATTTAAATACAATAATACTCATTATAGTAATTAAAATACCGTAATACCTTAAAGTAGTATTACGGTAATTTAATTACCTTAATATTGCCCAACCCTCAATACAATGGATTTTCTACTCTCTCCAGTCTATTATTTATTTACTCCCTCAACAAAAATCTATGCTAACTATATTTTTCAAATCTCAAATTTTTAGGATATAATGTCTACTTAATTTTATATGGTTCTCAAAATTTTAGAGCAAAACTACTTTTAAATAAGTGTTTTTTAGCGAGAGAGTAGATCCACAACATGCTCCCGTGGGAATATGGAATTTTTTAAAAGAAAGAAGGGTAGCCCTAATATTAGCTTCGATTTAAAGTTTTTCAAGCAATAGGAGGGTGGAAGTGACTTGGAAAGTATTACGGTAAAGACTTCTCATACATTACGGTAATTAAATTTCCGTAATACTACTTTAAGGTATTACGGTATTTTAATTACCATAATACTCATTCAACTTATTACGGTATTTAAATTACTGTAATATTCATTACGGTAAAAGACTATCATAAAATGTATTTTTGTCAAAAGAAATTTGAAAATTGAGAAAAATGGTGTAGGCGAGGTTTAGGAAAGTTGGGTTTTTTTTTTTTATTATTTATTAAAATGTAGGTGTATTAGCTATAATTTCCCTAGAATTAAAAGTTTTTTTTATTTTAAATATGGATATAGATAGGGATTAACATAGGGTGGACTCCCTTGCAATTCTAGTGAGAGAGTATAATATCTCAACTCTTTAATTTTATTTTATTTCATGCTTTATTATTTTTCTCCCTGCACCAAGTGCATACCATGAAACCATTTTTTTTTTACTACAATAAGGTTACAATTATTTATGAAATCATTTTTTTTACTACAATGAGGTCACAATTATTTATGGCCATTGGATGTGAAATTTAATAGATTGACGTGTGTCATCACATTCAAGAAATTTTATTTTGAATTTTGTGCTCAACTAAATATACATCTCCAACCACACAATTTTACATCGAATGGTCAATAATGATTGTTCCCTCCTTATATCAAAAGCAAATGATATCATTATATACATTTCCATATCTAAAACATTCACGCCTTTTTGTTTTTTGAAAAAGTGTTTGGTTAGGCAATCGGAAGAAATCCACCTTAAAGATTGACGTTTGGGTCCAAAGTTTTGGGATATGTTAATCTCAACTATAGTGTTGATTATGAATATGAAATCTTTATTTCATAAATATTTTTAAAAATCATTATTTTTTGGACACGGTTTCTATGAGTTCGTATAGAAATGAGTCTCTTTTTAAAAATCTATTTTTGAGATGTATTTTTAGACCCAATTCTTAATGACATATAATCTCTAACGTGGAGATCATGAATATGAAAATATAAATAGATTTTAAAATTTTATATATATAAAAAAAGAGTAATGATTTTATGAGACCCTCTCACACCTATGTGTGTAGGACCCAAAATGATCGCCATTAAATGTGGCACAAATCTCTAAAAAAGTTATCACTTGGGTGAGAGATTTGATTTTTTTAGAGAACTGTACCAAATTTAATGGTGATCATTTGATGTCCTACTACACACATGGGTGTGGGAGGGTTTCGCAGGATCATTACTCAAAAAAAAATTAGACTGTTAGTTTCAACTGTTTTTAGGTGGACCATCTATTTGCATCCATCTTGTACTTAAGGGGATGTATATATAGATATGCGTTCCCAATACATGAAACAATTTTTCTTATTTTTTTAATATATTTTTCCAATGTCCATTCTGAGGTATAATGGGAGCACCATTATTTTACTGACAAACTCATTATGTCTGTAAATTTATTGTGATACTTAATTTTTTGGGTAACAAGGTATTGCTCCAGTTGTTGTATATTTACGTTGCTTTGGATTTGTTCTATTACCTTTCACTGGACAATCTGATTTCACGGTGAGAAATTCCTTTTGGTGAGTTTATTGATATGAGAAATTTTTTGAGTATTTTTAGCTGATTATATTTATATGGACAGATGTTTTATTCTATGGTGATTTATTATAGGGAAAAGTTTATATAGAGCAGAGGCTCTAAACAATCAAATTTGAGCTTACTTCAAGAATTTCACTAGAAGAAGTTGTTTTGATGCCCAAATATCCTCAAATTGATCATCTCGACACCAAGATGTATGGATATGAGAAAAAAAATGGATTTCAAGTTTTGAAAATAGTGTATTTTGTAACACATTTTTGAACCGTCAATTTTCAAGATTTTCAAGTTTTCATAGGAGTGTTGATCTACACTATTTTTTAAGCTTTAAAGCTTTAAACTTTACAAGTAAAGATGAAAGTATATTTTAAGACTATCACAAGATTTCCAGTATTGAAACCACGTTTCTCGATACTATTTGAAGGTAAGCTCTAATTTGATTGTTTAGACCATGGGCTCTATACAAACCGCACCGTTGTTAAATTACCTTGCTTAGAGACTGGACAGTTTGTTTTAACCAATCCATTGCAGAACTAATGGTTATGTATCAACACCTTATTTTTCTCTCTTTTTTTTTTTTCGGTTGGTGTCGATGCAGATTGGATAGTCTGTATAATGATTAGCTGTGCATCTTCTTCATATGTTAAATGCGAAGTAACTTGGGCCATTACTTAATTACATGTAAAATTCTGTTGTTTGGTGTGAATTCTAATCGCTCTATGTGTGTGCGGAAAGAGAGATAGAGAGAACATATACATGTGTGTCGGTCTTTTTTCACATTGAGAAATTCCCTTTAGTGAGTTTATTGAGGATGATTTGAGAAATTTTTTTATTTTTCTGCTTATTATATTTATGTAGAAAGGTGTTTTGTTCTATGGTGATTTATAAATCGATCTCCTGTTTGTACACTTGAAAGGGGGAAATGTTTGTGGGGTGACTGCTCATCTTTAATGATATATAGAAATCATGAATACGCATGTAAGTTCAAGAAGGCTCTCTATCACTTGAAATTTAGAAGTCTTAGGTATATAGGGGGACAAGTGGAGATGACTAATAATACCCCGAAATGATAGGCACATAATCGACCTAAAAATGCTTTAGTGATATTGATTGTGCTAGAAATTCCTATGCTTATAGAACAGTAAGTATGGGCCTTGCTTGTCCCTGCAAATTCTGAGATTTTATTGAGGATCTCTGTATTTTATTTTCTTATGAAATACCCGTTGTTCTTGATGTTCTACCACTTCCTAAGTAATCATATTTCATATGCAATTATATTTTACTTTTGTTGCACTCTATTGTCTGATGCACTCCCAGTGGCTTGTAAGTTATTGTATTCTGTCTGCAAATCTAGGGCCTAATTTGTGTTAATTCTGAATTTTTATTGAGAATCAATGTACTTTATCTTATTAGGCTTCAACTTTTAAATAAAAAATTTCAAACAAAATATTATTATTATCACATGTATGTTTCCAGAGTTCATGACCAGTTTTTGTGGAAACCTGAATATCAAGCTACTATAATGCGAATTGTGCGACTAAAATTAGTATATATTTTATGTGCATTGGAGATAATATTCATGTTTATTTTTCTCAAACTGGTATGTAATTTTAGTATTTTATTTAAGTGTATTGAAGACAATATTCATGTTTCTTTTTATCGACATGGCATGTAATAGGATTTACGTGGTAGAATATTTGGGCAGGTCAATGGAAGTAGGTTTACTTGATACCTTTTGACAAGCATAAATGACAACTTGTGACATGCTATTTGTCTGTTCAAGGGATTTGCCTTATTCTAGTTGCTCACAAATTTTATTGGTTCTTTGGATTTCCTAAACTGAGAGTTGCTTGCTATTTGTTTTTTCATTTCAAAGTTTTCCATCTCATAAATAAATACTCAATATAAATAGCTTCTCAATGTCCTATCATTTGGGTCTTATTTTAATATTGATTGATTCTTGGGCCTCGCAATGTCATCTGCTTCCACAAGTAATAGAAGACATCCGTATGTATGATAATATAGAATGTGCCCTCAAAGCATCTTCAAGGCCATCTAACCTGAATAGGTTGTATTGTAAGTGTGGATTATTTGAATTCTTTCAAATGGTGTGACGAATATGTTATTGTTGCGAACAATAATGTCAATTTAAAACGTCACAATACACAACAATCAAATCAAACCAATGAATCACAATAATGTGTCATGGTCAATCAAGATGCGAGTGCTATTCATGAAATGATGCTAAGTGAATTAGGATGCTTGTAACATTTTTTGTTTTTCTTATGTGTAACCAATAGTTGCTTATTTGTATTTATCTTTGTTATTTTTGTATTCATTTGATAGCCCTACAAGAAACAAGGCAAGCTCTCGATTTGGTGTATTTTTCTTCATTAAATAGCACCAAGCAAAACTTTGACAAATATTTTATTGTTTTTCATCTGGTGATTTCTTCTAATTTGGTTACTCCCATATCATTCGCAGAAATATGGGCACCAAAGAGAGAGACCACCTCCAAGTACTAAAACAAATATAGGCACTAAACCAAACGGTAACAATCACTGTAGAAAGAGAGAGACGCGCTTGTTTAGAGAGCCCCCAGTTTTAGCGTCAAAACAAACACTTGGTCATATATTCACACAATCTTTTGCTATCAAATAAGAGTAAACACTGCGTTCTGTTGATTTGTGCTCCATCCCTCCCATCTAGGAAAGAAAACGGTGTCCTACTAAAATAAGCTCAATATTGGGCGGAAGTTAATGTTTTTCGTTTTTTTTTTGGCATCATTTTTAGAAATAATTAGCAGATTTCAAATGCGTCAATGGGAATGGAAACCTAAACTGACAGCTGAGGCTCAAGTGGTATTACCATCACGACTTCAACTCATTCCAAACCAGAGGTTAAATTACTCCATTAGAAGTGTCATTTATCAGTCATTGCTGCGCAATTTGTACCTTCCTCAAGGAAATATTTGGAGCTTAAGGTTATTACAAAGATTTACAGTATTGAAACCACATTTCTCGACGCTATTTGAATGTGCATTTTATTTTGATTATTTAGAGCCTCGACTTCGCACCCATAATAAACAATCAGACACCTTAATAAACCATGCACTATTTTCTTTCCCGATATTATTCCAAGCTTCATCAGATGTGAAAAGAGGGGTTCTTTTGGAAAATATGCCTAATTGCCAAACCTTCAAAATCTGGACCTTTGGGTACATGAATAAATAGAACAGCTGTTTTTTGTGGGGTCTAGGCAACAGTGATTATGAGTTCACCATTCATGGAGAACTTATGAACGATGAGGGTGAGATAGAAAAGGGATGGGTGATAAAAAATAGTTATTGAAATGGTGCTAGATGAGGAGAGGTGTGATGAGTTTAAGACCTACCCAAAATGGGGTATTATTATCTAAGCCTCCATTGCACTTGAACCCTTTTCTTCTTTCTCTGTTTTTTTTTTTTTTTTAAGTCACCAGGGGAAATGGCCCCTACCCGATTTTTATAAATAAGTAGAGAAGCAAAGTACAACTCAGTTTAACATCCCTATTGTAAGGAATTTGGGCAACATCCATAAGTAGATGAAGAATATTAATGCAATCGGACGGTCTTGTACGTCAAATGGTGACATCAAAGGAAAACCATGACTTTCTTGGCAAAAGAATTGACCATCATTGCACTTGATAGTGTAAATTAAAGCCCCTCTTTTATGGTCTTACTAACAGTTTAGATGCATATAAATGTTGAAGAAGCAGGGGGGGCACCACCTTTTACTTTCTTATCACAGTCCTCACATATAAAGGAACCAACTCAATATTTCTCCTAGTCCACAACCGCACTGATTTTCATTGTCCACAAACAAGGGGTACTCTTCTACCCTAAAAATAGGGGCTTCGGCTTTTCATATATCGATGAACATGTTGTCTAGGTTTTTTGGTTTAAATCCAAGGCTCTATTTTATGAAAAAGAAAGTGCACGTTTTAGCACGCTTCTCCATCCTCAATTGCAATCCATTAAATGGTTATTAAGAAGATTGAGAAATATTTAATTTTAGTGCGAGAAGGTCATAATCATCCATAACGATCATATATAAAATCAATTATTTAGTAGTATATTATTGCAAGCACTCAAATCTAAAAAAACATTTATTTTGCAATGCACTTCTATGAACATCTTGGGGGCAATCATGATCCTTAAGTACGATGCGATCGTGATCCTTACGTACGATAGCTAACAATCTCGTTATGTACCACCCCTTGAGTTTTACCTAACAAACAATAATATACATAATGGAATTCCTATTCTTGATATATACCGGTCACAAATACCTTCAGCCATCAGATGTAAAATCAGATAACTTGAGATCTCTTGTATGCCCGTTTACATTAAAATAAAAAATTTATTCGACTCTGATCTAAGCCGGGATAGTACCCTCAACTAAAAGACTTCAACTGCAGCCAACAGTACACCCCTAAAAATCTTAGAGTTGAGATGTCTCACATGCCCGGTAAACTCAAAAAGATAAATGAAGAAAAAATCTTGGACTTTGACGTAGGCAGTGATAGTATCCTCAGCTACCGGTCTTTGAGTGAAGCTAATAATGCAAAAAAAAGATTTGCTACTCCCTCAGGAGTATATCATCCATTTTACTCTATCTGGCAAAACACATGTTAAAAGATACTTTTTAGATTTTCAAATTTTGGGGATGTAATCTATACATCTATAAATACAATCATCCCAATAAAAGAAATATTCAAAATAAACTCTCTGTGTAGGAAATAATATGTACTAAAGAAAAACAAATGCTTCAAGATTGAATAGAAACCATCTATTTTTTGAAAAGCTAGATCTAATTGTCACAAGCCTTAAAATTAAAATTTTTATTGTAAAAAATAATTATCCAGTAGTTCTTACGTGCTTTCCAAAATTTTAAACTGAAAAAATTATATGTTCCCATGAAAAAATTGAAAAATTTTTGAGTGAGGGGGTAGATACACAATATATGCTCCCACGAAAGTATAATATACGGCCCTACTTACAAGAAAAATAAAAGAGTTTAACAATGGTTTATCAAAGTTTAACAAACTTATTGTATACTTATGCTAACAAAAACAAAAGTATAGAAACATCTGTCATTAAAAGTAAAGTGGAGAGCAAAGTGTGTGCACTAAAGACTCAAACCATTGGTTTTCACCACTCTCTCTTCTCTCTGGACCAGTGGGTCAAGAGAAGATCTTCTTTTCATTAAAAGGAAAAGCAAAATATTAAGCTCCAAACTCCAAAACCCAGGGACTTACTTTGGGGCCCGAACCAATGCCCGAACCTAACTGGCCCCGTCACTTTATTTCATCGATGTTAATTAATAATGAAACCTCGTAAAATGTATTAAGTGATAAAGACGACAATTATTATGGGTTAAGAAGAGAAGGTGAATGCTTTGATTACGTGGCATGAACTTGGACTACGTGGCGCTGTGTTCTCCGTATCCGCCGGCAGTGGTGGAGGGTGCCCCTCTGCCTCTCCTCTTTTATTTTCTCTCTCAATTGCTTCTCTACTTATATTTTTATTCGTCTCACTTATATATATATATATATATTTTTTTTATTTTTTTCAAATGATTTTAAAAATCATCAAAATTACCCGCGTTTGCTCTAAAATTAACACCATTGCGATGTTAGATGAAGTCACCAAAAAAATAAGGCTTAGGTTTTATGAAAACAAAATAAACCCTAAACTCAAATCCTTGTCTGAAAAATAATTTCAGCAACGGAAATCACGATGGCTCTAAAATTAATTTTCAATGCCGACAATGAAATTTGAAACTAAAAAAATAATATAGATCTTGCGGATTTATGAACACTTATTTTTTAGAGCGAAATGGATAATATAGATAATTTGTTGTAATATACATTTTTTTGAAAGTTTGAAATAGATTTTTTTTTACAACCATAATGTTCAAGCCAAAATGAGCAATGTAAAAGTTTCCTTATGCTTGAATTACAATTTTCGACCAAAGGTGAGGCTTTACTTATTGGAAAAAGTTTATATAAGTACGAGGCTCTAAACAATCAAAATAAAATGCACATAAAAAAAATTCATTATAAGAGGTCATTTTGATGTACAAATATCTTCAAATTGATCACCTCGACATCAAGATAAATATAAGAAAAAAAAATAAAAAAATTAAAGTTTTAAAAATAGTGCATCATATAATAGGACAGTTAATTTTCAATATTTTTAAGTTTTCATAGATTTACTCAATCTACACTTATTTTAAAACTTTAAATTTTATAACTAGATATAAAAATATATTTTAAAGCTATCACAAAAACTTCAGGTAACGAAACCACGCTTCGCTTTGATTGTTTAGAAACTTGGCTCTAACCGGAAAAAGAATGAACGGCCAATTCTTTAAAACTAGTTGGGCTGAAGATGCAAGCGATGTGCATTTTTAGACATTTTATCTCACCTCTTTTCTCTTCTATTTTATTTATTTATTATTTTGGTAGGAATCGAAGTCATTTCTCCCTCCTCTCGACTCTCTCTCTCTCTTTCACTCACGTGGTCCTCGTTGGCACCGATGTCGCTGAGTTGTACAACCCATCCGAGCCCATGGCTCGGTAGGCCAGGCAGGCTCGGAGAACCGTTTGCTTGGTCCAAACCGCAGCGAATAAAGTAGTCGGTAAACAATAGCAAAGGCCAAAAACAAAGGGGCAAAAATAGAGTTCGAGGTTGGGGCCATGGACGCTCATTGATTATGGCTTCAGAGGGAAGCTAAAATGATATGAGAGAGAGAGAGAGAGAAGAGAGAAGAGAGAGAAAGCTTGGCTTCCAAGACACCAGCAACAACTAAACCTACTCTTGTTCATCATCTTCTGTTTCCCCTCTCCAAAACTTCTCTCTCTCATTTTACTTCTTCTTCATCTGCTACTGCTTTTTTTTTTATGATTCTGCTACTTATTGTTTAGTTGGTACAGGAAAAATAAAACCCATCACGCAACTTTGCACGAGAAGCTCCACTGTAAAGCTAAGAAGAAAGCAGAGACCCTCAGAGTTTCACCCGTGATCCACCGAGCTTTAACACTCAATACCTTCTCTCTCTCTCTCGCTCTGTTATATATACAACCAAGTTGAGCTCACAAAAACCATAGGTAGAGAGAGAAAACAGAGAGACTGAATAGAGTTATTGAGAGAAAAGGGAGAGATTATGGGGTTGAGGGTGGTATTGGGTGTGTTGCTTTTGGTGCATTTCCATCTGGGGGCGCTTGCTATTCTTGACCCACTTGATTTCTTGGCTCTCCAAGCTATTAGAAAGAGCCTGGAAGATATGCCTGGTTCCTCTTTCTTGGCTTCATGGGACTTCACCTCCGACCCCTGCAACTTTCCTGGGGTGCTCTGTAACACCGACATTGAGCCCAACAAGGTGGTGGCTCTGAACCTTGGTGATGCTAGGGCAGGTGCGCCCGGGCTCATGGGCCGGCTGCACGGCTCGATAGGCCACCTCTCGGCACTCCGGGAGCTCACAGTTGTGCCCGGTCGAATAACTGGACCAATTCCTGAGAGTCTAGCTGATTGCAGAGAACTGATGTTTTTGGGCATAAGCAAGAATTTTCTCAGTGGCCAGATACCACCTGGTCTTGCTAGTTTGCAGAGGCTCCAGACCCTTGATTTCAGCTATAACCAGTTGATGGGCTCGGTTCCTCATGGCCTCGGCTCATTGCCAGGCCTCGCAAACCTCATTCTGTGCCATAACATGCTCACCGGCTCTGTTCCCCCATTTGTTTCTCCCGCTCTGGTTCGCCTTGATCTCAAGCACAATGATCTCTCTGGTCCCCTCCCCTATACTCTCTCTCCTTCCCTGCAATATCTTTCTCTCTCTTGGAATCGCCTCAGCGGAGACCTGGGCCGAGTCCTGGACCCATTGCAGAGTCTGAACTATTTGGACCTGAGCATGAACAAGCTAACAGGGAGCATCCCCTCCGCCATATTTAGCTTCCCTCTATCTTCATTGCAGTTACAGAGGAATTCGTTTACTGGCAGTGTGACTCCTTTGGACGAAGTGAGTGTCGGAACTGTGGATTTGAGCTATAATCAACTGAGTGGGCATATCTCGCCATTGTTCGCCTCCGTCGAGAATTTGTACCTGAACAATAACAGGTTCACAGGGCAAGTCCCCGCGAGCTTCATCGAGAGAGTTTTAGTGGCGGGTATCCAGATACTGTATCTTCAGCACAATTATCTTACAGGCATTGAGCTCAGCCCTCAGGCCTCCATTCCTCTGACTACTTCTCTCTGCATTCAATATAATTGCATGGTGCCACCAGTCCAGACCCCCTGCCCTCTCAAGGCTGGGAAGCAAATGATCAGGCCTACGCAGCAGTGCAATGAGTTCAGGGGCTGAACACATTGCACCACTTCTCTCTCTAAAAGCTTGTTTAGCCACTTGTTTTCATTGGTTTTCTGATTCATTTATTTATCATCGATATTTTCCGCGTAATGATTGAAGGTCTCGATCAAGCAATGGTGTTGCAGAGATGAGTAGCGAGCAATAAGCAGCAAGGAGTGAAAATTTGGAGTAGGAAGAGAGGACCATAGATGGTTCCTCTGCTTTTTTGTTCGTTTAGGAATAATATTTTTTGAGTTTCTTTTATTTTTTTACTGCTACAAATGCAACGGTGTGAATAGAAAGTGTGCCACTATCATTCATTTTTTGTTTGTCTCTCTGGTTGTTGATTTAATTTCCTGCACCCAAGCTCTAGTGATGCTGTAGTTTTTATTAATATTGATGTACAATCTGCTCCTGCGGGATCACTACATGTTTTTGGCTTTTGTTGTTAAAGCACTGGGCTTACGGATTCGGAAGGGAACTGTTTGGTAGGCATTGTGCATGATATCGTGTGAATTAAGATATTATGCAAGTAAGGTGTACCGAAAATGCAATTTTGGTGCCTTGATATGAAAATCTATTGTTTCCCTCAATTATGAAATTTAAAGTTCCAGAGATAATAACGATCCAGCAGATTTATAAACACTTTTGAAAACTCTTGAAAATAGATGGTCCCGATAATGTGTTAGAAGATTTAACTAGAAAAGTTGGAGAGAACCGATTTGGGGGTTTTTAAGGTGCACTTTACTTGTACAGTATAAGGTAAGGTGGGTTGACGCTTTACATAAGCTTTTTCCATCATATAATTTAAAATACAGGTACATTATGTTGTGTCTCATTGAATTTTAGTTGATGAGGAATGAGTTTACTCATTCAACACATCACATCGTGAATTGTGAAGGTGTGGGGGCGTAGGTGGAAAGGATGAAGGGAGGGACCATCTCCTCTCTCATGACTTGAATCATATCCCTTTCCTTGCCTTTTGGATTGCACGAGATCTGATGATCATTCATTGCTACGCACATGCACCATTGTCTTCTGCTGTTTGCCCTGCCCTTTCCTTTCCTTTCCTTTCCTTTCCTTTCCTTTCTCCACAAAAACAATAGTAAGCGACTCACTCATCCAAGCTGTTGGTCAGAATTTGTTGCACCCATGGCTGGATGGTGCTTGCTAGTTGTCACGCCTGCGGTCTGAAGCAGTGATTCAAATATCCGAATCTGCTCTTGACTGGGTAGGCATCTGTTTTCCAAACAATTTACTTGATTTTTTAGTCGGCTGATCTGATATATGGGCGATTCCTTTGTCCGATGATAAAAATAAAAAATAAAAAAAATAAAAAAAATAATATAATAGTTGGGAAATTTTAGGGATTCCTTAAATCAGAATCATCCACTCGATCCCAACCCAACCCAGGATTCTGTGTCGGATCAGGGATTTCTAGGATTACGGTTTGGAGTTTGAAATTTTGAATGTAGTTATGATATGTCCACAAGCACAAAAGTCGATATTAATTTCATTTCGGTCAAAAAAATATGGAGCTAAAAAACATGTAAAATGAACAAGTGTGCCGGAAAATTGTTGATTGAAACGAACACTATTAGTTTGAAATGGACTGAAATAACTGAACGAAAAAAAAGAGTGTGTGCATACATATCTATTTCTGTGAATAACTTTGTTAATTTCTCATGCCAAATAAACAATTGAGTCTAGTTAGCAATGAGAGTAATCAACAAATAAACCAATATTTATGATTTACTAGTTCTCTAAGGGAGTTATATCCCAATTGGTTAGCAAAAACTAGATGAATAAAATTTACGTAGGTTCAGAGACTTCTGTTGAGAAGTTTTCTTCGAGAAAATGATTATGTTATTCAATACCATACTGTATTCTTCCCAAAATGAGATTTTTTTTTAAGTTATTTTGAAAATTGGGAGCTTCTTAAACATTTTTTATTTAAAATTCGGATGAACTTTAAAAAAATAATAACATTCCAATTGGTGTTCTGCTGGGGATGCTGTGGGCCCATTTCTAGATGTTATTATACCATCTGATTTCGCACCTTACAGCTTTGGGTGGTGTTTGTTTGACGATCCCTTTTAACTACGTTGCTCATAACGTCTAGCTACGATCATTCATCACATCTGGTTAAGATAAAGTATATAGAATACATGAAGATCCGAGCAGCTGGATTTTCAAGAAACTACTGAAAATTGGTAAAATTGAATAAAATTTGCTGAAGTTTGAGTTATATAACTTGAAAATCTGCCAACATTTTCATGAATATCCAAGCAGTTGGATTTTCAAGAAAACTGAAATTTGGTAAAAAGTGATTAAAATTTGCTGAAGTTTGAGTTATATAACTAAAAAATCTGCCTAGATTTTTTGATTGATCAAACTCAATTGCTGAGAGAGAGAGAGGTATATAGGCCTTATAAGTCCCTCTTTTGGGGTGGGCCAAACTGAAAATCTGCTGATCTGACCATATCCATATATTTTTTTGGAGAAATGCACACATCATATGAAAGTTCGATCATCTATCATGTGAAGTTGTGAACTCTTGAAATACCAGTGTTTTGAAATTCTGATCGGGAGGTTGGTTCAACAGCAGCTGGACCGATTTGCATCGTCAATCCAAGTCGGATCAAATTGATTCTCCAGTGTGAAAATCGGTTCAAATTTTTTTAAGAAATAACTTTAAATTTGTAAAAATTCAAAATTTGTAAAAAATACTAATAAACAAAAGGGGGTGGGAACCAGGAGACCCAGCTGTTCTAGATCACTCGGTTCCTTGACAGACTCACCTAGTTCTCTAGCAAAACGTAGTAAATCTATCAAAACTGAACTAAGTCCCGGTTCCAACCAAGAACGAGTCAATCCCCACCAACTCCCAATCATTGACAACTCGTGATCCAGATCGACGATTTCTAAAACAATGTGAAATACATAAATGCATGTGCATGTTAATCTCCACTATACGTTGATGACAGATGAATAAGAGTTAAAGCAATTAAAAATCCTAGTTACGAATATAATGAGACAAAATTGCAAATTAAAATCCTAGTTACGAATATAACCAAACATAATTGCAATTAAAATCCTCGTTCCAAATATAACCAAACATAATCCTGATATAGTACCCATGTTTTTCGGGATGGACATAGGTAATCCTCGTATGCATTTTGTATAACTTTGGATGGAAAGGTAAAATATTTGGTGGACCAGTTGTTTAGATTATTCATTAGGATACACAGGTAAAAACACAGGAGATTGAACCCAAATTTTTTCAAAATCATCTGCAGCTCGTTTGTGATAAATTTAGAAGAAAATTTTGATTTACGCATGTGCAGATGACTCAAATCAAATTCCCGATTGAATGTAGTGAAAATATTTGCTGCAAGAACTTAAAATTCAAATTTTCTTGAAAATAACCATCTTAAATCCCAAAATTTGGATAAGAAATAGGACCTGGTTTCTATGCAGCCAAGCCCGCATATGTAGAAATGCGGGCCTATTAATAAATCTATTTTTGAGATGGATTTTTGGACTTAATTTTTAAGGGCATGTAATATCTAACATGAAGATCATGAATATGAAAAATAAGTAAATTTAAAAAACTAGAAATAATAATTCTGGTAAGAAAATATTTGGACAGTTAGTTTCCATCGTTTTTAGATGGAACACCTACTTGCATCCATCTGTAAGATGGATGCTTTACGCTTTCTGGACCGCATTTATAGAAATGCGGTCCAGCCGGCATAAAACAATTTTCCTAAGAAATATCCTCCTAAGTTACTCTTTTGCCAGAGGAAGTTGTTGTCCAGTATGCTCCTTCAGAAGCATACTACATTTATGTGTGAGTGTGAGTGTGCGTGTACGTGTGTTGGGGTTTGGGGGGTTAGTAAGGTGGGAGTGGAACCAGACATCATGTTGTCGTGCCCACACCACCAAGGCAAAGGCCAGTGATTGCCATTTTGACCAGCCTAAGGGAAGTTTGAGCTTAAATTCATTTTTATTTTATTTTTGTAATAAATTGATCACAAAGTGAATCAAATATGATTTAAAAAACTCATGAAACCCCTATAACTACATATCTATATGTCCAAATAACACAATTCAGACATGCGAGACCATCACAGGGTGGTCAGTGGAGATCAACATTTACGTAGTCCATTCTTTGTGGATCTCCACCGCCCAGCATCGGAAATAGATGGTGGATACCTTCCTATGCCCATGTGGCCCTTGGGAGTAACTCAAAATGTAATATCGAGGAATACACCCGTTATGATTTCATTTTTGGGAGCTTAGTCGAGATAATAGGTAAGCCAACATATGGAAAGCCTGCAAATCCTATTTTAACAAACATGCTCTTACTTTGTTAATTTAAAATGAACAATAATAGTCATTCAAATAAAAAGTCTAAAGGTTGCCTTGTCGCAATTTGGATTATGGTCCTGAGTGCATTCCCAAACTGAGAAGCCTTTTACTTTCGAAGGTCAAAAACTTGTGAACTATGCATGGACCATAGATAGCATTCAGGCCATTGAGTTGAGATCCTTAGTGAATTATCTAAGTGTAGGTTGGTCCATGCTCTCTCAATATTGGGGGACCAAGCTTTTGGTTGAGTTGGGGGACCAAGCTTTTGGTTGAGTTGGGAGCATGTCAAGGGGAGAGGCAATTTTAAGTGGTAGTTTATTCCAAAATAAATAGTAAATAGGTATAATTAATAGGGAAAATTATGGATACTCCACGGCATATTTAAAAAGTTAATATTTTAAAGACTAAACTACCCTTTTAATCTTCTTTTACCCAATATATATATATATATATATCCTTGCCCAAAATGGAAAAGTGCGAAGGCTTCTTGAATTTGAAGTCAGATTTCGGTCCAGCACACTTTTGTGCTGGAGTATTAGACCGACTTTTGGTCTGGTACAAAAATATGCTAGATTGGCTTTGAATTCCTCACTACCGGTCTATATTTTTTCATTGTTTTTATTGCAGTTCAGGAAGAAATTTGCTAGCAAAAAATTGCGGTTCGACAAAAAATGCACCAGACTGGCTTGTAGCTTCTGACGATCCAAATTTTTGGTCATGTTCTTCAAATTCGACACTAGTTTTGTTGTGCCTATACCAAACAACATTTTTAGGCAAATTCTGCCGGTTCGGCAAATTTTGTGCCGAATGGGTTCCCATTTTGGCTTCGAGTGGCATCCCATATGAGTTAAGATAAACATGAGGGTACATGTACTCAAAAGGGTAGTGTCGTTATAAAAATCATAACTTTTTGACTTGGGGATAAAAGCAAAGTGGTTAGGGATGTGATATGAAAAGTATTGGAGGGTTTGATGTCTATAAAATACATTTCAGAGGAGTTATCCATAGTTTTCCTATTTAATATTTGGTATGAAAATGTCACAATCACCTCTTGTCATTAGATGCGCAAAACAGGCAATTAAAAATGTGCTACTTGTTGGGTTTATGTAGCCTTTAAAAGCCTTAAGAGAGATTATATAAACATTTGAATAAATGATGCATAAACTCAGTAGGAATGTGGTCATCCTGTGGACCATATTAAGTAAATGCAATTTGCTAATACTCAGACTAGGCTTGACGTGCTAGGCTAGTTGAGTAGGAAAACCCAAGGTACCTAGGCAAAGAGATGAAATTGATGAAGGTTTAGTGAGTTAGCCCTTAATGAGGTCAGAGTATGTTTGGATGAGAGTCGAGGGACTGTGCGACCCTTGTATGTGATGAACAGTTTATAGAGAAAAGACTAAAACCTCATCGTTGTATCATCACACGACATGTACATAAATAAATCCACTATTATAGGTTAAGTGTGTACATATGCGAGAGATTACCCCTATGCACCATAGAGTCATGGTTGCATCATGGTCATGTAGATCGTTGTTTGTCTCCAGGGGAAAACCTGAAATCCGCAGACTTAGATTACATCCCCTAGCTCATTGATTGACTTTGGTGGTCCAATCATGAGCCTCTACAGTGAATTGTGGGTCAATTTGAGAAAGTTATTGTGGATTGTGATCAATAGTTGAAGGTGAAGTGCTCTTATGCATTGATTAAATCTTATATTTATTCGGATCCGATTCCCATCAAAATTAGTTTATGTTATTTGATTTTTAGAATGTTTATTTGAATTTTTATGAAGCTTATGATATTTTAAATTTGTCATTTGGATTTATAAATCAAGATAAATTATTTATAAAGTTTTAAATAAATTAATAGGTTTGAAAAATCTAAAAATCAATTTTTACTGTTTTGAAAATATGTGGGACCCCCTCTATAATTATTTGAGGCCCATTTAAATCACATAAGACAATTGGGTGGGGCCCATGAGTGACCACCAAAGGGTGGCAAGCCACACCCATAGGGGATTGTCTTTTCTTGCTTAATATGGTGAGATGCATCCCATGCTAATTAAGGAATGATAATATTGAGTTTTAAGATATCTTTTTAATCAAGAAGGTTTGATTTTAAAAATAAAGAATGAATATTTACGAATAGAAAAAGTAAAGAGATAATTTACTTATTTAACTTATTTGATGGGAATAGGGTTATGGATGTGAGGATAAGGTTATAACACATTTTTTAGCATCTTGATGACGGATTTAGGGAATTGATGACTCACATCTCTCATCCTACAAGTCTCTTTAGATCGACAATAAATATTTTCTCTTTCGATTTTATGACAAACGCTAATGCATACAAATATATATAAAAATGATCATTCTTCTCCCTTGTCTCTATACATCTTATTCATTCTCTCTTATCTCTCTAAAATAGTACACATCTCTTTCTCTCTCTCATATAAACAATCCTATGGGGCACGGCCCAACCTAGTAAGTCTCTCTCTCTCTTGTAGACTCTAAGGAGGCACGTCCAAGATAGGTTATGTTATCTTGGTTGTCTCTCTCTCATGGGTTTTAAATCAGGCTAGTTGGGTTATATAATTTTGTGAGCAACAAAGGGATCATCCCTAACTAGTAGTTTTCTTTCTCATTTTTTAGTTTCTATCACTCATGTGCATCAAGCCAATGGGTTTGAATTACGCCTAAACATTGAGGCTTTAAGTGGGTGGTTCTAGATAGAGATCTGTGTGCATTGTTTGTGTTTTGCTATAAGAAGGATAAATCAAGAGATCGATCGAAGATCCCGAATACCATCGAAAGGAAGAGACTCGACGTGGGGTGTACTACACCCGGTTGAGGTAATATCAGACACTCTCTTTTATTTCTTCCATATTTATTTATTATATCTTTTATTTCCAAGCATAAGGTTTGTCTTTTCTTGTTATTGAAAGAAAGGTTTTAAATGACTTCAAGTTCTTGAGATCCTATTGTATTATTTTATTTTATTTTATTTGAAGTTATTATATTGTAAAAAGACTCTTGTATGTAATCTAGATCGTAAGAAAAAGAAAAAAGAATTGAAAAATAAATAAAAAATTATTATACACTCCGGCTAGATCACACGAGTTCTTCTTTCACTACTAGCCATGCTCAAAGTTTGAAAGATATATATTTTTAAAATAGTATAAAATAAGAGCCACATAAGAAAGTAAGTATATTGCCTAGCCCTTTGGGTGGCTAGGGATGTGCTATTGATCGTACGCAAAGTATTTTTAATTTTTTATTTTTTTTTGCTCTTTTTATTTTGAGCTGTGCAGAGAGAAATTACACACATTCAGTTTCACAACAAATGACTAGAGAAGCTTGTGAACAACTTGCACTAAATAAACTATATTACCTTTAAAATACTATTGAGTCATGTAATTGAATGCACATTATAGATCCAAATCTTATCTTCTAATACAACTACTGTTATGTCTTTATTACTCTGGTAATTTCCTGCAACAATTACCCAAAAAACATCACTCTCGCTGCTCTAATTCCTGCCATTTCTTTTTATACTACAGCATGTTTTCCAATTTGTAATTTGACTAAAAGTATATAAAAACTTATTTATCAAAAGAAGAATGATTGATCATGGTTTTTGCCTTAAAATTTCCTAGTATAGTCCCTCTACTCTAACTTATCCGGATTAGTTCTTAAATGGGGAACTAATAAAAATACACTAAACTTATCAAGTATCAACTATTAACATTTTACTCATTTTTAATTATTTAAACTCATGTTCATTTGTATTTTAATGGGCTTTCTGTTTAATAGTTGATAAATTAGATGCATTTTAAAAAAGTTTCCCCTTATAAGATTTGGTCATTCTGTAGTTAAGGCTTCAGAAAGCATGGTGTGTATAAAGTAATAAGGCATGTGTCAACAAGCTAACCTATGCTACACTGTGTGCCTTGATGTTCCACAATTACATTTAGTTAGTGCTTGAAAATTTGGCGATCTATATTGAGAATCAACCCGGCCCGAATTAGTTCAGGAAGGAATTGGTCTCCCCTTAGATGAAAAGAGGAAAGTGCGGTCCGGCACACTTTAAGTAACCATAGGAGAGCGGATTGCCTATATTGAAAGAGAAGGCGGCTGCAGAAATAGAGTCTTTACGGGGCAATGAGAGCGGTAGGGCAAGGGAAACATTCCATCTTTACAGGGCTTAAGGTCAAGGGTATGAGAGAAAGAAAGTATTTGTTTCTGGGTTTGGAGTAGCAGACGATAAGTGAGCCAATTCCTTCCGATAGTGGATGCTGATGGATCAGAATCAAAACTATATTTTCGGGAGTGGAGTTGTAACAAGTACTGTTTGATTTCTTTGGGGTTATAGTAAGCAAGCGTATTAGTACACAATAAAGGCGATAGTTGAAACCAATGATGCGCTTTGTCTTTAGGTTTTGAACTGATAAGAGCTTTGAAGTCGGAACTCAAAGCTAGTAGTGCGTTGAGCAAGAATTCCTTCTTCCAGTTTCAATTTATAGATAGTTTAGGGAAGGCATGTGTTGTGATGAGATCTGTCTTTCGGCTTGGTCGATCAAAGAGAAATCTTTCCTCAAGGGAAACTCTTCGGGCTTTTAAAGATGAGGCTTTTGGCAAAGCCAAGTCAATTTTGGGCCACCAAACCCTGCAACTGATGAGAAGGGTAGGGGAACCGTGTATGTTGTCACACTCCCTGCCTTCCAAGGTACCTAGAGGACAGGCTAGACACAGCAGAGCAACAACTCAGGAGCAGATTCACCACTAGATGGGGGACAAGAGACTACCTCTTTTGGTTTGGCTTTTGGCTTTGAATTTCATATGCCTCTCCGGTCCGCATTTTTTGGTCTGACTTATGGCTTCGAATTCTAGAAGCCTCTTTTGGTATGACTTATGTGTGATGAACCGCATTTTTCCATTGTTTTTTGCCATGGTTTTATGCCAGGCAAGAAGAACATGGAAAAAAGCAGTCCAGCAGAAAAATGTGTAGGAGCATAGTCTAGGTTTTGATGACTGATGGTTGGTCCGACAAAGGTTTCTTTCGGATCAAATTTTTGGCCATATTCTTCCGGTCCGACAATTGCTCATTTTTAGCAAATTTTTGTGGTAAATTTTGTGAAATAGTCTTATTTTTCTTCGAGATGTGTACCACGTGAGTTGACAAATATGGTCGGTACGTGTACTGAAAGGGCTAGTTTATCATTAAAAAGTGCAACTTTTTGACTTCGTGGGGGCAAAAAAAAAAACAATAATTAAATTAAGGGTAAAATATTAAGAAGGTCATGTGATGTAAATAAAAATCAAAGTTTGTTATTATTATTATTATTATTATTTAATTAATAATAGAAAGAGAGCTATAATAAGGATAAAGTTACATGAGAGGAGGGAGGATTTTTTTGATAAGTATTGTTAAATAGGAGATTTAATGAGAGATTTAAGGGATATTTAAATAAATTTAGTGAGAGATTTAAGGGAAATTTAAATAAATTTAGTGAGAGATTTAAGGGGAATTTAAATAAATTTAGTGAGAGACTTAAGGGAATTTAAATATGATAAATATATGGGATTTAAATATGAGAATGTATGTTTTGGATTTATTAAAGGTTGAGGGCTTGAAAAATTGGTATGATAGGTGAGGTTAAGAGAGAGAATATAGAGATAGAGGTGGGTTATTTTGGAAGCAAATCTTTTAAGACAAAAAATAGAGAGAACATAAGGAGATGAAGAGGAAGATGGAAAAGTTTGTGGACGTGAGAGAGAGAGGTTTTTTTAGGCTGTTCGTTTTGAACTCTATTTAAAGGGAGATATCCTTTTATTGTAAACGATGATAAGAGAATGAAAGTTGAATAAAGTTGATATTGCGATAAAATTTTTTGGGGGATTCCCTTAGAAACAAACTTTTTTTTGGGTAGATTCTGTTTTAAACGTTGAGAGATGATAGATTCTCTCAGCGATTTTTTTTTATTTTATGTTTATTGTTCCATTGTTATTTTCTCCATGCATCAGTTGGTATCAAAGTAAGTGAGATCCAAAGATCCAATAGATGTCGATGAAACCCACTCTTACGTTCGAGGATATATTGAAGCAACCCATGGATTATATGGGTTGGCAAATTCAAGAGAGCTTGAATACAATATTGGAGTGTATTCGACAAGAAATAAATGAAACTAATAAGTGGTTATAACGATTGGAGGACATCATTCATAAAAAAGGGCAATGCTAACTTGGTGCCAAATCTCATTGTAGAGACAAAACAAGTTTTGCGATTGACTCGAGCTATTGATCCAGAACGTCAAGAAGAAATTTGCATATGAGATCCGCATCTTGTAGAGCAACCATGAGATTTCGATATTAAAATTGATCTCCTGAAATTTCATGGTAACATCCACATTGAAGCTTTTATTGATTGGCTAAGTGCAGTTGAGAATTATTTTGAATGGAGTTAATTGCCAGAGGAATGTAAGGTTCAACTTGTTGTTACCAACGTCCATGGGTATGCTGCTCTCTGGTGGGAGTTCGACTTCGTAGTGAAAAAAGAAAAATTACTGACTGACAAAAGATGAAAAATAAATTGAAATTTTTTTTTCTCCAGAGCAAATTTTCTCTCAAGAGCTCGAAAATCTTCGACAAAATAAGAAAAAAGTGTAAGATTATACTAGATAGTTTTATCGATTAATTGTTCGAAACAACCTCCAAGAAACAGAAGGACAAAAGTTTACTCGATATGTAAATGACCTTTAACCAACCATTAAGGATGACATTTTTCTACATTGACGTTGAACTTTAAGCGAAGCTTTTCAAATTGCTTTATGAGTAGAAACTAAATTTCAAGAGCACAACGATAAGTGATTTTACACTCAGAAATAAGCTTCGTGCCAACCAAAATTTAATGACAAGAAAATGGATATTGCAAAGTTCACTTGTTATCGATGCAACGAGCCAGGGCACTGTGCATTTGAATGTCCAAAAAAGAGGATGGATGTACACTTGACTAAAGAAGTGGACCTTGCTGCAGGATCCGCTTTGAATCAAACTCGAAGCCGAGCTTCTCCCAGAGTAGAATGATGCAAATAAAAATTAGAGTTTATTTATTTTTTATTTTTAATTAGGAATAGAAAAATAGCCCATAAAAGGATAAAGTTAAGTAGGAGGAGGGATAAATTTTTTTTTGGGTGAGTATGGTTAATTGGGAGATTTAGTGGGAGATTTAAAGGGGTCTAAATATATTTAGTGAGAGATTTAAGGGGATTTGAATATAAGAAAAATATGGGAAGGTATGTTTTGGATTTATCAAACGTTGAGAGGATGGCATTTGAGGTTAAGAGAGTATAGGCATGGAGGTGGGTTATCTTTTGGAAGCAAATCTTTTAAAACTAACAGTAGAGATAAAATAGGGAGATGAAGTGAGAGATGGGAAAAATTTGTGTACGTGATTATTTAGTTATTTGTTTGGAAGTCTATTTAAAGGGAGATATCCCTTCATTGTAAATGATAAGATAAATGATCAAATGAGAGTTGATTAAATTTGATCTTATGATAAAATCTTTTTGGGGTGAATTCCCTTGCAAACTTTAAGAGAAGTATATTTTCTCAATGATTATTTTATTTGATTTTTATTGTTCCATTTTTATATTCTCCCTACATCAACGTGGTTAGTATGTGGGCCTAGCAGAAATGCAGGCACCTTAATAAATATATTTTTCAGATGAATTTTTTGACTTAATTTTTAATGATATGTAATCTTTTGCATGAAGATTATGAACATGAATAAATAAATAAATTTTAAAAATTAAAAATAATAATTCTATCAAGAAAACATTTGGACAGTTAGTTTCAATTGTCTTTAAGATGGATGCTTTATTCATTTGGACTACGTATGTAGAAATGCAATCGAACGTACATAAAATAATTTTCCTATTAAAAATAAAGATTGTATACAATGACCATTTGCCTTTGACACAAGGTGGCCACAATTCATTACAATCATTTGATGTGAAATTTGATAGCTTGGATGTGTCACAAAGTTGCAGAAAATTTCTTTTGAAATTTGAGATTGGTCAATAGGATAATTACAACCACCTAATTTCACATCCAATCCAATGGTCGGGTTGTATCTAAGAGGTTTGGAAAATCGTTTCATATGGGGGGACGGCATTTCTACATTTGTGGTCCCGGAGGCCTAAAGCATCCAATTTTTTAAAGAAGAAAAAAAAGGCATACGTGAGTAAAATTCTATGGTCGTTGAGTGAGAGGGATGCATAAGAAAGAAAATGGATGGGCGAAGCAAACAAGAGAAGGCAGAAGGACGAGCACCCGCACCCGCACCCGCACCCATCCATTCATTATCTCCTCAGCTGTGCTGTGCTGCGCTGCGCTGCGCTGCGCTGCGTCGGTTTCAAATTTGAAACGACGTCTGATTCTCCTTCTAGTAACTTGTGCCTGGGAACGCGCGTTCTCTAACGGCCACCTGCGCCTCAAAGCAAATAAATATAAAACCCTTTCTTCCCCTCTCTTCACATATTCTCTCTTCTTTCTCCCTCTCCCTCTCCCTCTCTCAAAACAAGGGGTGGTTGGTGAGTTCTTCAGTTCTCAACAACAACAGGTGGTGAGTTCTTGTTTATGCTTATAATTAAGTGAAATAGAAGAGGTGGTGAGTTGTTGTTTATGCTTATAACTATCCGCTTCCCAACTGTTCATTTTTCTTTGCAGAAAGAAAGAATGGGAAAGAAGAAAGTGGCAACTCAAACCGTCAGCATCAATGCCAAAGAGGAGAAAAATGGCGCAAATCCAAAAACTAAAGCTGATAAAGAGGAAGAGAAGGCCAATCTCAAACGCCTCAACAACTTTCTATTGAAGCAAACAATGGAGCTCAGAGAACAGGTCGCCTCTCTCAATACCTCAAAGCAAACCCTAGAAATGGAGATTTCAAGGGTAGAAGCAGAGAAACAAAGGCTTGAGGCTGCTTATCAGAGATCAATGAAGGAGCAGGACGACAGCAGAAACCTCGAATCCGAGCTCTCCTGGAGCGTAGGGATCCTCGTCCTCTCTTCTCAGCTATCCGAGCACGATGAGATATTGAAGAAGTTCATTGAAGAGGAGGAGGAGCTCAGTTCGTCTTTGGTCGAGAGCCTGAAAGAGGCTCGAGCAAGGCTGGTTGAGGGTTCAGAGTCATGGAGGAGAGAGAAACAAGGGCTCGAGTCCTTGATTTCAGTGTCTCAATCCAGGGTGAGAACACTTGAGAAACAGAGTGAAGAGAGTGAGAGGACTAGGGTTTACAATGAGGCAAAGATCGATGATATTGAGAAAAACGTTGCCCAGCTCAGGGCCTCGGAGTATAATTTGCAGAAGCAATTGGAGGCCCTCAAGGAAGAGCAGTATGAGCTCCAAGCTGAGCTCAATCGAGCTAAAGCTGAATCTGATCGGCTTGTTAGAGATAGAGAATGTTGTCAAAGGGAGCTCTTCCTGAAACAAGAGGAAGCAGAAACCCTAAGAGGCTCTGTTACAGAGATGGAGACACGTGATGCTCAAAACAGGAAGAAGCTTGGAGAGATGAATCAGAAGCATGAGCAGTTGCTCCAAAAGTTGAAGGAGAAGGAGAGAAGCTTGGAGACTTTGACAGAGGAGAAAGCTGCTCTCCAGGAGAATCTGGAATGTTCAATGTCTCAGTTTGATGCAAAGATGAAATGGTTGATGAGAGAGAAAGAGAACTGGGAGAAAGAAAAGGCTTATCAGGAGAGCAAGATCTCTGCATTCGAGGAAGAGGCTAGCAAGTTCAACATGGCTAGCATCAATATGCAGAAGCATTGCAAAGATCTCAAAGGAGCTCAAACTCAGCTTCAAAATGAGCTGAGTATTGCTCGAGAAGCTAGAGATCGGTTTCTTCAGGAGAGTGTAGCAAGAAGTGTAGAGCATGTCCAATGGAGAAAAGAAGCAGAGGGGTTTCAATCTTGTGTCAGAGAGTCGGAGAGAGAGAAAGCAGAGCTGGGGCTTGAGCTTGAGAGGATGAGGAAAAAGCACAGCCAACTCCTCATTGATATGGGGGCAAAGGACAAGAGCTTGGAATCTGTGAGAGAGGAGATAACCATTCTGCAAAAACAAATGGAATCCTCTCTTGCGGAATCCGAATCGAAGGTGAAAGAGCTCATGAGAGAGAAAGGAAGCCTAGAGCAAGCTAACGCTTGCAAAGATGCCATGATTGCCCAGATAAAGGAAAAGCTCGATGGCGTCACTGGTGTGAAATATGAGCTTGAAAACTCACGCAAAGCTCTCTCTAAGCTCCAGGACGAGCTGAAACTTGCCCTTGAGGCGACAGACAAGTCTCTTTGCAGTACCCAAGGCCTGAAACTTGCTCTCAAGGACATGGAGGAGCACAGTTCAGCAATGGAGAAGGAAGTAGAGAGGATGCATCTAAAGCATGGCCAGCTTCTCCAAGAGATTAAGGGGAAAGAAACAAGCTTGGGTTCATTGAAAGAGGAAAAATTAGCTCTTGAGAAGAGCTTGGAGGAGTCCTCCGATCGATCAGAGGGCCTCCTCCTTCGCATCGATTCGTTGGAGACAATGTTGAAGAGGGTTTATTCGGAGCTCAAGAGCAGTACAATGGAGTCTATGAGTGATGAAAAGGAGGAGAATGGAAGAACAGGTGAGGGAGATGAGACTCTGGAAATGGGTGGCATTGAGGAGGAGTTGGAAGTGATATGTGGGGCATTTAGGAGGAAAGCAGAGAGAGAGAAGGAGATGAGAGAGGAGGTGGAGATGGTGAAGGGGTTATTGGAAAAGGCAGAGCAGGGGAAGAGGGGGGGTTTATGGGGGTGGCCTGTTGCAGCCACCACTGCTGTTTTTGCTGCTACTGCCTCCCTTGCCTTGGTAACAAGGTGGTACCCTTGACTCTCCCTCTCTCTCTTACCGTTGTTGAAAAATAGAATACTTACTTGCTTGGTTTCTCTCTCTATTCTAGCTCTTTGTGAGCAGAGTTTTTTTTGTGAAAGATAGGACTTCCCTCCTCTCACTCTTGGATCAAGGTCTTTTTTTTGTTTGAACAGTAGGGATCAAAGCATTGTTAAGCACTGTTAACAATACAATACAATACAATACAATAGTTGGTTGGTCTCTCTTCTACCTCTTGGTGAAACAAGTTTTTATTTTCTGTGGGTACGATATAATGGTTGGGCTACCCTCTTTTTGTCCCAATTACAGATTTGACTGACATTGATGGGGAAGGTTCATTTTCTTTTTATGGAATTATTTAACTGAAATCGTAACCACATCTCTTTTTGATGTTTCCTTAAACCTTTTGGTTTCAATATAGTGTTGTGACAGGGCAGCTGAGATTTTGCATTCAAGACCCTCTTATTTTTGCTTCCTATTGAAGCTAGTCGTGTATAACTGTATAGTGCGTGTGGTCCATATAGACTTTCTGCCTCCTCAATGAATGGCGGAAATGGTGATGCCCTAACCATATATATAATAAATACAAAGTGCACAGCACATTTGACCAAGTTTAATGTGCTCCCACTGGTGCGTCCTGTACACTTACTCCTTTGCAGAAAAAAAAAAAAACTAGTTTGGCTGGATTTTTCATTTGTAGGCCACCTGTGTAAAAGCCCAGACATGGGCTCTGATTCACCAGCCAAGCCCGAGGCACAGGTCGACTCGGCCATATCAGAGAGCTTGACTCGGCCAACTATTGATAAAAGTGCACAAATTTCGAAGGCTCATCCCAATTTCAGAGTTAGGCATCCAGGCCCGGCTCCAAGTGACGTAAGTTAGTCGATGAATGAGGATTACGTTTCTGAGGTCTAACAGGGCACCCACTTGAAATAATACCTTAAATTTCCACAGCACGTCAAATAAACCTCTGAGGAAACTCTGGTCAGGTAATTTAGAGCCATGCAAAGAGTGATACCAAGGCTCCTTGCAATTTCCACAGATTCTTACCCTTGATGTTCAAACATATGTCTGAGTTGAAGCTAGTCAATAACCTCCAACGCCTTCTTTTCCTCCAGATCCTCGCATACTAAACGTCTCTATTCCTTTTATCTCTTTCTCTGCTTTAGCTAACTCGAATAATCATTCCCACGTTTGCATACGTCGATACGTCGAAACATTTAGGTCATCATAATCACCAAGCTTATCACGAGTTCCTCGCTTGCTTGTGAAGTCTTCGCCATTACAAACATCAACAGCCTTTGCCCCAGTACTACTGTAAACCAATTGAAGCCAATGAAATTGCCAAACACGCAGCAAACATATCGATAATAAAAAAAATTCATAAAAAATCACTAATAAGGATCAAGTTTCTGAGGTTTACCGGGCACCCACTTGAAATAACACCCCAAATTACCACAGCATATAAAATAAACCTCTGGGAAACTCCAGTCAGGTAATTCATAGCCATGCAAGCTCTTGCAAATTTGACAGATTCTTATCCTTGCATATGAAACATTTCTATGAGCGGAAGCCTCCAGTCAATAATCTCCATAGCTTTCTTTTCCTTTCATTCCTCGCTATCGCATATCGTGAACATCTCCATTCTCTATACCTCTTTCTATGCTTCAGCCAACTGGAATAGTCCTTTCCAGGTTTGCACACGATAAAATCATTCAGGTCATCATAATCACAGATCTTATTACGATCCAATTCTCGCTTGTTAGTGATACATTTGAGAAAGGCTTCTCCATTACGAACATCAACAGCCTTTGCCCCGACGCAACTGTAAACCAATTGAAGGCAATGAAATTGTCTAACAGGCAGGAAGCATATCAATAATATATTAAAAAAATTATAAAAATTCACTATAGATCTCTAAAGAAGTCAAGTCCCACGACCATGTGATAACTTTTATAGAGATCTGTGCCAAATTTAATGGTGATTATTTGGGGTCCTACACACATGGGTGTGGGCGAGTCTCATAGGATCATTGCTCATAAAAATGCACATGCATGATTACAATTGGTGTTTTTCTAAGATGAGAGCCCACATAAGACAAGTCAGCTAATGTTGATTTGCAATATATTCTTTTAACATTTAAAAGTCCAAGATGTTCTAGTGAAAAAGAACGGCGCTCATGGCTTGTTCCCATAATAAGCAAAATATAGCAAAAAGAAAGATTCACTTACTTTTTGGTTCCATAGGTTAAATACTTGCATCTCTCTCCTAAGTGCTGCATCTGAATCTTTTGCAAATTTGATGCAATTATCAGACTCGATTCTCGAGGGACAATATTCTGCAGCATTAGTTTGAATTTCAAAAATCAGCATTGGCAAATCTTATGAACAAAATCATAAAAGTTAAAAGATTCATGAAACAGTAAGGTCAATTATTGATGAATGATTTCAATCCCGGTATAACCATATAATTTACCTGAGAGATTTTATTTTGTGAAGTCAGGGAAAAAAGATAATCCTTCAATGATTCAAGCAATGGTTTTAATGCATCTATATTACCCTCCTCAAAAACCATAAGATTCAGCAGTATCATCAACATAAATATGCACCGCTTCCATAAAATCTCTGGTCCCTTCTCAAAACAAAATGAAAGAACACCTACAAAATGAATGAACATGATCTTGGTACTCTTATGCCTCTCAGGATATCTTCCCATCACATCATAGAGAATTCTTTCGATAGGCTGACGAACTTTGTAGTTACCAAAGAGACTAATAATACCAGCTATAGTCTCAAATTCTCTACATATTGGATAGTCTTTCAACGTTTTCAAAATACCCAGACTCCTGCTCCCCCTTATAAGCCTAATTATTTGCAGCAATGAACAGCCCATTGCATTCAATATCGCAGCAAGAAGGCAAGCCTTGTGGTAACTTCTTCCCTTCACTCTTGACTGAGCATTAACCCTGTTAGGTCCAGAGAGGGATCTAAAAACAACACACTTTAATATGGAGCAAATTTCATCTCTGTGTGACTCATCCAGAACATGTTCATTCTTTGTGATGTATTCAGTACATGCAAGCATCATATCAGAAGAAGTTCGAGACAACTCATTGCTCAAGGATTTTTGGCAGAAACCGACAAACTTGAGGATCTGAGAATTGATTTGCCTGTTAATAAAAGTCCGAATAAAAGATTGCAAAGGTTCACGACAGTTTCTTCCGGGTTTTCTTCTACTTCTTTCTCCACTAGAACCAGAATTAGAGTTTACTGGAAAAAAAGGGTAAGAAGGATACACATCAGATATGTGCCTCATGTAAAGCTGAATCGATAAGTCAAATAATTTTATATAAGAGTCATTCAATTCCTCCACTTTTAGGCCAACATCAATGAAGTGGACACCAAGGGATCGGGTAATCAAAGTAAACACATGTGCCTGGAATACATCGGGTGAAGAAATATTGATCATAAGATCAAGCAAGGTCATAACTGCCCAATGGCTAAGGCCATGGCTCTTAAAATCCCACTCGTCTGACCAGAATATTGTGTGAATAAACTTGTTCATGGCAGCCTCATTACATATGGACAAAAGAAAATGAGCAGAAATGACTTCCAGCACACCGTGAACATCCTCAGAGGTAGCATTGTGCACAAACATTTCCGAACCGAAGTCCAATTCAGAATCTGCAGCCATAAGATACTTCCTCAAATCTTGATGAAGCAAAATTTCATCAGCAAAAACCTGAAGAGATTAATACACCAGTTACACCATAAATAATGGCTTTCCTTTTTTGCGTGAGTTAATGCATAATGGCTGTCATCATAGTTATTCGAAACAATATGGATTTTCCGAAGATAGGAGGGGGAGAAGTAAAGGAAAAAATAAATGAATAAAATGTGTCCACATGACAAAGTTCACTTCAGGTCTAGTAAAAATGATGTCTTGGAACCCCTAAACGACAGAAATAACCTAGCTATCCAGGTCAGTTCTCTGAGCCATTAAGTGCAAGCTTGGCGAGTAATGGGTCCTGAGTCTAACCTCCTGACAGATATAAGAAAAATCCCTTACTCAAGATCAGACGTGGCACATCCCCAGGTTGCCACCTGCCGAATCAAGTTGGGACCAGCCCGAGCCAACTTGATTTGCCAGCTACCAAGTCAATACCATCAACTACCTTGCAAGCAATGAAGCAATGGGTAAAAATAAAATTGCCTAGAACCATAGGAAATGTCAGCTTCTGTGTTTCAAGAAGCAAAAGAGAAATAATGTAACAGTTTTGACCAAATATGTTGATTCATATTCTTGACTCGATATTGCTCAACCCATGCTACAAATGGAGGATTTCTGTGCTTTGAACAGCAAACACAACCTGCTTTCTCGAATTATGTGATTCTTTATACAACAGCAAAGAAAGATAGCTTCCTGATGTTAATTTAGGTGCAGGCATCAAGCCATTGTTTGCAGTTATTTACACTACTTGAAAAACAAACAAAACAATACAGCTTCCAACCAGGGCCTATGCAACAGAGTAACTTCAAAGATACAAAGTCCAGATCCAAAAAATATGTCTGAGATATGTTGGGTACACTTGCAACGCAAAGAGAAACCCAGCCTTATTTTTATGCATGATGGCAAAAACTTCAACAGGATTATGATAAATCTACTCTAATACTCCAATCCTTTACTAAGCAAAAATTGTGGAATAAAAAAACACGAGGTAGTCCCATTAGGGAAATTGACTACCTTCCTACGAAGTCATTCTGAAGAGCTAAGATCAGAATAGGTTTACACTAGATAGTTTTGAGAAGTGAAGCCCGAAAAAAGTAAACCATGTAGTCCTGGTGCAAGTGCAGCCTGAAAAAGTACGCATGTAGTCAAGGTGCACGTGAAGCATGGAAAAAGTAACCCATGTAATCAATTGCTGCACACCAAAAATGATAAAGCATAAGACATGACATGTACAGGAACCCAAAAACCAATATGTAAATGCAGTTTTAATGATGGACCCAATTAGGAGCATTAAAGGACAACCCACTAGCAATAAAAATGAGGATGCATGAGTTACAAGAACATTGTTACTTTGGTGAATGGGGATATAAAATTTTTCATACTTTCGTCAATAATTCTTGGATGTGGCAAAGAAAATAGATATCCTTCTCTTTGAATACCAGATATCGATAAAATACACAAGGACATCTGTATTGCACAACTGGTTATAGAAGATTGATTTACTTATTGATTCTACAGCTGCTAATAGCATGACTAGAAGATACTGATACTTTTGTGTTCATGAAAGCGGCTGGGTTTAATAAAAAAAAAACATGCCAATATGCACGATAATGTTTGCTGGTAGAACCAAACTCCTTGAAGATACCTCAAGCAGTGAGCACAACCGATGAACCAATGAACCAGAAGCTTCTTGAAAGGTATATGATATCTTTGCATCGACCTCCAATTGAGAGCTGAACACACCATCATCACCTACAACACATTCTTTGGAAATAAAACTCGTAAAGTAGCTGGTCATGGTGCTGATGTGTTCCCCTGTCTTACAAGAAGCTACAAGCGACACCAAATCCGGACCACAAAGTTTGCCAAGTGCAGCAACAAGAATTCGGGATTTCTCCAAGACTAAACTTTGATTGAATTCTAACAATGGTAAGATCACTACACAACATCTCAATAACAGAACAGATTCTGAGATGCTTGAAATATTTGGATAATGCTGATTAAGATCCGGAGAGACAGTTGTTGGCAAAAGCCCAAGAGCATGGAACAGCTGTTCTAGCCTTCTGCACATCTCTTCATATAGCAAATCAGAAAGACTTAAGATATCAATGAATTTGATACTAATTAGACTCCCTTTGTTCCATATATCAATGGAAATTGTATTCTTGCAATCATATTGATGCAACGACAAGCACAAAGATACTTCTGATAAGAGATGGCATAAATTTCCCAAATGAGGCAATTTTAAAACCTGCGAGATGGCATATAAATAACTTAGCACTTGCTTACCCGTATTCTATCAAATCAATAAATCTTTCAGAAGTTAGAAGGTAAATTGGGTTAGAAGTTACAGCTGGGTTAGAAGGTAAATTGAATCCATTATTTCACAGTGGTTTGCTTCATCAGAAGTTCAGAACAAAAAAATGATCATCGTTTTTCACAAAAAATATCGATCCGTTCTCCAACAAAAAAAAAAAAACTTTAAAAATAAACATTTGCTATTTTCATTGCAATATCAGATTAAGTCGTCCATTTCTTTGTTTCCAATAAGTAAACATTCGGTTTAACCAGATTTATTCATACAAATCTCACAATTTATTCAAGTGTAAAAGAAGGAAGCCGAAGAAGTTTCTTACCTGTTCTAACTTATGACTGTGGTCACGGAGGTTGGCTACCATGCGAGCAAAAGCATCTGGATCTTTGCTGAACTTCGCGATACTCCCTTCGTGTTCCATCTCTCCCTCATTTACAGTAACCCATCCAGATAGTTGAAACCCTAACCATCAATTAAACAGAGTTGACACCCTAAACCATCTATCTAATCCAAGAGGATGAGGGGCATGGCTTCTGTTGTGTATAGTGGTAGTGTGAAGCAGAGAGGGGAGTTGCAGAGAGGGAAAGGCTAAAAAAAAAGCAAATGTGGCGCGAAATTACAGATGCCACGGGGGGAGAGAGAGGTGAGGAAAAGAAAGTTAAGAGAGAGAGAGAGAGAGAGAGAGAGAAGAAAACAAAGTTAGAGAAGAAGAAATATGCGAGAGAGAAATAAGCAATCGAGGCGCATAATTTCTCCAATTTTTTATACTTTTTTGAAATGATGATATTTGATATTTAAGGTGTCGTTTAACATTTGTAATAAAATGCTTACTCTTTTTTTTTGGAGGTTATTAAAACTATTTTGGATTTTGAAAATCATAGGTCCTATGAACTTGGGATTAGTTGAAGTCCAAAGTTTTCTTTGCATCCAACAAGCTTGCTTGTGAGCTTATTGGAGGCCACAGAGAGTACATGGCAGTGCTCCAAAAGTCGGGAGTTACTCTGCCTAGGGCCCTTGTTTGATTTAACTATGGGATCTTAAATTATTTTTTTTTAAAAAATAACAAATATATTTATAACATGTTTATTTACGTTTTTTATCATTTTGGCAAAAATTAAAAAGTGTTTTGGTCGTGAATATTTTTTTTTATATTTTTTAAAAAATTGAAAATACCTCTAGTCACAAACTTATTTTTTAAGATAAATTTGTTTTATGCGGGCTGGACTGCATTTCTACATATGCAGTCCATAGAGTATAGAGCATCCATCTTAAAGATGGATGCAAGTAGGTGTTCTATTTAAAAACAATGGAAACTAACGGTCCCAATGTTTTCTTGCTAGAATTATTGCTTTTAGTTTTTAAATTTTATTTATTTATTCATATTCATGATCTCCATGTTAGAGATTATATGTCCTCAAAAATTAAATCTTAAAATCCATCTGAAAAATAGATTTATTAAGAGGCCCACATTTCTACTTATGCGGGGCTTGGCCGTGTACAAATCAGGCCCTTTTTTTAAATCTATTGTTATGCTACCTTTTTAACAATGTAGTTGTGTTTTGTTAAATTTTACTTTGAATATGTTTTTCCTATTTTTTGGGTTTTTTATATTTTTTTAATAGTTTTCAACCGCTATAGTGTTTGGTTTCACTCAAACTCATGCGAGTAATTGGCTGGGGCATGGGTCGAGTATTCCCCAAGTCGACTTTTCAAACATTAGTCAAAATAGTACTTTGGGTTACTTGTTTTCAAAATTCAAAGTTTTTGAGCTTCAAATTTTGAAAATCCAAAGTTTTTAAAAAAAGATAAAAAAAAAAAAGGGAAACCTTGGACTTTCAAAAGTTAAAGCAATTTGGGAAGAAAAACAAAAAAACAAAAAATGGGTATAAACATAATATTCAAATTTTTAAATGGACTTTTTAAGGACGGAATTCAAAATGATATGTATGTAAATTACTTTAAATAAATCAAGCCTTTGCCCAAAGAGACGTATTTTTGCAACATGTATTTCAAAAAATATTTCATAGCCAAAAGATAATATACTCCTTTAATAGTATACTATTTATTTACTCTCTCGAATAAAACCCCACCTAGGATTATAATATAAAAGATAATATACGCCCAACTGAGTATACTATCTATTTAGTTTTCTATTCTATCATTATATGCATATTTCTATATTCTTTTCAAAATTAGAAAATAAATAAAATAAAATATAATAAAAATTGATTAAATTTTAAATTTAATGGCTAATAAAGGTCACAAAAGCGTGTACTTACACATCTAGGTTGATAATCCAAGAGAATAGAGAGATTGAAGATGATGTCATACATAAAATTAGAGATGAATGGGTGAAGCGCAGACATGCATCCAGAGTTTAATGTAATCGCTGCATACCATTGAGACTAAGGGGAAAGTTTTATAAGACAATTGTAAAACCAGCCATGCTTAATGGGACGAAATGTTGAACAGTCAATAAACAACATATCCATAGGATAAGCATAGCTGAGATGGATAAGTGGCAAGACAAGAAATGATAGAATTTAAAAATATTATATACGAGGGAGCTTAGGTGTAGCTTCCATAGGCGATAAGATGAACGAAAGTAGTAGACTTAGGTGGGCTGGCCATATGTATTGTAGACTTAATACAACACCGGTTAGGAGGTGCGATTTAATTCAAGTGGAAGGCTCTAAAAGGACGAGGAGAATGCCCAAAAGAAAATGGGTAGAAGGAGAGGGAAAATATATGGTGACTTTTGATCTTAGGTATGCCCCTTAATAGAGAAGATTGAGGAAAATGATTCATGTACCTGACCCCAAGTAATTGGTATAAGTCTTGAGTGATGATGATATCATCTAAAATGATAGAATAAAAATTATTTGTATATTAGAAATATTATAGTAATTAAATATTTGATTTATTGAATATTGTATAATAAAAAATACTCTATTATACTGAATTCTATTAAGATGAAATAAACTTAGGTAGGCTAGCCATGTACAATGCAAATTGTAATGAAGTGCGAGTTAGTTCAAGTGAAAGGCTAGAAAGTGTAAAGGACATACCCAAAAGACATGATTGGAAGTAGTGAGAAAAGATATTGGAAGTTATGACCCTATGAAAGGTATGACTATTGATAGAATATAATGAAGGACCAGAATTTGTGTATCTGATCTCAAGTAGTTTGAAAAGGGTTTGATGATAATGATCTAGTGTTATTTTAGTTACCACCTTAATCCCCACCCCCATAAAGCCCTAGTTTTATTTGAGATTGTACACACTATGAGACCAGGTGACAATTATTTATAATCATCCGATAGAAATTTGATGGCTTAAATATGTCACGAAGTTTGAAAAAAAAAACATTTGACTTTTAAGTCAAGTCAATGAAATAAATGCAGCCACCTAAATTCACATCCAATGGTCAAGATAAATTATGACCATTGTGTACCAAACATAAATGGTCTCATTGCATACTTCTTCTTTTAAATTTTTTTTTTTAAAAAAAAATTATGGATCACTAATTGAAACCGATCGAAATCGCCGATCCAACATAGATATGTAGGGTGGGCGCTCCACCCCACCTATCCGGGTAGAACCTGAAGACTACGTTAAAACTCAAAAAATTGTACAATCTTCACATATATAACGAAGGCATCTTTTTAAAAAAAAATTATTTCCCATTCTCAAAAACAACATGAGAGAGAAAGAGAGAGAGGTCTGAAAATTATCATGTAGTTCCCACTATTTTGCACCATATTCAGGCTAGCTATTAACCAAAGTAGTATTATTGCATTCCTTAAAGGCATTGTTCATTCCATAGCCATATTGGACATTCAAACTTTATTTAATTTGTAGCAACACAAGTAAAAGATGGAACAGAAGGAGCAGTTGCAACCTTTAGAATCTCGATCCCCTCATATTTATAGCAACATAAGTGAAAGATGGACCATAAGAGGCAGTTGTACCCTCTACAAATCTTGATCCTCCCATACAAGTTCACGTAATTCCTCCACCTATGTACACCAGATAAATCACAAGGAAAATGCACAATTTGAAAGGATGGTCACGATTTTCTTTTGTAACTCCAGCCATGAAATGCCGAGATATCTAAACCATCAATAGCTCCCATGCCCAAATGCCTGTAACTAACTCCATATATATGGGATAAGTAGCCTCTATTTCTTATGCTGTGACTTCTTTCGATTCATTTGATCTCTCTCTGAAATTTCCCAGCCGGCAACTATGCCATCCCATCCCGAACTGATTAGCATAGGGAAATGAGGATGCCAGCTGCAATCTCTTACAGTTGTATCATGATATGCAGTTTTTCCGACCAGAGCTCCACTTATCTGATATCCATTGTTAAAGGCATTCATAATTACTTGACCAAAAAAAAGTGCAGTCATAATCAAGCAGGTCTCATGAGGTGGCATCATTGAGACAAAGAAAACATCTGGTTCAGGGAAACTGAGACTAAGGCCTCGTTTGCATGTACTGAAGCCATACCCCAGCCCCTCATCTTTACCTGCCTCCTTTTTTCTTTTTGTTTTGTGGGGGCGCGGGTAGTTCAAACTTGGGATGTATTGTTGTTAATGTTAACTGCTAACTACTCAAGCCCATGCCCTATCTTTAGGGGCAAGCATGAAAGTAAGCACCCAAGAATGATGGTTACTAGCAAAATCTTTACCGTCATTTTCTACTATTGGTGGTAAAATAGGTAACCTTTTTTATCAAAATGGAAGAACCACACTATTGGCAGCGTTTGGCTGTTAAATGGGGTTCCATTCCAGAGTTGTGCCCACTAATTGTGGCATGCCAGCCAATTTGGCGCAAATCTAGGAGAAATGTTTTTGCTAAACAGAAAAAAAGGCCATCCAAACAGGGCCTAAACAATAATGTGCATACGTGATAGGCATCTCACTTATGCTATACAACACAGGCATGGAATCCACCATCTTTCTCAAGATGAACAGTGGAGATGAACTGCAGTCCCATGGTGAGCTTTCACCATATAAACTAGGGCACATCTCCACCATCTGTGCAGATAATTAGGCGATGGTGGATGGCATTGCAGAGTATTGTCCACCATTCATGATGGTTAATACTTTCCCATGCATGTAATACGTACCACATCATATATGTAAACGCATCCATCATTGGATCCTGTATAGATGTACTTCTGACCAGTGCTGTGAAAAGAGATGAAAAGAAGTTACCAACCACACTACAATAGCACGATTTCAGCATACCATATCACAAATAATATAGGCTATAGACTTCAAAAGCCACTTATCAGCACTACTGAATATCTACACGACAGAGTAACATCGCAGATTCGTATTTATATATAAATCCATATGCAGAAATGAGCTATAAGTGATTCCCAACACAAAAGCTACATTTGACATTATTCATATATTCATTGATGTTTATTAGCTTCAGAAGCTAGTTGAAAAACGGATGTGAAAGAGGAAATGTGGATACATTTACATATTCGTCAATCATATCTATGTAGAAGGGAGATCAAAAGAGTACGTCATATCACATACCTGGAAGCCGGAGAAAAGTAGCATCGTATGAGGGTGCGCAAGACACTATGGCCTCTGTATGTAGCCACGGATTGATCATTTGGATGTTTTACATCTTTCCTGTGGGCAGGGTAGTCCATCCATCGGTAATCCCACTCACTGTAAGAAAATTTTCTTCGGCGGCTGCACAATGATGAAGGCCTGATTAGGAAACAACTCACAGGTTCACTAAACTTGTCACAGTTCTAAGAAAATGTCATTCATGGATAAAAACCACAGATGAATTGAAAGATTGAGGCTATTTCCTCATTTCATCCTAGCTCAAAGATCGGATGGGGTCTATGAAATTCAATTTAACAATAGATTTTTCAACTCATAGTTAATGAATGCAACATCTGTTTTTAGATGAGGCACTGAATTTTGGAATTCAATGGTTCACAGAACCAATAGTTAAGCAGATATAGTCAATTACAGAGTCTGAATCTTGTCGAAGGACAACAATTGGTTGTAAGACTTACAAAATATGTAAGAAGAAAGTGGCAGTTTTTGCTTCATAATGTTACTATATACAGAAAACCTGATTTCATCGATTGGGAATTTACATATATTAATCAGAGTAAAAAATATTTCATAAATCCTTGCAATTTTGAATTCCTTTTGAGAGAGTGGTGTGATCAGAGGCGTCCTGCAAATTTATTAAATATCTTACAGATATATAATATTTCGATGAATCGCATATCCACTTCAGATGTTCCTTGCCAACATGCACACACATAATTAAGTATTCAAGCACCGTAATATCATGGCGACCATGTTACTTTAGCCCATAACTTTCAACCAGTGACAATTACCATTTCAATTAATGTAAAGCATGAAATTGTCATGTTAGGAGATAATGCATACCGCCTGATGCTGGATGCCATCTTCCGGATATCCCAGAGTTTTGTGGTTTGATCTTTACCATTTGAGATAAAGTAGTGGCCATCCCTGCGGCTATCAAGGAATGTGATGCCTTCTAAATGCCCAACCAAGACCCCAGATGGACGGTCTCCTGATAAAGTGCAACGCATGTCCCAAACCTGAAATAAATCCCGAGGATATTCTCATATGATACTACCACGACACTAAAAATTAGATTCAAAAGACTTTTTGCAATGTTCAGCGAATTAGACAACTTCATGAGAACTGAAATGAATCTCATCCAAAGGATCACAAACCATCAATCAGAAGAAGAGTACTGATAATATGGTAACTTATTCCACTTTTGAAGATAATATATCTGAGCTACAAGCCCATTAAGTGTGATCATGCATCCGTAATCTAGGCACTAGACTTCTACCGACCCAAGAAAAAGGCCAAGGCCTCAAACACAATATTCATACATGTCAAGTTTGATTCCTTGGAAATATATTTCCCATTTCAAGCATTAACCTAGACTCAATTCTCTCCACCACTAGGTGTGACATGTTTCCTAGCAGCCTGTATGAAGAGGCAGTCTCAAGTGGGAAAATGGATGCTAGATGCTCTATGAAAACATTCAATTACAAATGATATTAGAAGAAAAATTTGCATCAGCCATGTGTCTCATTGGTATACGAAGGCTAACATGATAAGATAGCTTATCTAATGTCAGAACATCATGAGAAAGAGAGATCCCAATTCAAGCAACTCACATCCTTCACATAGTTCTCATATTAACAATCGCAACTTACTTTAATGATAAAAAAGAAAATAACTACAACTACTATACTCAAGTCTTTGATGCTGACAAAAGGATTTATAAATATCTCTTTTATTTCTTTTCTCACCAAACAAACAAGATAATCCAGATTTTACCTTACAAAAGCTATCATCACTCCCAGAATATATAAGATTGCCGCTTTCATCAGCAAATGATACAGTATTTACATCATCCTGAAAATAAACAAGATTTAGTATTTCACAAGCTGATAAGATTTTACATCATCCTGAAAATAAACAAGATTTAGTATTTCACAAGCTGATAAGATCAAGAATCCTGGTCACAGACTAACAAAGCTGTGATAATTCAAAATACAATCACCAGTATTGAGTGCAAAATAATGAATTAAACATCACATATTGACAGAATAGCAATAGTAATATACATTATATTACTTCAATTCATCAATTCTCCCAAGACCACACATCACCTTGTCAACTCATGAAGGTCTTAAGGAAATTGATAAGCAAGCATACGTTTAAAAAAAGAGCCCCAGCATACAAGTTTGCACCTGAAGCTCTTCATTGTATGTTTTTGCAAAACAAGAAAGGTTGTACAATAACTTACCCTTGCAAAAATAACCAAATCTCAGACACTACACCACCACTCCCACCTTTCAAAAAACTCCCAAACCCAGACCTCCTTATCCCTAACACCAACAAACCTGAGAAAGTATGATCAAAACAATATTCAGTGTAACAAAGAGCTTAGGAGAAAATCAAATCTAGTTCCACCCCCACCTATCCTAGTATTCACACCACTATTATCAATTCACCCTTAAGCCCCCCAAAGTCCTAGATGAAACTTTCACCTCCCCTTTCTCGCGACCTCCCCCATACTACATACAACTTTATAGGTCTGATGCAAGAGAAGAAACATGATCAGGAGCAAAAAGTAGAAAGTATGGAAAACCATAAGATTGGGAAGACCCAGAGAGGATCCGCATCATACACACATATGCGTGCTTGTGCGAACTTAATGACACATTTCTAGCCATACACAGAACTATAAAAAATACATGGTATGCATGTATCATACACTTCATTTGTCAATTTATGAAGAACTTACATAATAAAGTTAAAAGTGATACCTCGTGTGCTAAAATTCGCAATGTGGGTTTATTTGCTTCCATATCATAAATATACAGGCAGTGATCATTACTTCCCGCTACAAGCTTCCTCCCATCAGAAGAAAAATTGACAGAGAAGATTGAAAATCGGCGCCCCCCATCAGCATTGCCAGAGAAGTCTAATTCTTCATGAATCTCCTGTAGAGGTAATCACTAATCTGATGAAGTATAATGTGATCCTCAAGGCAAGAAATTATAAAAAAAATCCTGCAAAATAAAACACGATAGAGAATTTTCTGCCTATGTTAGTTGTGTTTGCATGATAGAACATTCACGGAAAATCGTAAGATCTGCGGTATTTATACCTAGATTCACTTGAATTCCAGTCAAGGATTCAATCTGTGTTTCCTTATCTGACCTATAAAGCCCTACTATACCCTCTAATTAGATTCACAAGAATCAACATGCCTCATGTAAATCTCCGAGGAGTCAAATGTATATATTCTGATTTGCTCCTCATTGGATTGGGAAGCTAAGGGCATCACATTCTGACAATAGTCGTGTGGATCTTCCACTGAGTGGCATACCACTCCCAAAGTTGATAGTCTCTCGAAGTTTTCCAAGTGATTCAAAATGGAAAATCATTGCCCAGGTGTTTCTCATGGCCTAAGTTTTTCATGATTTATGTTCCTAGATGCACAATATGATAAGCCCACATCACATTGCCTTTCTGAATAGGCATCTCATTCCCTAGATATTGTCGCTGTTGAGTCACAGAATTGTTTTTTCTTAAAATGCGGTTCCAAGCCCTGCATTTAGGTTCCGTAGGATTCATTTTACATTGATTGTGGTTCTCAATAGAACAAGCACTATAAGCTACCTAGTCTACCCTTAGGCTCCCGAAACTCAGGAATTAACAAAGTTGGATTCTTTCTCAAAACACCAAGACCTCCAAACTGATCTGCCAAAAGTTTCGAACTCAACCCAAAACCTACCATACCACTGAGTTCTTCGGGAACATGAACTCTTGACCAGTGCCAAGATAAGTCATCCCCGTTAAAGAATAAAGCCATACTTGTCAAATAAACCCTTTACAAGTCCAGCCAACTAAACTTGGACATGGATTCCAGTCATGATCTCATTGGAGTTTCATTTAATTCTAAAAAAGATTCTATAGTTTCCAGTTAAAGAAATGCTAGAAGAATAATTATCAGTGTGCAAGCAGCTTCAAAATCACACACCAAAAGGCACAAAGTAATATCTTTCTAATAAAGTGGAACTGTAAAGGCATAAATATGGGACTTTCCATTGCACATATTGCATGTTAGAATTTGAAATCTGAAGATATTTTATAGAGTCAAATGACCAACGAATCAAAAATTTGTGGCCTTCGCATGGTCTTTATAGTAATTTATAGAATTTGCAGTGAGAAGAAGTAATCTTTCATATTATGCAAAGATGGAGATCAATGGAGAAAGCATGTTACATACATTGACATTTGCAATTGACAGTGTTCCAGGAGTCCCCACATTGACAATATGAACAATAGGTGACATGCTAGAATAAACCTGCCATTAAAGAAAAAGTTGTTAAAGATTGTTAAAGACAAAATATGGGAAATAAATTATGAAAAATTCAAAAAAGTTTTTTTTTTTAACTAAAGATGAACAATTAAACCCCACAAATTAACCATTCATCTGAAACCACTTGAAGATTTGATAAACTAGTCCATCGAGGTATTCATATAATCAAAGTGGCCAACAACTATAACAAAATATAAAACAGTTTAATCTTCCACTATGCGTATTAGTTGTCTACTGAGAGATATTGTGCATATATTGATCATTTTCAGCAGAGTGCTAACCACAAACTTACAAGAAAACGTTGGTCAGGGGAAAGGGATGTATCAGTAATAGTCCAAGACAGATTCTTCGCACGGATATCCTTCTGAACTTTCCATCCATTATCGACATCATAGATTCTTATGTTCCTATCCTGTAAGAATCATGAAGGAAATGAGACTGAGCACCTTGAACTCAAGAAAAAGTAAAAGTAAAAATAAATTACAGAACAAAAAGTGTCTGTACGGGAATCAGAAGTAAGAAAAATTAGCACGATACCTGAAACCCGGTAATGAAAAAGGTACCATCAGCCGAAAATTGTGAAGTATATGCCCTGCTTTCTGTCTTGTCAATGATCCAGGGGCCATTAACAGGAACATATCTACTAAGTACATGGCAACAATCTGCTGAAGAGAACCTCCCTTTTCCAGAATAATTAGATTCCCTTCCAAGAAGCATTTTTACAGTCGAAACATAGGTGCTGGCCTTCGCACGCGTAATCCTACTTATCATGTCACTTGGTTTGGATCTAACTTTGATGCTATGTGCTATTTCATTGTCAAGGACAGGGAATTGTCCAAGATGCGCTTGAGTACCACGACCCAGTTGAGTGGGTCGATCACAATCATGGATATCAAATTCCTTTTCAATTGAGCTCCTTGCATAGTTCAAATCATCAATAAATTCTTCCCCATCCATCATGTCCATGTTATATGGGGCTCACATGATAATTAATTTGGCAGATTCGAATTATAGTAGGGCTCTATTACCATCAATACAGAAACATTAACCTGACACAATCACCACCCAAAACCATGCCTGATGATTAATTAACAATTTTGATCAGAATTTTCCAACGCAGAGGAAGAATAACATAAATACATTTTCGGATATTTGAGGACAACATTACAGCTTTATCATTTATTCGCTCTGAACAAGTTCCAGGCAAAGATTCCTACATCAAGTTGTTTGTATGAAAACATTTTTTTCTTTTTTTGAACAACGTGCCATGTGAATTACCTGGCAATTGGATCTTCACTATTCTTGTGAAAAATCTCAAAAGATGTTATTTGTTAAAAGTTCAAAGTTTCAAACCATTCACTACTCTTATGAAAAATCTCAAAAGATGTTCTTTGTTAAAAACTCAAACCATTCAAATTTTAAACCGGCAGCATGCACAAGAAATTTAAGTGTTTTCCCACTGCCATTAGTGATGAAAGGATAATTAAAGCAAACTCGATGTTATGTCACTAAAATGAATGACAAAAAAATCTCAGAAGAGGACATGGAATTACGAAACTAGCTTCCACCATAAGGCTAGTTTTAGCCTTTTGGGCATCAAGTAGATTAGAGAAAAGCTTTGGTTTTTGAATTACTGCATGATCTTAAACATCACAAACAAGTTTATTAAAAAGAAAACCATAATGACATAAACCGTCGATGCAAACAAATAAAAAAAAACAAAAAAAGGCCCAAATTTTGGGTTTCTTAGACTAAACCAAGCAACCTCAATAAATTGGGCGGAGAAAAAAAAATTCCATGAAGTTATAGAAAATAACAAGGAATCGACTAATATGCAGCTACCAGAGTAGAAATGCATAGACAGGGCTTCAGTTTCAAGAATTGGTACACTAAAGCCATAAGAAATTCAATGATTCCCATTGCAATTAAAGTAAGCATGATATAGGAAAAAAAAAATGCAAAAGAGATTATTCAGAATACAGCAGCACTTTCAAGCCATAGAAAAGCATGGAAACCCAAAAGAAAAACAAAAGAGGAAAAATGTAAACAATATAAAGATGTTAAATTGAGATACAATACTGTTTACCAAAAAATAAAAAATTGGGAGGATTGGATAAAGCAGATGGGGAGAGAGAGCTGCAAATAAAGATTTAGCTTAGCGTCCTCTAACCTGTTAAAACGATAATCCCTAACTGAATATGGAAATTTACGTGATGGGAGCGCAAATAGGTGAGGCCTGATTTCCATGAAAACCGATCCTTGATGTGTTATATAAAATTATTATTCGGACAAACTTTTCTTCTTTTTTTTATTAAATTTTTTTGCATCAGGAATTGGATGGTTAGATGGCGACGTTTACTTGACTGGGATGGCTACATTTTCCGTTCTTCGTAATTTATCAAGTGACAGTAAAAAGAAAACATTAATGAAGCTCGATTCCTTTTTTAGGCGAAATTTACGTACCAGTTTTTATACCGTAATCGGTATGGCTCCTTATCCGAATCTTCAGTGACCCTCACATTTGTTTTACAAAATTAAAAAGAAAAAAACTCAAGATTTTTTACGCACTTTACCCTACCCAAACTTTTTTTAACAAATCATTTTCGGATTCCAATAAAAAAAAACATCGGATCGCAAGTCTACATTCCTCGATTGCTCACTTCAAAATGCCCATACTGCCTCTTCAAAACGCCGGACTGCCACTTAGACTGCCACCATGAAACGCGGGACCGGCCATTGCAGCAAAAATAATTGTCAAACGGCATGTTCAAAATGCCAAACTGCCCACCCCAACGAAAATAATTTATTAGTTAACATAAAGGCATTTTTGTAAAAAAAAAAAATTGAAATTTTGTATGAGGTATTTGCTAGAAAAAGTTGGATGGGTAAAGTGCGTTAAAAGTCTTTTGAGGATTTTTGTAATTTTTTTTTTTTTTTATCAAAGTTTGCCCCGGTCCTACGCTCTAAGTTACTAGAAAATAAAAAGTAATTTTTAACTTTTAAAAAAACAAAAATATCTAATGTTTAGTTTTTGAAAAACCAAAAACACGATAATTTTAATTTTTTAAATATAAAAAATCTGTCTATTTTTCCAGAAATAGTTTTTGGTTTTTTCAAAACTGAAAAAGATAGTTCCATCTTTCAAAACAAATGTTATGAAGTTAAAAAACATAGACATGTAATAATGAAAACTTCACAACAACCCTTAATAACGTTGAATATAATAGATATATACATTATTTTCTCCATAACATACCATCCATATCTTTATTTATTTTTAAAAATTTCTAATTTGTCCATATTTTTACCTATCTTTTTGTTTTAATAATTTTATTAATTATTTGATTTATTAGAATTTAGAACACCAACGGAATCGGTGCGCTCTCTCACCAGAGTCTAACAATGTTGGGATTGATCCATTATGATATATGAAACATCGCGCCTAGACCTTGTGTTGATCCATCACGATAGACCTTGTGTTGATCCATCACGATCCGTCGCGCCCACAAGTTGATGTTTTGTTGAGAACTCCTTGGCCGCTCAACTATACAAGGAAGTGCTTGATATTTCTCGCCATGCTTCCTGGGGACCACATCGATTTTTAGGCATGGATTCTTAATATCTTCGATTTTGTCAAAATTCATTGTATTAGTTAATGCTTACAATAATTAAAATCAGGAAAATTAAAATTATGGAAATTAGACCTATTTTTTCATAATTTCATTTCCATAACAAAACCTGTTTTTTTTTCTAAGGCCCTTGGATTTCACTCATTGGCTCCCTCGATCCGAAACATAGAGAGCATTTGATAAGTATGAAAATCTTAGAGAGAGAAATACCTAAATTTTTAGAGATAAATTTTTAGAGAGAGAAACTCTATCTATTTTTAACTTTTAGAGAGGGAAAGTATGTTAAAATTCAGAAAGAAAAAGTACCAATCTTTTTTTAGAGAGATGAACTATCTCAAAATTTTAAAAAGATAAACTATCTCAAAATTTAACTTTTAGAGAGAGAAAATATGTTAAAATTTTAGAGAGAGAAAATCCGTTAAAATTTTAGAGAGAGAAAGTACCAAATTTTTCATAGAGATGAACTATCTCAAAATGTTAGAGAGAAAAACTATATCAAATTTTAACATTTAGAGAGAGAAAGTATGTTAAAATTTTAAAAAGAGAGCACCAAAAAATTTTAGAGAGGATATCAACAAAAATTTAGAGAGAGAAACTATCATATTTTAGAGAGAGAAAATACATGCAAATTTTTAGAGAGAAAAACGATTTCAATTTTTTAGAGAGAGAAACTATTTCAAAAGTTTTAGAGAGAGAAATAATCTCATATTTTAATTTTTAGACATAGAAATTATATCAAGTCTTAAGTATTTTTAAAATTGTAGAGAGAGAAAGTAATATTAAACTTTTAAAGATAAACTATTATAAATTCTAGAAAGAGAAACTGGCAAAAAAAAATTAGAGAGAGAAATATCTCATTTTTTAGTGAGAAAAACTATCTCAATTTTTTAGTTTTAGAGAGAAATTATATCGAATTTGGTATTTTAGAGAGAGAAAATATATTAAAATTGCAAAGATAAAAATTATATCAAATTTTAGAGAGAGAAACTACCTAAAAAAATTTAGAGATAGAAACCATCTCAAAATTTTTGGAGAGATAAACTATCACAAAATTTATGTTTTAGAGAGAGAAAGTATCTCAAATTTTTAAACTTGAGAGAGGAAGTATATCAAATTTTAGAGAGACACTCTATCAAATTTTCAATAGAGAAACTATTTCAAAATTTTAGAGAGAGATACTATATCAAACTTGAAGTTTTAGAGAGAGAAAACATCTAAAAATTTAAGAGAATAACTACATCAAAATTTAGAGAGAGAAAGTACATAAATTTTTTTAGAAAAATAAACCATCGCAAAATTTTTAGGGAGAAATTATCTCAAATTTTAGCTTTTAGAAAGATAAAGTATCTTAAAATTTGAGAGAACAACTATATCATATTTTAGATAGCGAAATTACTTAAAAATATTTAGAGAGATAAACTATTTCGAAATTATTGAAGAGGGGAACTATCTCAAGTTTTAAGTTTTAGAGAGAATCTTAAAATTTTAGAAAGAGAAACTATATTAAATTTTGGAGAGAGTAAAACACCTAAAAATTTTAGAGAGAGAAATTATCTCAAAATTTTTAGATTGACAGTTTCAAATTTAAATTTTGGATAGAAAGTATATTAAATTTTAGAGAGATAAACCACATCAAATTTTAGAGAGATAAATTATCTCAAATTTTTTATAGATACACTATCCTAAATTTTGAGTTTTAAAGAAAGAGAGAGAGTATACAAAAATTTTAGAGAGAGAAATTGTATCAAGTTTTGTTAATAAACAATGGACATGAAAGTGATTGCAAAGAATCCATGAATTTTGTATGGTTTATCCAAACATGATATTTGATGAATCCATGAAAGAAATCTTTAATATTAAAAATCCATAGATTTTCTTGGATTTCAAATATCTAACATTCCTAATTTCTTTCTATCCAAACGGGCCTTATATGTTTAGGAACCGATTTCTATGCTCCAAGCCCGCATATGTAGAAATGCAGGCCTCTCAATAAATCTATTTTTGAGATGGATTTTAGGACTTAATTTTTTAAGACATGTAATTTCTATCATGGAGATCATGAATATGAATAAATAAATAAATTTTAGAAGCTAAAATTAATAATTCTAGTAATAAAACATGATCCGATTTCTATGCATCCAAGCCCGCATGTGTAGAAATGCGGGCCTATTAATAACTGTAATTTTTAGATGGATTTTTTTACTTCATTTTTAAGGACATGTAATCTCTAACACAGAGATCATGAATATGCAAAAATAAATAAATTTAAAAAGTAAAATAATAATTTTAGCAAGAAAACATTTTGTACATTAGTTTCCATTGTTTTTAGGTGGAACACCTACTTGCATCCATCGTTATGCTTTACACTTTTTTGACCGCATATATAGTTATGCAGTCCAGCCTGCATGAGACAATTTTCCATAAAACATTTGAAACGTTAGTTTTTATTGTTTTTGGATGGAACACCTACTTGCATCCATTTTAAAGATGGATGCTTTATACTACCTGGACCGTAGACGTAGAAATGCGGTCCAGGCCACATGAAACTGTTTTCCGTTTTTTAAACTATCGTCCTTGCATGAGGTTCAGTCTCATGGTCCAGAGCAACCGGCGAACTGGTACTCATTCAAGTTACTACACCAGTGGGACTATTAAAAACTAGTCATGGATCAGTGGACCAACTAGTTCATTATACCGACCAGTCCACTGGCCATGACTGAATTGTGCAGTACTAAAAAAATAATAAATAATCAAAAGGAATTGTATACAATGAAACTGTTTAAATTGGATACAATAAGATCACAAATATTTATAACCGTAGTGAAATCTGATAACTTGGGTGTGTCACAAAGTTCGAGAAAATTTCTTTTGACGTTTAAGCTTGATCAATGGAAAACATGTAGCCATCCAATTTCTAGTGTTCAAAAGAACGAGTCAGGCCGACTAGTTGGCTAGGTCCCGACTAATTATTCGGTCTGATTCTGAGTTAATCGGCCGATTAGTGCCAAGTTTATACTCCAAAATGGAATGGATGTAAAAATTATCAAAAAAAAATATAAGTTTGGTAAAAAATATTTAAAATTTACATGTATTGCTTTTTTATAGTGTCACAATAGAATAAACTATATATATATATATATGGGACGGTATGCCGATTCGTGTACCGCTACAGTAAACACCAAACGGCCCAGATCGAATCTGGGCCGATCTGATGATCACAGATGTCTAGTAGTGTTTTATTTTTTATTTTTTTATAAAAATCAAAATGATCTAAAATTTGGAACGTATATTCATAAAAAATAGGTGTACCTACAAAAAATATCAAAAAAATATTTTACATGAAATAAATTGACCAAAATACCCCAAAAAAGTTTTAGGGGTATTTTGATCAATTTTGTTTTTGTGAATTATTAATTTTATATTTTTATTAGGTGCGCCTCACTAAGATATACACACGCTCCAAATTTCAGATCATTCATATATGTAAAAAAAAAATTAAAATTCAAACACTCTTGGACAACCGTGACCGTCAGATCGGCCCA
>NW_006500320.1:329450-352274 GCF_000471905.2 Amborella trichopoda
AAGTTTATTAAGGGTTTTTGAAAAAAAAAAAGTTTAGGAACGCTAAAAGGAACTTACAACTTTTTGGAGTAATTAGTAATTTTAAGGAGTAGTTACATATTATACAATAATAATAAAAATATTGCTCAAAAGTAGTAAGATCGACAGTGAGGTTCGAGATTTTCTTGAGTTTTGCTATCATTGTTGACAGGGGAAAAAATCGTCGTGAAGTACGGTGGAGTTTGTAGGGCAGCAGCAGTATTGCCAAGTAGTTTTAAAGTTCCTATGTCATAGTCACTTAGACTTTGAAACTGTTCATGCTCCTCGCCTCTTTGGCCTATGTTTTGCCCCTCATCATCCTAAATAATTAGCCTACAACACCCGCAACCTGTGCATCTATGTCTAGGGGTGTAGTTGTTATGCATGGCTCTCTCGACTTCTGCCCGAATTAAATGAAGTTCCTCTTCTTCCATAACGGAGGTCCTAGTACCTTGCGACACCTCACACTCTACGACTGTTGGATCGTGCCAATTATCTTGCATGTTCCTATTATCACCATCATTGTCCTCATTGATTCCCTCATCGAAATCGTCATCGTCTTCCTCCATGGCTTTGTGGATTCTACCACATCCCCCTCGTTGGTTGCCGTGTTATTCATGTCTGCAATCGATTATTCTAAAAACTCTTGATTTAGTATTGATATCTTCGGTGATACCCACTCGTCAGCAAGGTTTCTATGAAAGATGTAATCCAAGTTGATCGGGGGTACAGTTTGAGGAAAACTTCTCTATCTAGTGCGACCACGGTTTGAGGTTATAGTGGACATATATGAGGTTGTGCAGTGTCTTAGTCTTCAACTTGTTCCGCCTGGGACCATGTATCCAACGAAATGTGCTCCAATTTCTCTTACAACCTGAAGTAAAAGATGTTTGACTTTAAACTTTTGAAGGTGTGGCATTCGAATACCATACATCATCCACCAATTATCTAATACAAACAAATATAAATTATTTAATAACAAACAAGTTACAGTGCTTTATAAAGTAACTTGAAATCTCAAAATAGCGATAGTTATGTAGTTCTAGAAATAACAAGGAGGCAATCATCTAATCGCTCTTATCGTATTGTTAAACCCTCTACAACACAAAAATCTCCATCTACATGATAGAGATTATCTTAATAACTAGTAATAAAGTCCAAAACATTGAAAATAGATAGTAAAGGTTTGCAAATAAAAGATAGTAGAGGCTTGCAAAAAGCCTGCAATGTAATAATGCATAAATCCACCGATATTTACAACAAATCACTGATTAATGCACAAATTAGCTGATTAGTGCCGATTTGTACAATAAATCGATCGATTAGTGCACTAGATGAAAATTGCCAAATCCATAGGGTTGAGAATTTACCCGATTCGGATTCAAAAACCCTCAATCAATCTCTAGTTTTATTTACTGTTATTAGTGTTTCTAGGGTTCTTGCAAGCAGAAAAAAATTCTGCCAAAACCTAACTTTTTCTCTCATCTCTCTGTTATGTTTTCTATTTTTTACTCTTTCTTACTGTTATTGGTGTTTTGTTTATGTTTTCTACTTTTTACTTTTTCTCTAGATTGTGATTTCTTTATTTACTGTTATCAATATTTTGTTCATCTCTATGTCATATTTTGTGAGAATTTTGGATTAAATTCTTAGGACTCATAATTTATTTTGGTGCTGGGAGCCCATTGTTTTTTTGAGTTATTTTGGCATTGACTGGTGTCGGGAAAGCACTAAGATTTGTGCTTCTCTCTGTTATATTTTCTGAGAATTTTGGATTAAATTCTTAGGGCTCATAATTAATTTTGGTGCTGAATGGTGACCGGAACGCATTGTTACTCAATTATCAAACCAAAGTTACCTAATACCAAACAAGTAGAACTACAAATCCACTATCCACAATACACAACCAAAATTATAGTCCACTTAGCTATCTTATGGGTATTGAGTGGTAAAGTAAAAGAAGGGATAGTTCTCTCTGAGGAAGTAATATGTGCTGGACCTATAGATTGTTAGGTTTCTCCATGATCATTGACTCCATGCAAACATGGGTTAGTTGCTAAAGGACCTGAGTCAATATCAAAGGTTAGTGGGCGGCTTACTTCAGGGATCGCTCCTAGCCATTAAAGGAGCAACAAGATGCCAAAAGATGATTCATTTGAATCTTACTTGGGAGCATACTCTTTCTCTAATGCTTTTGTATATTGCAATAAAACAACTTGATAGGCTCTTGGAAGTTGTTTAGTTTGAAATTGTAAATAAAGCTGGCTTTTATCAATAAAGCATTTCCCCCTTGTATCCCGAGGTGCCTCATCATAAAACTCTTTTTTTGTTGATTTTGCATAGCTATTCTTTGTGTGCCCATACTGTATTGTATTTTGATTTTTTTGATTTTTGATAAAACTTCTCATTTCTTAAAAATATTTATTTTTAATTAAAAAATTCTATGCTATGAACTATCGACTTTGGGATCTTCCTGTATTTGTTGATGCTCCCTTTCCCATTCCGGCTTTCATCCATGTCCCAACCATCACCATCCGCATCCGGCCCCCTTCCCCCCGCCCCTTTTCTTTTCTTTTCTTTTATCCCCCAACTATGGTTAAACTTTAGTTATCAAGAAATTTATTGTGCTTACCAAGCACCCATCTTGATATTGATATTAGACAATGTGCTCACTAGTTCAATTCTACAGCTTATGCCTTCTGTTTTTGAAAAGAAGTGCAGCTTCAAGCACTTTTATTATATTGCGGGGTAGATGATGAAATCAAAATTCGAAAACATCCTCGTTCTCGCAATTTATTATATGGCATTGTTGTATCCATTTGGTGGAAGATATTTGGTACCTTATTGAAGGTTTCTAAAACCCTGAACCTTGCTTGAGGTTTAATATCAGAGCCTAAAACCCTTCTCTCCTTACGGTTTTTATTTTCCATCTGGCATCTCTCTTTACCTGCATCTCTCCTCTGATATTTTGTCTTCGGTTGTTCCTCTCTCTCTCTCTTTGCATTTTCTCTGTACATGTCTCTCTCTTGAAGGTTGGTTGAATTGGGATAGTGTAATCAGGCGGGGTGGCTAATCGGGCTGTCTATAGGCCCATGAGGTTGAACCTCAGGCAGGAGTCAAGGTTTTAAAAACCTTACATAAGGTATGGAATGCCCCTATTTTTTGCCAAATGAACACAGCAATCCTGCATATGAGCTACAAAACTAAACTTGTGAGTGTTTGGAAATTGCCTCGGCCAATGTACTTGGTCCTTGGCCGAGGTGAGTAACTGAGTCGAGTTTTATGCACCCAAAAAATGAAAAAAAAAAAAAAAGAGTAAAAAAATTTGTTAATTTTTTTTCAAAAAAATACTTAAATATAAGAAAAAGCTGGAAGGGTTTAATAGAAATCACTAGAAGACTAAAGAAGATGAAATAAATCTATAAACGGAAAAGTTTATATAGAGCTGAGGATCTAAACAAACAAATTTGAGCCTACCTCAAAACTTTCACAAGAAAATGTTGTTTTGATGCCCAAATATCCTCAAATTGATCATCTCGACATCAAGATGCATAGACATCAATAGTGTATTTTGTAACGCATTTTTGGATCATTAATTTTCAAGACTTTCAAGTTTTCATAGATCTGTCGATCTACACTATTTTTTAAGCTTTAAACTTTATAAATAAAGATGAAAATATATTTTAAGGCTGTCGCAAATACTTCCAGTATTGAAACCGCATTTCTGGACACTATTTGAAGGTAGGCTCTAATTTGATTGTTTAGAGCCTAGGCTCTATGCAAACTGCACCCATCTATAAAAGATGGACTATTGAATAATTAGATCTGTACTTTGAATATAATACAATAAAACATATCAAATTTTCCAAATGATCTTAAAAACTAGCAAAAAAAAATTCTAAACAAAGTATTGGTAACCAATACACTGGTGTTTTCTAATTCTTTTGTAGTTGTTTGCTTTTTCTTATTTATATATATTTTTAGAAGTTATTTGGGCCTTACAAGTTAGGCACCCAACTCGCCCCTAACTCTCTTTGCCACTAGGGGAGGCCAAGTCACTTGGCTGAGTCCTGTAATGCTGAAGAACACTACACTGTCTTATATCAAGATGGATGCTTGGTCGGGAGGCAGAGAACATGGAGGCAACGTAACGGTGCTTGAATTGAATACTCAGTAGTTGGAACAAGTCAAGCATGCTGCTAGTAGGTCGGCAGCATTTCTTGTCCCTCATGATTGGAAAAAACCAGAGACCATAAAATTCTGAAAATGTTTCTGTTTTCCTTTCTTAAAAGTTCGAAATAAACAACGATTGCAGGTGAAACTGTTGAATGATTCCTCCAAGTCATTAAAACTCAACTCATCAAGCGAAGGAGAATGGGAAGCCACCATTTCAATGTAAAATTCCACTTTGCCAGAATTGGGATAGGGCAGGTAAGTAATGATCATGTGACTGCCAATTTCAGATACTTTGGATTCAACAAGTCTAAATGAGATTGGGTCCATATAGTTAGACCCAAAAAGTATTTGCAAACAAAATCCTTAGGAAGGAAAGCTTTAGCAAATGAAATAGGCAGCAGTGTTTGAAAGGAAAGCATTAGCAAATAAAATATTTAGAAAGGTCATTCTTTCTGATAACATGATTCAAATTTTGGAAGAAAGAGTATTGTTACTGAACCATTAAGTGTTGCTCCTCAAGGTCTCCTTCTCCTCCTTCACCTTTGGTGGTACTTAATGCCATTTCTTTTTGTTTTCTTTCTCCTATTTACATATGTACTGATTCTGAGGCAACAGAAAATATTCAAGAAATATCTGACTAAAACCAAACAATCAATAATAATAAAAAAAATGATATAAGTGGTATTATGTTTGGACAAAAACTAAAGCACAAATCTTTCCCATTGCAAACAGCTATTTTTTATTTTAGGAAGGGAACAAAAAAAAAAAAAACTGAAAAGTTTCTCCTATTGAAAAATAAAAAGAAAATATTTTTATACCCAAAATACCCTTGTAAGGTCATTTTATTTTTTATTATTTTTTTGAAAATTGTTGGATGAGAATTACGGCATGCCTCTAATTTCCTATGATTATTTATAAAATTAAATTAAAAGAACAATATTGGGTGTGACACTATGGTTGAAGCTACCCTAACCATTCATTTTTGGATTGGACGGCTAGGAGGAGAATGAGGTATATATAAACATATACATGAACTTTTTTAGCCTCAATTAATTCAGGTCAATCGGTCGTAGATTTGCTAGATCCACGTCCAAGTTGGGTTCGAACTTTTGGGCCTAATAGTTGCGTCTGCGTCTGGTGCATAAGTATGGATTTAACTCATTTTGGGTCAGGCGTATGTTCATGTTAGACTTGACCAGGTTGGGTTGGGAACTTGGGACTCGGCATAACTCGAATTGCTAGATTCTCTCATTAACATATTTTTCTATTTTTATTTTTTGTATTTTAAACCCTACCCAACACCGGGTCGACCCGTGGACCTTGTTGGTTAAGTCCAGGTAGTGTAGTTTGCACCTAACTTAAACTGCTCCCATTTTGAAAGCTTTGACAAGAAGATATTGACAAATAAGCGGGGGCACATGTTGGAGTAGGAAATGACAAGGTTACCTTTGTAAGAATGTTATTTATTTATTTTTATTATTTCTCTTCTTCTTTTTTTGTGTGTGTGCGCAAGGGTGGCAACATGCCAAGTTGGGTCCAGCCCAAACCCAATACCTGAAAAACTATTATGGAACGTGGACCCGGAACAGGACCAGATAGAACCCAAGAATATAGTGGGACTTGGATCCAGATCCGAACCCAGACCCGAATAGTATAGTTTATGCTTCCGGTTGGAAAGAGTTTGGGCAGGGAATATACCTTAGGAAATTCAAATCGGGGGAATTGTGAGGTTTGCGGCTTGACCATGTTATTCTAGGTGAAAGTTTGAATAGATATAATTATGGAAAAAGTTTATATAGAATCGAGGCTTTTAACAATCAAATCAGAGCTTATCTCAAAAATTTCACTTGAAGAGGTTGTTTTGATGCTCAAATATCCTCAAATTGATCATCTGGACATCAAGATGCATGGACATGAGAAAAAAATAGATTTCCAGTTTTGAAAATAGTATATCTTGTAACATATTTCTTGACCGTCAATTTTCAAGATTTTAAAGTTATTATAGATCTGCTCAATCTATACTATTTTTTAAGCTATAAATTTTATAATTGAATATAAAAATATATTTTAAGGCTATCACAAGGATTTTCGATATAGAAACTACATTTCTTGACAGTATTTGAAGGTGTGCTTTACTTTGATTGTTTATAGCCTCGGCTCTATACAAATCGCACCCATCTATCTATGGGAAAAGAATGCAATTTCTTTATAAAAACAAAGTAGAGCCTTATCCCCGTCGTCTTTTGAAAGCACTTTGGGCATCATAAATCTCCACCATGGGTCCTAAAATTAATTTTCTTGAAAGCTCAAAAAATGGTCTAGATATTGCCGATCTAGAAACACTTATTTTTAAGGCGAAATGGGCAGTCTAGATAATGTGTTACAAATACACTATTTTTAATATTTGAAATCCTTTTTTTTCTTCAACTATAATACTCAAGACCGAGATGATTGAATGGAAGGTTTCTCGACACTAAAACTTCAATTTTTAGTGAGTTTTGAGGTGAGGATTTTAACCATTTTGATAGGGTTGCAGCCCTATCAAAAACAATTCCATGAGAAAAAGGTTAAAAATGCCTAGATTTTATGAGAAAAAGTAAAGTCTGCTCAAAATTTATCAAAAAATGTAGTTATGGTGTCATCATGTAAGAAAACCTTTAACTTGATCATCTTGACCTCGACCATTATAGTTAAGAAAAATTAGATTTCAAGATCCAAAAGTATTGTATATTATAGCACATTATATGAAAAATTAGATTTCAAGATCCAAAAGTATTGTATATTATAGCACATTATTTAGAGTGGTCATTTTCAAGTGTTCATGAATCCGCAAGATATGTACATTTTTTTTAGCTTCAAAATTTATAATCTCTGTTGGAAATTTATTTTAGAACCATTACAAAGATTTCTGATGCCAGATTGTTTTCCGAACAAAGTGTTGATGTAACACTTCACTTTATTTTTATAAAGCCTAAGCCCCATAGAAATTGCATCTTCTTATATATTTGTAGTGAGAAGTATCTCTTTTCGCAAACTTATCAAATAATTTATTAGGTTATTTTGAAAGAGTAATGATCTTACCCATGTGTATGAGACCCCAACTCATGACCGTAGGATTCACATCTACATCTCGAGAAAATAAGATGGTAGTAATCACCCGGTTAACCGACCAGAGAGAAGGTTTCTCTTAGAGGAGGTGCATACCCTCTTTACCAAATAAGATACTAGCCCGCCTCCTCTCTTGCTAAACCCTTTCCCTTCTAAACCTCATCTACTTTCAATCCTTTTTCCGTCTAAATCCCCTCGAATCTCTCGCTCTCTCTGTTAAAGACCCACCAAAACAAAAACCTATCAATTTTAGAGAGAGAAACTCTGACAAAGACAGCACCGATGGTATTCTATGGCCCAAAATCTCGACAAGGAGTAAAAAAATGAGGCACCCCTTCTAAAATCAACAAAAAATTTCTAAAACTTCAATGAAGCTTTATTTTCACGCTCCATTTTCAATCTCTCAACAACTGCAATCAATGTTGGAATCGTGTTCTTTCTTGCAATTTTGAAGGTCTAGGGTGTGAGTCCTGCAATTTTCGTTGTGATTTTGATGAACTTTTCGAAGCAATTTATGCTAAAATTTATGAGTGCAGTATTTCTACAGACTTGTGCTGGATTAATGGGGAATCATTTGAAAAGATTGGGTCAATACATTTACAAAATTGTATGATAATCAGTAACTTAGGGGTTAAGATTGTCTATATGATCATCGTAGGTATTTGGTTTTCGTAAGTTTGCTAGTCAAATATAGGGAGCCTATGTCCCCTATTCTCTCTCTCAGAGTGAGTCCATGAGAACTCGAGTTTCTTCTCAAACTTTTAACATACCGAAATGGTTGTACAACTAACACCATCTGGATCTATTTCATCATCTTCTGCTTACTATTTGTGCAACTCTTATGATTTTTATATTTGGTCTCATATTATTAGACAAGCTGACATCATTTGGATCTCTCCCGTCATCTGCTTACCATTTGTGGAGCTCCTCATGTTTTTTTACATCTAGTCTCACATTGTCTCTCTAAAATCCATTCATAATTTCAACTCTCTCTCTCAAAAACCTAATCAGAATTTCAGCTCCCTCTCTCGTGATAGATCCACCAAGAAAACCTCGCTTGAAGAGCTCAATGCAGAGAAACCGAGATTAGCGGTCGCTCTCTTGTGACTTTTACGGGTGATCTCGCATTCCGTTCTCCTCGAGATGTGGACAAGAATCCTATGGCCATAAGTAGAGGGTCTCACAGCAGTTGGGGTAGGGGAGAGTCTCACTTGAACCATCATTACTCATTTTTAAATCCCCACTCTATATAGTTGCCATTTTAAATTTAACCTAATTTACTTTTTTAATATGCACTAACAATTCATACCCAATGAATTGCCGTGGCAACGATCCGAAAAAAATATGTGGTTCGATAAACCATTCGGCCCACTGATCTGGTTTAAAACACATGGTTGCTAGTTCCTATTCGGATCGGTAACAAGAATCGAATATTTTCGATTTTTAAAACAGTGCTTGCTCTAGAGTCTCGACTAGGGCGTTTTAGAGTCCCGAGTGAACGAAGCGACGACGTATCCACCACGGTGGAGGACGCCACATCCCTCTAAACTCTAAACCCTATTTTTCATATCACCGATTCATGGCCCACCCCTTCTTTCACCATTTTCTCTCTCTAAATGAAGGACACAAAGCAGACTTCTTTCACGCTCTTCTGCCCAGGCTTCACGGAAGGATCAAATTTCCAGGCATGAAGCAAGGGGAAGAGAAATAGAAGGCGCAGATGATGTGTTTGTTTCTTTTTTTCAGAGAAATGGAGCTTCTGTTCCACATGCTAAATTTGATTTGAGCTTTAATCCTTAAAGCCCAACAGCTCAATGCCTAACTATTTAAGGTCGCTTTTGTGTGATTTGCTGCGTATTCTGAAGTTGAGGACTGTTTCTTAGTAACTGGTGAACATTTTCAGTTGCCGCAAATTTAATGCTGCATTTTCCAAAAAATGAGAATTTGGGTCGACCGTTTTGGTGTGAAAATGAAAAGGAACGTGTGAGGATCTATTAGGAATGCGATTCATTTTCTTTCGGTTCTTTTGTTGAATGGCTCATTGTTCTTCAAACTTGCTGTTGTGGATTGGATGTATTCGGTCTTTTTGTTGTGAAGATAAATGAGTATATAGAATTGGTCAAGGGCTTCAAGGAAAAAAGGAGTGTTCCATCTGTTCAAGAGGTGAGCACTGACAAGATCACCTGTAATTTAACTTATCTATAAGGTATCATTAAATTCTCACCTCGTATTTCTCGTTTGATAATTATAGTTTAAAAAAAGGATCCCAACCCCCCAAGAAAAGAACCTTTTTTCTTTTTTCCATGAAGTCATGGAGGTTTCCGATGTCTTTTGGACCTTGGGATGTCAATTCTACACGTTTGTTGAATACAAAGTTTTCCATTGCACCATTTACTTTTGCGTTTTAACGATGTTCATTTCTTACTGGGGCTGGCTTGCTAGGGGTTCTGGATATACTTTTTTTTTTTTGGATAACTCATATAAAAAATATGTATATGTTCACATCAATAGTGAATGAACTAATTCCTTTTCCCACTTGTTATTGCCAATAGGCAGGCTCCTCCTTCTGGTGGTGGTTTGGTTTTGTAAAGGAATGAGGTCTTCACCATGTTGGAAGCTTGTAAATAGCCTTATCTTTATCAAAGGCCCCACCAACAACCTCCGATTACTCTGTATGGGTGACAAGGGGATTTCTCTTATAAGCCCCACTTCCAACATTGAATTTTTTCTGCGGAGAGAGATTGGCTTTGGTTTTTATGGTAATGGGGGAAATGGGGATTTGCGATGCTTTTGTATGGGGAAAGAACAACAACAACCATTGTCAAAGATCGTGTCCTCGAATTGTTTTGGGGGCATTAGTTCCACTGGTCTAGATAAACAAAGAATTGGGGAAGAGTTGAGTAACCAGATTGCAAAAGTGGTCGATGAGTTGGTTGGAGGAGGTGCCACTGATAATGATGCAGAGAAACTATCTGCAATTTTGGAAGGTCAATCCGCTATTTTAAACAGCCCTGATGGAACTGCATTCATTGTGCTCTTAGATCGTCTCAAGACATGGCCTCATTTGGCCTTAGAGGTACTCATCTGGTCCCCTTTTACATTTTCTTTTCTTTGCTTTTTCTTTTGTCAGTACATTCTAACTTATTATAGTCATGAAAAGAGACTGTCTTTCATTTGTTATGCACCTTAACGTTCCCCATATGGGGCACCATATGGAACAATTGCTCGCTTCTTCTTGTTTTCCCTACAATATTATTTGTGGACAATGTGTTTCATACCAACTTGGTCATTATCAACTGTGTAAGCAGCTGGTTAATCGAGTTACCCTTTTGCTATTGTGAGCAATGCGTGGTGGTATTCTATTTTTCAAAAGCTCTCCATGTTGTTATCCTTATGCACTTACTAATTACTACTTTTCTAGGTTGATTGACCAGCCTGAACAAATTTCTCTCCAAATTGTTTTCATTTCTCAGGTTTTTAATTGGAAAAGGAAGCAGGCAAACTCTGGAGTTCAAATGCTTTATGAAGAGTACTCAAAGGGCATCATGTATGCAGGAAGAGTTAAAAATATTGATCTCGCTGTTGAGCTCTTCTCTGAAGCCAACACAAGAGGAATCAAGAGATCAACATCTCTCTATAATGCGTTGATGACTGCATACATGTACAATGGGCTTATAAAGAAATCATTGGCCGTATTTGAAGACTTGAAGAGGGAGGCACATTGCAGACCCACCCTTGTGACCTATAACATCCTCTTATCAATATTTGGGCGCTCTATGCTCATTGACCACATGGAGATGGTGTATAAAGCAATTTTCGATTCCAATCTCTCTCCAAATATTAATTCTTACAATACACTTATCGCTGGTTATGTAACTGCTTGGATGTGGGATGATATGGAGAGAACCTTCAAGAATATGGAGGAAGGTCCTGTAAGACCCGATTATTGTACCCACTTATTGATGCTTAGAGGTTATGCCCATGCAAGAATGGTAGAGAAGATGGAGAAAACCTATGAGTTGGTGAGGGATCTAGTTGACAAGAAAGAGGTTGCTTTGATTAGGGCTATGATCTGTGCATATTGCAAAAGTTCAGATGCAGATAGGGTGAAAAAAATTGAGAGATTGATCCAGCTTTTGCCTGAAGAGGAGTATAGGCCTTGGATAGATGTATTGCTTATCAGAGTTTATGCCCAAGAAGACATGGTTGAAGGGATGGAGGATTCTATATATCGGGCCTTTGAGCGAAACACTATAGTTGCAACCGTTAGTGTGATGCGCTCGATCATATCTAGTTACTTCCGTTGCAATGCTGTAGACAAGCTTGAAGTTTTCATAAAACAAGCTGAGTTTGCGGGATGGAGGCTATGCCGATCACTGTATCATTCTAAAATGGTGATGTATGGATCACTGAATCGTTTTCCAGAAATGGAAAGTGTTATTGGTGAAATGGAGGCCTTCAACTTCCATCCCACCAAGAAAACATTCCTGATACTATACAAGTCTTACGTAAAATCTGGTCAGAGAAATGATGTGCTTCGTATACTAGGAGCAATGTGCAAGGCAGGATTCAGTCTTCCTCTAGATGCTCTATCCTTATAGAGTCTCTTCAAATGTTTACTAACATGGAAACACATTAATGCGCTGTTACATGTTATTTATATTTTTCAATGCTGAGTGATGGATGGTTCTAGCTCGTGAATGTCTCTTGTTCAATGCTTGAAGGGCATCGAAATTATTGTCAATGCCCTTTGAGGACATTCCTCTTCATTAATGGCATCAGAAGAGTGAAGGCTACTTACATAAAATGAATTACTGGTATTATGCAAAGCTATTCGGCATTAATTCTCAGGCATTGCTTGGCATTTCTCAGGCATTGCTCTAGGAAAAGTGAGCATCTGGTTTTTCATTGTTAGTATGGGAAGGCAGGGCACTGGTTGAAATAGGACCGAGAGGTGGCTTAATCAGCACTTTATCAAACCATGCAATTCACCAGCTCAAGCAGGTTAGGATCAGTGGATTCCTTTATGTAGATTACTATGTTAGCAATTTTAATATCTGCGCTATTGAAGGGTTTTCAAGAATTTGTGGCAGTCATAATTTTTCGTTTCATTCTTATAGTTAAAGTTGGGTTTTTTCTCGGTCATATGTATGAGGAAGTAAACAACCTTAAAATAGCCTGTTGAAGGGGTGGATCAAGTTAGTAATTTTGGACCATACATGAAGTACTACGTTGATTTACTATCAGTTACATGGAGTTTGAACTTTGGTCAAGCACTAGTTCTTATGGTTGCAACACCCTATGACCCATCATGTGCATCAAATCTGAGTCTTCCCAAACATATCTATTTGTCGATTAAGATGATCAACTTTTAATTCTTATCTAATGGAAACTATTAAAACACTTGTATACTGCACTTTGATATCTTTGTTACTAGTAGCTCTCTAACACATCATGCAGAATTGTGTTGAAATAAATTCCACTTAGATACCTGGTATATGTGGCTAATAATTTGTTCATCTCAAGGGCTTAGTACAGTCGCTGTTTATGTCATTTCGTTAAATTTTTACATTTCTTAGTGAGTAGCAACTTCACTTAGAAGGAATTAACGGCACAGAAATGGTAGTGGCTAACTACTTGAGCAACGTGTGGTTTGAATACTGGGGAGTCATGGAATTAATGTACTAGTCATAGCTCTATAGTTGAGATGCATCTCTTCACTCAATTCTCACCCACCAAGAAGGGCCACTTAAAAAAAATCAATAGGGTGAAGAAGGTTTTCTACGTTACTTGGTGAGTAGCAACTTCATTTAAAGGAAATCATGTCACAGGAAGAATAGAGCAAACTACTAGGGCAATAAGCTGTTTGAGTGCTTGGGAGTCATGGAATCCATGCACTAGTCATAGTTCTATAATTGAGATGCATCTCTTTCACTCCTCTCTTGCCCATGAAGAAGAACCAAGTGTACAATAAGTTACAAAGACGAAGGAAGAAACTGCTTTGTTGTAAAACCTCACAATTGTTTAGTATCAGCCACTTGTTTTAATGGATGACTGGGTCCCTTAGTATCACCCTAGATGCACCAGTTATGTATTTGCAGCATACCTACCACCCACCCTCTCAACACACACGCATGCACACGCACACTCACACGCACATACGGACAAAATATGTCAATAATCAGTATTGTTGTCAACTGAGACATAACATCTCCATGTCTTTAAATTAATGCTTGTGAGTTTATTTCATTGTATGTTTGATTATAGTTAATGGAGCTAGCTATCAAAATAAGAAAAATCTCTATAGTTGTAGTTAAGTCAGAAAGTTTAGAAAAACTGTCTCTGGATGCTCACCTTAGGGACCCCTTGTTAATCTATCAAGTAACATTTAGGAGTCAACCTCAGTGACCACATTGTGCTATACTTCCACTATATAGGTAAAACTTCCTTAAAATAGACCAGTCTTTCTTGCCATAACTGGTACTTAAATCATAAGTAGTCACGACACATCACTGATAAGTGATAATATTTCTCACATGCACAGTGAAGGATACTCCTGAACTCACTGGACCTGTGTTTGTTTTGGAATACACCGTAACCAGGGGACTCAATTCTATATGACGTCTTGCATTAAGATTGACCATATTAACCATAATTGTTCATGAGACCTCCTCATACTGCCTTTAAATTTCACTTCATCAATAGATGGCTTAAAAAGGACCAACAAAATCTCATCTATCCCAAAATTCCAAAGACGAGTGCATATCTATTCACAAATTTATAGAATTATTCATAATTTACCTCTCCTAGAAGTTCCTTGACACAAATATTTATGCACAGAATTGAGTTGCCAGTAATTTATGTTTTCACTTTTCTCTTTCTTTTGGTCTAATATATGATCATCTTTTTAAAATTCTTATTTTCAGTTTTCTAAGTTTTTTTTTTTTTCACTGATTACATATTGAAGTGGGGTTTGAGATGCATTTTTACTGGTTTTAGAAACCAGTCAATTTTTTTAATGGGAAAAGTTTATATAGAGCCTAGGCTCTAAACAATCAAATTAGAGCCTACCTATCATTAGAAGAGGTTGTTTTGATGCCCAAATATCCTTAAATTGATTATCTCGACATCAAGATGCATGGACTTGTGAAAAAAGTGATTTTCATATTTTGGAAATACTGCATCTTGTAACGTATTTTTGTACCATGATTTTTAAGTTATTCAAGTTTTTATACATCTGCTCGATCTACACTATTTTTTAAGCTGAAAATTTGATAACTAAAGATGAAAAATATATTTTAAGGCTAGTCAAAGATTCCCAATATTGAAACCACATTTCTCGACACTATTTGAAGATGAGCTCTAATTTGATTGTTTAGAGCCTCGGCTCTATACAAACAGCACCCTTTTGTTAGGACTATTCTTTTCTGTCTAGAAATTTACAATTGGAATAAGATGTTTTATTTTTGAAAGACGTGTTTCTTCTTTCTTTCTTCTTTTTTGCTTTTTTTTTTTTCTTGGTATCAAGATTGGAGCTTTTGATCATGATGCATCATTTGTAACCCTCGTGATTGGGTGAATTTGTGCTTTTTTTGATAAATTGTGAGATGGGCTTTTAAGGCAAGGAAAAACTAGTTTGCCTGTGTCAAAACTGAGAGAGATTCTTTTTACCAAATTGGACCAACTTACATGTTAGGTAAATTGTAACTTTTGGGGTGATCTGTAAGTTGTGTTTTGGAATTAGAGGAGATAGCATTAGCAAACCAGTATTCCTGTGTCAAAACAAAGAAATCTAGCTATTAAGCATTTTAGTCGGGGTGGTTATACTTGATCATAGAAGAAACAAAAGCGATATAATCTATTATTTTGTAAGATTTGAGGAAGGAGAGGTCACTGATTTTTATTTCCTTATTGCTGTTTTGCAGATTGGCTATGTCTGGATTCGAGATTTGGACTGCTAACTGAATACGCAGGACTGCTCAGATTTTTTTCGACCATTTGAATATACTTCTCTCCAATTGTAAGGTGTAGATTATTGAATTCTTCCCCGCCCGCCCCCCCCCACCCCCCCCTCCCCTCCTCTCTCTCTCTCTCTCTCTCCCTCTCCCTTTGTAACTTGTGTCAACTGGTTTTTTTATTGTTATCAGCCTTCAGGGCTTTTTTTTTTTATCAATTTGTTAGATGAAGCAAAATTTTATTTTGTTATGGTGGATGAGAACTCGCAGTATTTGGTCAGTATATTTAGGTTGCTGAAGTTGCATGTATGTGCTCAACAAAGCTAGTTTTTGTGGCTTTTCAAAGCCTTCTTTTGGTATCTCTCTCTCTATTAATTTTCTTTATTGTGGGTTCGTATGTCATGGGTTTTTTTGGCAATTCTGATGTGAGCTTTTCTTTTCAGTAGGAATTTATTGTGTATTGTTGCTTTCAATTGTTTGCCTTGACTGTTACAAGATACAGTATTTCAAACTGGAAAACTGCAAACAGCCTGAAACAAGGTTACATTTTCATTTGAGATCTCGTTTTCGAGCAGCACTGAGCTGCTACATGGCCCTTGCCAATGATGATCTTTTGAGAGAGAGAGAGAGAGAGGCAAATAACCTGAAAATAAGTTACATTTTTATGTGGGATCCAATCTTACAACATGAACAACTAAACATCATTCACCAGCTTAGCTACATAGCTTTATCTACAATGATGATCAACACACACACACAGAAGGCACACATACTCACAGGAGAGAGAGAGAGAGAGGAATGGTACTAAACATATTAGATTCTAGATTCCCGAAGGATGGTTTCTCAAACGGGCTCGACACAGAATGAAGAAACTGTATTCGCAGAGACATCAGGCATCACCAGGTAAAACCAAACCTGAGAGAAATAAATCTCTCGTAAGAAAACAAATTTCTCGCAAGCCAAACATGCCCTCTTTCATGGTAAAAAAGTTCCTTAAAAAATAGGAGGGGGAGGGGGGGAAGGCTCGCTTAGCTTTAAAACTTTATCATTGCAAGATGGATCCCATGTTTGTTTTAGAAGTTTGTCACATTAGCATTTGTAACTTGATGCAGTTGGATACATCAAAAGCTAGTACGTGGCTCCTTGTTGTGGCTGGCCTTATAACGTTGAACAATGATAATCTTAATTCAAATTAATGTCCTGAAGCCAGCAACATTGTGGTATAGTCGAAGAGAATGACGATGAATACTCGAAATTCAGCAGAAAATTCAGTTTCAACAACAATCGTGATGAAGTTATTGTATAATGCAAGCTAGCTTTACTGCTGAAATAAATGATTCTTTAGCTAGAAATGGTTCATCTTAAGCATTCATTGAGTGTACTGCCGATGGCCGTGGTTGCATGTAGCATAGTGTTATTATACTACTTCAAGCATGCTCCCATGTTAAAAACATGAATTCAATTTTTTAGGGAAAATTACAAAAAAACACCTTAAAATGAACTATGTATGCAATTTATCCCCACCTCAATCTTTCCTCACACTTTTTTCCTCCAAACAACCTTTCTTCACAAAAACCCCCCGAGGTAAAAAATTCTTATTTTTTGATCAGAAATGCCCTTTTCGTACAAACCAAATCAATTTGAGGCTCCCAAGTAGAGTAGTGCTGGAGTGCAGTGTACCACTGCCAGAGTAGAATGTCAAGAAGCATTGTCGGAGCGCGATGCTACATTGCCGAAGCGCTGTGGCTCCAAAGACTTCATTGTCGGAGCAAACTCCCGAAGCACATATTTTCATTGTCGGAGTGCGTTCTCAGAATGCCAGAGCACTGTGGGTTAGACAAATGACTACTGGAGTGCACATTGGGACTACCAGAGCGCAGTTCTTAGTATGTCGGAGCGTTGTAGGTCAGACAAAACACTACTGGAGCGCACATTGTGACTGCCAGAATGCACATTCGGACTGTCGGAAAGTAGTCCTCTATTGCCGGAGCGTTGTGGCTCTAGAGGCTTCAGTGCCGGAGTGGACTGCTGGAGCATGCGATTACATTGCCAGAGCGAGTTATCAGAATGCCAGAGCACTGTGGGTCAAACAAAATACTGCCGAAACACACATTGAGACTGCTAGAGCACATCTTTACAGTGGAAAACAGGAAAGAGAAGGCCGTGTGAAAAGAAATGAAAGTACTTTAATCTTATTTCATATTACTTTTGGGTTGAGGGGATTTTACGAAAAAAAAAATAGTTTGGAGGAAAAAAGTATAAGAGAAGTTTAGGTGGGATAAGTTGCATAAATAGTTCATTTTAAGATGTTTTTTTTTGTAATTTCCCATTTTTTCTATTAGGGTTCATAGAGAACTGGTTGGGAGCTCGGACAAGACTTGGGTTTCCAATAATTGGACAAGAATGCCTTGACACTCTTTCGCCGGTGTCTCTTTCTCTCTCTCTCTTTCTCTCCAAAGTACATTGAAATAATGTGAGCTTACACCGTCTGTCCTGTCAAAAGTTTACATTGAAATAATGTGAGCTTACACCGTGTCTGTCCTCTCAAAAGTCACACGTCCCGTATATAGTGTAGGTCATCTTGTCCTGCCTTATTTCAACAACTAAGATCAAATTCCATTACGAATATTACATATTTTCCTACACAGTGAGCAGGTCACAAGACAGAAAAGTTCCATAGAGAAATCTCAAAAACACTATTCTTCATATTTCATCACCAACACTTTAACAATCCACAGATATAGAAATTACAGTTCTAAGGACACACAAATTAAAGTATAATACAGCAGCATGGGCGTTGAGTTAATCCTCCATTTCTGCTGGAATTAGCACCTAAATCAGCTGGGTGCCACCAAATAGGGGCCATCGCCGTATCCCTCGCCTGCGTCCAACACGGAGAGAGAAAAAAGAGTATTAACATACATAATCAGTGGATCCTCAAAACCCACCATTTTGATGGACATTTCCCATACGCGTCCATCATCCACACCAGAAGTCCTTCATTTGAAGAAGGGGATGGGCCTAAATGAGTCTTGGAGCTCCATCTTCAGTGCCGTGCTACCCCTCTGGGTATATGCAATGGTAAGTAAATTTGACACTGCACAAGACAATTAGGGAAAAAAACAAAACCCCAACAGCAAAACAAAGAAAAAGGAGAAAAGAATCGATTGATCATGGTAATGTGTTGACGTGCGCCGGAGGTCAGTATATTAACAGTCAGTACACACAAAGTTCCTGATTTCCTCCATCACACTATAGTAATGCTCCGTATTAGGCAGCAAATAAAACCCGATCGTCGCCTGCTCCAAATATATTAGCTTCACCTCTTTCCCCACCTTCTTCAACCCTTCAGCATAACCCAATTGCCAGTCTTGCATAAGATCAAGCCCCGCAACCACAATGAGGCTCTTAGGAAATGAAAGTCCTTCCAAATCCATTCCCTTGGGACCGAATGGATTACAAGCTGGGTGATCCCTATCCACGCCTTCAGGTAGAAAGGCCTTCCAATACCAATCCCTATCTTGAATTGTCACAAAGTATTTCCCATCCAATCTCCTTTCCGACTCCGTCCTCTTCTGTCCCCCGAACATGGGCGTCAACAAGATGTTCCCGGCAATCTCCATTCCCGATTCCACAGCCATTTGGGTCACGTGGTGGGCGATATTACCCCCCGAGCTATCGCCCATCAAGAAAATGCGGAGCTTCGATTCGGCTTCACACTTGAGCCATGGCCTCGAGCTCACCCACTTGAGGGCCGCCCACCCATCATCATAAGCACATGGGTATCGGTTCTCGGGGGATCGGCGATAATTCACGGAGATCACGACTGCATTGCACAGGCCAACAAGGCGGCGACAAAGGGTGTCATAGATGGCGCTATTGGATGATGAGTGGGCAAAGCTGCCGCCATGGAAGAAAATGATGATGGGTAGCGTGGAGGTGGAAGGGGCAGGCTCGATGGACACTGAGGAGCCCAACAGGTTGTTGCCTGGCTCGGTTTCAGGTTCAGGCCTGTATATGCGGCTCAAGAGGCTAGAGGTGCGGTCCACAATAACATCAAAGGAGTAGACCCCATCGACAGGTGTTGCGTTGGGAGAGACCTTGCGATCAAGGAATTCAGCCAAGTGGCGATTGAACGTCCCGTCCGGGCGTCGTAGGAGATTATAGGCCAGCTTGAAGTTAGAGATGAGCACCCATGTGTTTAATGGAACCACCATCTGTCCAGTAAATTACATGGGATGAGCATGTCAAATTTCAATATACATATAGAAAGGTTAACTCTCATCTTTCTTTTATCAAAATGTCGAAAGGTAGAAATAGGAGCACTAGAGAGTTAAATTTCAATATATATATATAGGAAGATAAAGCACTAGGCCATAAAAGATCAGTGAAACCGTAAAAAATATGGCAACTTTAGAGGAATCAACTGCTATAGTTTCTGGGAAGCTGCATCGAATTAGATTTTTGGTAAGTACACAGACTGATAAACACATTTTAATTTGGTTTGAAGCAAAGAAACAGGGGAAAGTGGGTCTAGCGTGTGGATAGAAGGATTGACACAGGGACCTCTGATCAGTAGTTATCAACACAAAATGGAAAGTAAAGAGGGCAAAGGATAAAATATATGACTTGGGTCTCACAGGTAAAGCTGAACCAGTGAGACTAAATAAGAACATATTGAACCTAATTATGTATGAATTGGTTGAATTTTTTCTTTCTTTCTTTTCCTTTAGATGGTTAAGAATTGGGTTAAATTTTCAATCTTCTGACCTAAACCAGAGAGATTGCTAGTCGCAGAATAAGAAAAATCATAGTAAAACTAACAAACAAATTTAAGACATTTCATTCAAACGAAACCCCAAATGCCAAGTTTGGAACCCCATAAATCCCTCTGATGGAAGACAACTGAGAGAATTGATTGGAAAATCAGATAATCAAACACAAAATTCAAAAGTGAATCCAAGTTTTAATGCCCCCAATAAAACCAATCTATCCAAACCTAAAAAATCTAAAAAGAAGAAGAAAGAGAGCATGCCAAAGGAGAAATAAATCGTTCATGAACGATCAATCGATCTGAACAAGGCGTAAATGTAAAAGTGAATAAAGAGGAAGAGAGAGGTAACAAAGTAGAGAAGCAATAAACAAGAACTGACCCTGGAATCGTTGAGGGTGACTTCGTTGCCCCCTGCCATGGCGATGGGGCAGTGTGAGAGAACAAACCCAAGAACCTGCTCCTCAAAAAACCCTCTTCCTTCTCATGCTGGTGCCAGAAGAGATCACAAGAACCAGAACGAGAATAAGGAGCCAAATCAAGGTCGTCTCTCTCTTGAGGAAATTAAAAAAAAAAAACCCCACTCCCTTTCCTTCAACTCAAAGAAGGATATGGAGCCATCACAGTAATCCCCCACTTTTTAGAGAGAGAGAGAAAAGAGGAAGAAGCTAAAAACAAAGAGAATTCGTGGATTATTTTTGGAAGCGTGGAAAGGCGATAAGAATGGCGTGAAGAGGGGGGGAGGAGGTGGACGATAAGAGATAGCGACGCCGGCCAACACAATGGCAAAGAGAGAGAGAGAATAGAGTCAAAGGTTACAATACAAAAAGAACCAAACCCAACCAAACCCAACCCAACCCAACCCAAGGTTAACCCAGAAGAAGGGTCCGATTCAGCTCATGGGTTTGGTATTTGGGTGTTTTTTAGAGAGAGAAAGTGAGGAGATAATGGGAAGGGAAGGGAAGGGGACGGGGGAGAAGACAAAGGCGGGGCGGCCGAAATAAACTGTGGGCGTGGCCCCACGCCGCTCACTATAATTATTTTTCCTTGTTTTTATACAATCTTTTGTACGTAGATGATGATGTAGTTTGTGTAGGGCCGAGGCCCTACACACTCAAGGTAAGACCAAGCTCTAAATGGTATCGGAATATATTCTATCAGTATCATAAATATTTTATGAGCAATTATCTTACATGACTCTCTCTTACTCATGTATGCAAAGACCACAAAAGATCATCATTAAAATTGACATGGATCTCTGTAAAAGTAGTTATCACAGTCTAAGATTTGACTTTTCTATGAATCCGTGTCAAATTTAATGTTGATCCTTTATGATCCTACACACATGGATGGGAGATGGACCTATAGGATCATTTCTCATCTTTTATACAATGGACTAAAAATTTGTTTTCGTAAACATCGAGAATTCAAAAACAACCTAGATTAAGCAGATCTATGAACATTTGAAAATCTTAAATATTGATAATATATTAAAAAATATATTATTTTCAATACTTGAAATATATTTTTCTCATGTCCATACATCTTGAAGTCGAGATGATCGAATTGAAGGTTTTTCTGTATCAAAACAACCTCTTGTAAATAATTTTTGAAGTACGCCTTAATTTAATTGTTTAGGACCCAACCCTATTTTTCCCTAATATTAAGTAAGGAGTTCATATGCCACGTTTAACTTTATAATGTTGGAATAAGGAGCATATTGAAATATTCAAGTACTAAAAAATCTTCAAATTAATTATCTCAACATCGAGATATATGCTTATTAAAAAAATTATTTTTAAATTGTAAAAATAATGCATCTTATAATGATCATATATTTTCAAAAATTTTAATTATTTATAGATGTATTTGATCTTTCTCATTTTTTTGAGCTTCAAATTCCATAATAAGATATGATAATAGATTTTCATGTCACCTGAAGACTGCCCATAAACTAGCATTTAAATTGCATCTTTTGACATAATTTTGAGGTGCATTTTATTTAAATAATATAAACCTTGTTAATTTTTTTATTTTTTTTTAAAAAAACACTTTCCAATACGGCAAAGTAAAAGATATTTTTGCCCCGGACATAATAGGTCCATTGCAATTTAGGGTGAATATTCGATTGCAACGAACATAATAAGCCTGTTGCAGAACGGATATAACATGTCTGTGACAGTTGATTTTTCCCTACTATCTAAAAAAATCAGACCGGGGTGAGCTTATAGACGAAAATACTATTTATTTTTTTCTTATAGATATTGAACAAGGCTTTTCTTCTTTTTTTTAATTCCAAAATTTCTTCATTTATTTGTAAAGCCATGTATATAGGCAAGTACATGTTCATCTTCACTCTCTCTCTCTATCTTAATGCCACAGTGTACGACGCAACACACACTTTTCCTGCGTGCGGCCGACGCCAACGAATGGAAACAAACCCAACGCCTTCCTCCACCCTTTCCCCTTTCTTTCATATTTTTTTTATGGAAAAAGTTTGTATAAGGTTGCAATCGATACTTCTACCGCCACGGATGCACCTCAAAAATCCATCGAAAAATATAGTTTCAATATTGAAAAACTTTTTAATCTTTTGATTGATCAACTCGATATCGAGATATATGACCATAAAAATTAAAAAGTAAATCTAAAAAATAGTGCATTTTATCACATATTATCTACACCATCCATTTTCAAGATTTTGATATGTTTATAGATCTACTTGATTTTAACTATTTTTAAATTTAAAAATTGATAATTAGATATAAAAATAAATTTTGAGATAATCTTAATGAC
>NW_006500320.1:352660-364772 GCF_000471905.2 Amborella trichopoda
TTTCTCACCAAACAACAAGTAAAATCCCATTCGATGTACACCACTCCATGATCTCTCTATATTATGGCTGGCAATTGGCCTAGTGGCTTCGCTAATCCGGGTCTGGCCTATTAGTTACTGTTTCACGGTTTTGCCAATGTAAGTTTGTATGTCTTGGTAGTCTAGTAAATTGGAATCTATTTATTGGACCAATTACTTAAAATTTTGATGGAAGTTTTAGTTAGTTTATAATAAAAAATTGAGTTTAGTAGAAAACTGGTCAAAATTAGTATTTAAAATTTTTATTTCTAAAATTAATTGATTTTGAGATCAATTAAAAATAATTTAATATATGTATTTATTTATTTTATATTTTTAAATTAATATTTTTATTTCTAAAAAATAGTTAATTAATTTGAAATGATCAAACTACTTTTAACTAAATTAGACCCCTAGCATTAACAAGTATATGATTTTGATACTACTAATTATAACTAAATAAACAAAAAAGGAATATTTCATCTCTTCAATCATTTTGGGTTAAGAAGATATGGCAACTCATATCTCCTTATAGCAACAGTAAGAGTAAGTTATGGAGTTGAAGTGGGAGAGAAGAGATGTTATAATTGGGGTTTTAAATAAGACTATGAAAGGAAAGTATATATTGCCTATCAGGTTAATATAGAGTATCGGGTTAATATATAAGGCGTATATGGTAATATGTATATTTGGGAATGTGTATATTGTAATCCATCTATATGAGAAAGGTAAGTACGATATCTTGTATTTTATAGTAAGTCTGGATAGAGTATAGGTGTTTGTGATTGATTTATATTTTTGTCATATATATTTGTCTATTTAAGACAAGTTTGTATATTTATAATCTTTAATGGACATCGAGTCTCTTTAGATAAACATGACTCTTCACATGGTATCATAGTAAGGTTTATATTCGTAGTGTCTATTTCTCGTTCCTAAAGCATTGTCTACTGTTTCTACTAGTCATCCTATGCACTTGAAGGTCTTGCTCGTTTCTGTAGCTAGTGTTTAAAATCCAGCTGCTCTGTCTCATAGCATCTTGAGTAGTTTGAGGGAGAGCGTGAAAGAAAAGTATATATAGCCTATCAGGTTAATATAAAAAGTGTATATACTATCTGTATATTTGAGAAGGTGTATATTATAATCGAACTATATGAAAATGGTAGGTATAATAACTTATATTTTATATTGTTTGTAATTTATTTTTATTTTTGACTTATGTATTTATCTATTTAAGACAAAGACTACCTTTTCACTTAATTCTTTACCCAGCTCGGCCTGGCAAGTTCTCTTTCTAGCCCGGCCCAAACCGGGTAGCTGTAAGATCTCTTTCTCTCCTTCCCCACCATTTTTGTCATTCTCCCTTGTCCTCCACCACCCTTGCAAATTCATAATGCTATATTTTTTTTCCTTTCCTTGATATTTCGTTTTTTCAGATTCTCTCTCAAGAAAACATCCCTCTCCACCCTCTCTCTCTCTCTCTCTAGAAGGAGGTACTTTACTTTAAATTTATAACTCCTGTTGTTTGTCCTATCTATAAAGTCTTTTTCTTTCTTCTTTGTAGTGGGTTGGGGGGGGGTGGCCCACTCTCTTTTGGACGGTACCCTAATAGAGGTCAATAAGTAGGAATGTTTTTGGACTCTTGTGGAACCCCAAAGTCCTCAAGTCAAAACTTAAGGAAAAAGGCAGAAGAAAAGCATGCACAACGTACTCCCGCAGGACCAAAATATGCATTTGTTCTCTCAAGGAAATATATATTAAGAAGTATTTATGAAAGCCGAGGCTCTAAAGCCTAAACAATCAAAGTAAAATGTGCCTTCATATAATATCGAGAAATGTGGTTTCACTATTGGAAATCTCTGTGATAGCCTTAAAATATATTTTCGTCACTAATTCTAAAATTTAAAGCTTAAAAAATAATGTAGATCGAGCGGATCTATGAATACTTGAAAATCTTGAAAATTAACAGTCAAAAAATGCATTATAAGATACCTTTGTTTTCAAAACTTGAAGTCTGTTTTTTTTCTTATACCCATGCGTCTAGAGGTCGAGATGATCAATTTGAGGATATTTGATCATCAAAACAACCTCTTCTAGTGAAATTTTTTAGGTACGCCCTAATTTGATTGTTTAGAACTTTGCTCTTAAATAAACTTTTTCCTTTATAAACTCCACTTTATAATACAAGGTGACTGCTTTCAAAAAAGGAAAAGTTTATATAGAGCCTAGGCTCTAAACAATCAAATTACATCATACCTCAAACAATTCACTAGAAGAGGTTGTTTTGATGCGTAAATATCTTCAAATTGATCATCTCGATATCAAGATGCATGGATCTTAGAAAAAAATGGATTTCAAGTTTTGGAAATGGTACATCTTATAACCCATTTTTTTACCGTAAAATTTTAAATTATTCAAGTTTTCATAGATATGCTTGTTCTACACTATTTTTGAAGCTTTAAATTTTATAATTAAAGATGAAAATATATTTTACAGCTACTCAAAGATTTCCAGTATTAAAACCACATTTCTCGACACTATTTGAAAGTAAGAATTGTTTAGCGTCTCAGCTCTATACAAACCACACCTTTAAAAAAATACTGGATTTTGATTTCTTATACTCTTAGATACCATCATTCAAGCATTATATATGTTCGGTCACATTATTTTCTTTTATAGAATGATTTTCCGTTTTTTTTTCCTTTTTTTTTTAAGTTGGTTGAGGAGGTTACATCTTTAAATTTTGTGATCTAAAAGGTTAAATATCAAACTATGACGTGTTTTGAGATCTTTTCAAAATATGTAGTTTTGGTGTAAAAAACCTACAAGATGGCCTAAAAATATATTGTTATAAATGGTAAAAAATCGAGAAGTTCCATAAATACTAAATTTTTTTGAAATTGCAGCATCCATATATATCTAAGATGTTGAAATAATCACTTAAGGATTTTCAATACTAGAATAACATTTTAAAGTAGATTTTTTGGCATGCCCTACTGTTATAGTATAAGGTTGGTGCGTTATATAAATTTTTGTTCAAAGTCTAAGATCCTAAAATACTTCTCTAGAAAGCTTTGCCAAGAGGGATGAACAGAAAATATGATCCATGCGAGCATAAATGTAGTATTTTGGCTTTTGGCATACATGTATATATTTTTATTTTTTTCTACGAGAAAACTACAAATTATTAATGATAAGATAAGGAAGAGAACATAAGGTTTTTATTTTTTTCTATGAGAAAACTACAAATTATGAATGATAAGATAAGGAAGACAACATAAGGTTTTTATTTTTTTCTATGAGAAAACTACAAATTATTAATGATAAGATAAGAAAGAGAACATAAGGAAGGCCAATCATCTAGACTTCTCTTTCGATAGCAATAGACCACTTGGTGGTCCTTGATGCATTTGTCTTGTTCCAAGTGTTCTTGCTTGTACAAACAAAACTCCACCAAAATCATAAATGGAATAAAAGGAATCCTTATCACTTGGTATTTACATAAAGGAGAAAATTTATACACAGGCGAGGCCCCAAAAAATTAAATTAAGAAACACCTCAAATATTCAATAGAAAATGTTTTTTTGATGGCCCAAAATCTTCAAATCGATCATCTCGACCTCAAGATGTATGGGCATGAGAAAAATGAATTCCAAAGAAATAGTCCATATTGTAATGTATTTTTGGACCGTCAGTTTTAAATATTTTTTAAATGTTCATAGATGTGCTCGATGTACACTATTTTTGAAGTTTCAAACTTCATAATTAAATATAAAAAAAAAAGTTTTAAGCCAATACAGATATTTTCAATACAGAAGAACATGTTATGATACTATTTAAAGATGCGCTTTACTTTGATTGTTTGGGGTCTCGGCCCTATACAATCCACACCCTTGCATAAAACCCCCCAAATGCAAAACACCATTATTCAAAACTTCTTCCTTGCCCTTTTTCTGGACTTCGTGGCACGTGTAACACGAGAGAATGGTAGGCAGCACGTGGTTTGCAGTCCTTTATTTCATTCTTTTATTAAAAGAGCATTAATAATCTATGAGATCGTCATTGCTAAACCTACAATTTAAGGTAAGTGGACAGCACCCCATTTAACATTCAGGGAGAAAAAAAATGGAAAAAGTTTATATGAGGGTGACGCCCTAAACAATCAAATTAGGGCACACCTTAAAAATTCACAAAAAGAGCTTGTTTCGATATTGAAAAACCTTAAATTCGATCATCTCAACTTCAAGACTTATGGACATTAGAAAAAATGGATTTCAACTTTTAGAAATAGTGCAACTTGTAATATATTATTTAGACCGTCAATTTTCAAGTTTTTAAGGTGTTCATAGATCTACTCAATCTACACTATCTTCAGTATTTAAATTTTATAATTAAGAGATGAAAATAAAATTTCAGGTCATCATAAAGATTTATGATTTTAAAAAAATATATTTCAACATTATTTGAAGGTATGCCTTACTTTGATTGTTTAAGGCTTCAACCTTATACAAAGCACACCCAAAAAAAAATGCATGTAAATGATACATCATACATTATTGGTATGCTATTGCCTAGTGGGGTACCTAGGTCAATGTTTAAAAATTGCCGACCTGACTAACTATCGCCAGAATTATTTATTTAAAATAGGCAGGTGTATAATTTTCGGTTGAGGATGGGATTGCCTTATTCGATTGGCTTTTGAGTTTATTTTTATTTTTATCTTTTATTGTATCCTGCAACGATGTAACTTGAGAATTATTGAGTTGAACCAATAGGTTTGGGATTGCACCAAGTCGGATTTAAAACTATGACCCAGACATTGTTAAGTTTTATTTTATTTGCCATACAATACTTGTTTGTGCTATTTCCTTCCCATCTTAAGAAAATATTTTGTAGTGTCGTTGTTTCATAAAGCCATACCTCAAATCTCATAAATAAATAAATAAAAATAAATTGTAATTGTGCACCAAACAAGCTACAAAATTTTCATATCCTCTTTGACCAAAATAGATTTGAAGGAATAGATTCCTAGCCATATATATAAGGAAAAAGAGTATATAAGGTTAAGGCCATAAACAATCGAGCTAAGTCACACTTAAAATAATTTGTTAGAAGGAGTACTTTAATTTGTTAGAAGAAGTAGTTTCGATGCCAAAAAACCCTTAAATCTAATCATCTCGACCTTGATATACATGGACATAAAAATAAACTGGAATTCAAGACTTGGAAATAGTGCATCTTATGATGTATTATTGAGATCATCAATTTTTAAGATTTTCAAGTGTTCATAAATATGCTAGATCTACACTATTTTTGAAGTTTTAAATTTTATAATAGATATGAGAATGAATTTTCAGGCCATCATAAAGATTTTTGTTACCAAAACGACATCTTTTGATACTATTAGAAGGTTCGCCTTACTTTGATCGTATCGGGCCTCAGCCTTATACAGTAAAACTCGTAACATGATTTCTGCCTGGTCCATTTCAAGCTTCATATATTGCTGGATCTTGTGCCATCGTCTGATAGACTTTCATCAAACCATATATTTTCGGCACCAGATGTTTTCGACACCAGATGTTCTTTTTAGCTAGGGTTTTGAGGTGTGGCATTATCAAATATCGTAAACTATGACATTGCGAACACCGTACCCTTCTATATTTGCATGCTGATATTTTTACAAGCCTGATAACTTTGAAGAACAAATTGGGTTTTCTTTGCTGGAAAGCTTTCCCAATTATGGATATGACTCATTCATGTTAGGCATCGAAAAAGGAAGCACATTCAGCTAAGTGTCCAACAAAATCAAAACAAGGTTTCGTGTGCTTCCATGTTTGAATTCACTTTCCATGTAGATATTAAAGATTTACATCATGTGCCTATGAAAATGATAAATAATGTCGTTTCCCACTCCTATGACAAAGGTTTTTAATTCATTTAAGAACGTATTTCTTTGGTGGAAGCTGCAAAATCTACAAGTGGAACACTCTCTGTGTTTTGTCACGCAAATTATGCTGCTTCTGCTTCCAATGACTTCTAAAATATTGTTAAATTATACTGATTTGAAAAAGCTGCGGATTCGATATTTACCTCATAGAAATTATGGCTTCCATAATCAGCAGAAGAGATTGCTTTGGGAGAAACAGATATATGTGGCCGGCCATGTCCACATGTGATCGACTTGTATACACACACTATTCTACCAGTCCAATGCATATCCTTCCCCCTTCATCTTCTATTTCAATGCAGTTCCTTTCCCCTTCATATTTCATATAACTACATATCAATTTCTCGCTTACGAACTTCAAGGTCTAGTCGTAATCTTTTTGTTTTCTATTTGACGAATCAATGGGGATATTGGATCCCTACCTGTTTTATTAAAAAAGGCAAGAAGAATATGTTAAATGAACAATTCTTATCCAACCTTTACACTAGCAACATCAAAGGAGAACTATACAAGTTGCACTGGGGTTTGGCATTTTATCATTCCTTTTATTTATTCCACTAAGGAGAAGTATTTGCTGAGTCGTTTGGCACTGTTGTCTACCTTAGTTCTTGAAGGATTTAAGACCTAAAAACCATTGCTTTAAGGCATTGCAATCCATTCTTGCTTGGACCTGTGTATTTTAAAGCTCAAAAAACTAGTGTAGCTCCGATGATAATGGAATAATTGAAATAAATGATCCAAATAATAATACAAAATAGTCATTTTTTAAGCTTCAATTCTCATCGTTCATTCAGAACATGAACGTGGTGGTTTAAATGATAGACCCTCAAAACTTCGAATTCAAAATCCATCTTAAAAATGAAATCAGGATGGGTAGAGTCTTAAGAGACATCTAAGCCTAACCCTTTTAACCATCGCTGGGAAAAGGCATTATTTATATAAATTAATGAGCGTAAATAATTGTGACATCGATGTACAAAAAGTAAATAATAAATAACTTATTTGTACAAAAAGTAAATGGTCTCTTTATAAACAATCCTAAATATAAATAGCTTATAGCTTTAATAATTTAAAGTTCTACTAATAGTTTAGAGCTCTAAATAGTCTAGATATCTTAGAGCTTAGAGCTTGTTAGTCTATAGCTTACCAATAGCTTGGAGTTTCAGATAGTATATATATCGTGTTAGAGGCGGCTTGCGCATGTGACAATCTCCTCCATCCATCATCCCCTATCGAAGGCTCTAAATAATGCTGAAGAAACTTGTGGCCTAAGATTCCCAAGATGTCCTTCCTTGTCAAAAAAGATTCCCGAAACGTTCATGGGTTCACATGTGGTAGGGTTTAGGTGCACCTAGGGTTGTACTTTTTCCAGAGTGCAGGTCTACCCAATGTTGTCAAATTCGTTTTTGGAGTCTAAATGAAGCTTGTTTCGGCCGATTAGGGGAAGACTTTAAACTTTCTTTTAAATTTTAATATAAACAAATTAAATATTTATATATAAAACAATAGAAAAATTAAAGATTAAAAAAAAATTAAAAAATTAAAAAACAGTTTAAAAAATACTTTTATATAGATATTTCTTTTCTGACTAAAGCAGCCCGAACCTTCGGCCAAAGCTGACCCGAAAAGACCCCGAATCTGGCCGAAGCAACCCGAACGGCCCGAATATGACCAAAGCGACGCCACCGTGCTTCTCTTCTCTTCATTTTATGCTTAACCTTAAAGCTTCGGCCCATTCGGCTGAAGCGAAGCGAATTTGATAACATTGGGTCTACCATTTAGGCCACCCTAACCATGAATCTAAATTTCTAAATATCATAATCTTGTTAGATATAGTGATTATCCAAAATCACCCACATAAAGAAATCCCACATTATGTTGGATTGTGATTGATATTGATAAGTTTGAAAGGAAATAGAAATACAAAAAGATTAAGACTCTTGGGTACATTTCTTGATTTAGAGATATATAATAAGAAGTTTCTATTTGGTGTGGATTTCTAACATTATATACATGGGATTAAAATGCAAAGAATTTATGTGCCCTAGTTGGGTCACCATATGAGAAAGGTAGTTTCCTTTAAAGAGAAAAACAAGCTTCCTCTATAGTAGTGTTTTGGCCTCCCCTTAGAGATAATGGAGTTTTTTATGGAGAGAAACATCATAGATGTGCCCCTATAAATTGAGAGGCTGGTTTTTTTGTAGAAAAGAAATTCCCATAGAGATTTTTGGTGGTTGCCCCTTGGTTCTTATGAAAAAATTGGGAACTTTCCCCTTTTAGTGAGAGAAAGTCTCAGTTGCTTTTAAGATTATCCTTCTGGACAGTGGTTTAGCTGTGGAATGGAGATGGTCACTTTAATTGTGGAATAGAGATGAAATCATTTAGAGAGAAATTTCAGTTGCTCTTAAGATTCTCCTCCTGAACAATGGTTTAGTTGTGAAATGGATATGGTCTCTTCCTAGAGAGTGGTTTAGTTGTTGAATAGAGATGAGAGATCGGCGATGTTCTCGACCGGTAGAGCGCGCCTGTTCGACTAGGTTTTGTCGAGGGCTAGAGAGGTAACTCTTATCTCAAAATCTGTAATGGATTTCAGCTTGTCGTGCCTATGAATGTAGCCCTCGTGAGCCACATAAATATTTGTGTTCTTATGGTGTATATTTTATTTTTTGTATTATGGCTCGTGCTCTCTCCTATTTTTGTTTTTAGCTTGATAAGTCCGCTTCTAAGAGGGTTCTTAAATCCTAACAAATCTTTGCACTATTTTTTGGAGCTCTAGATTTATAAATGTAAAGAAGGAGATTGTAGAGTGATTTGGTATGTGTTTCGAGTGCCTCTCTATATATCACGATGAATATTGGAGATAAAAGTAAATCGTAAAATACTTTATCACCAATAACGAACTTGATGATCAAGCAATTTGACTTGGTCTCTTCTTATCTTTAAGACTCCCAATTGCTTGGTCTATTCTTATCTTTAAGACTTCCCAAGCGAACTGAAATTGGAACTTGCACCACTCTTTCGAGAGTTCCAAACTAAAATTGGAACTGGAAGGTTTTTTTGCTCCATTCTTTCTAGCGGATGTTTTCTTTTGCGTCGCACTAGGGCTAGAAGCTAGAGGTTTTCTTGCGTAGAGGTTTTCTTTTACATGGCACTGGGTCGGAGGTTTTCTTTTGTGCAGCACGATACTTGGGGCAGGAGGTTTTCTTGTGCGCGGCACGACACTTTGTAGGCTTTCTTTTGCGCGTCACGATACTTCGAATGTTTTCTTTTGCGCGTCACGACACTTCGAAGGTTTTCTTTTGCGCATCACGATACTTCGGTTTACGCGTCACGACACTTCAGAGGTTTTTTTTTGCACATCACAGCACTTGGGGTGAAGGTTTTCTTTTGCCCCTCACGACACTTCAAAGGTTTTCTTTTACGCGTCACAACACTTCGGAGGTTTTCTTTTGCACGGCACAACACTTGGGGCGAAGGTTTTCTTTTGCGCGGAGGTTTTCTTTTGCGCGAAGGTTTTCTTTTGCGCGAAGGTTTTCTTTTGCGCGGCACATCACTTGGGGCGAAGTTTTTCTTTTGTTTGGGGCCGAAGGTTTTCTTTTATGCGGTACAACACTTGGGGCAATTGTTGTTGGCACTTGGGGCCAAAGGTTTTCTTTTATGCGGTACAACACTTGGAGCCCGAGGTTTGGAGTACCGGGGCAATTGTTGTTGGCACTTGGGGCCAAAGGTTGTCTTTTATGCGGTACAATACTATGCGGTACAACACAACACTATGCGGTACAACACTTGGAGCCCGAGGTTTGGTATGCGGTACACGACACTTGGGGCCAGATGTTTTTTTTCCTCTAATACTGATGTTTTTTTTTTCAAGCCGAAGCCTCCACGGATCGCATTCATGGATCCAAACCCAATAGCTACATATTTGCTATTTGGATAAAGTATACACAAATATGTGTCTCTATATATAGAGAACAATCACAAAGAATCTTTGAGATAAAAGTAAATCGTAAGAGACTTTATCACCAATAACAAATTTGATGACCAAGCAATTTGATTTGGTTTTTTCTTATCTTTATCTTTAAGACTCCCAATGGCTTGGTCTATTATTATCTTTAAGGGGGCAGATACCAACCCTGGCTGACTTTTTATCCAGGATACAATCTGTATCTCAAACATTTGTCTCTTGTTTTGTTTTGTATCATTATGGTCATCGATGAGATTAGGCATATGCCACTATAGAATAATGCATCAAAAGGAGCAATCAATGAAATGGAATGGGTATTTTTTTATTTGGGGGCATCAATTGTAATTAATTAATTATATTGGCTAGTGTGGTTTGGCTTGGGACACGCCCTACCACCTAGTGACAAAATAAAAGAAAAAGATTTTAAGCTCTAAACATAGTGTATTTTATAAACAATTGTCTAGACCATCTATTGTGCTTTAAAAATAGTATTCACATAGCCGCAAGATCTGTACTATTTATTGAGTTTAAAATTTAATTGTCGGTATTGGAAATTTATTTTAGAGCCAAAATTGAATTACTAAACACTTGGATTTGATGGTTTTTATTAAGAAAAATTGTTTTATGCGGGTTGGACTACATTTCTACAATATACGGTCCCAAGGTATAAAGCATCCATTTTAAAGATGAATGCAAATAGGCAGTCCATCTAAAAACAATTGAAACTAACGGTCCAAATGTTTTCTTCATAAAATCATTATTTTTATTTTTTTAATTTTATTTATGTATTTATATTCATAATCTCCATGTAAGAAATTATACGTCCTTAGAACTTGGATTCGAAAATCCATCTCAAAAATAAATTTTTAAGCGTCGACTCATTTTCACATGGAGTCATACAAGCCATGCCTTCGATCAAATCATGGTGTGTGATATTTTCAAGCGCTTATGGAGGGCGTATTTATTGATGATTAGTTCACACATATAAAATGAGGACCAAAAAAACATGGGTTCTGCTCAGAGGAGCAATGTACACTTTTCTTCTACAATAATGTATAATAAATTGGGTTTAACCTAGATAATTGGTAGCGATCTCATAACACCGTGTCATTGTAATACAATCAAACTGCATTTCTAAAAAATTATATTGTAGTATTTGTATGATCTTAATATTCGCATAATCACTATCTTCAACCCAACAATCAATTCCAAAAAAATAAAATAAAATAAAATTTAATTTGCACCTTAGGAATAGTGAAAATAAGCCCTCCCTCCAACAATAAATCTTGACCGCTCGTTTCAATATTAAAATCTAGACGTTTAGGAATTTAAAGCCACTATCATCATCATTAGAATCTTTTTCCAACTATTTTAGGTCAGCTATATGAATATTGGTCCGCTATTCTGCTTTATCAAGGGTCATACCCTCAGTGAAATCATAAGTTCTATATATTTATGGGGATCGCTTTAGCATAAGCTGATAACATGGATTAAGCATTCATAAAAAGTTTTGGAAAAGTTTTACCTACATAACACAACCCAACTCATTTATGTAGGCTTGGGCCAAGATACGGGAAAATTGAAGGTTTTCACCCTTTTTAGACCACAAAGTGATAGCTAGTGTCCAGTAGCAATTTGTGACGTATTTGTAAGAAAAATAGATGATCTCATAGTGCGTATATATATATACCACAAAGTGATAGCTAGTGTCCAGTAGCAATTTGTGACCTCTTTGTAAGAAAAATAGATGATCTCATAGTGTATATATATATACATATAAGTTGGGATTAGCCCACTAACTCATATGAACATATGAGCCCAACGGCCCAGATTGAATCTAGAACGATCTGACAATCACGGATGTCCAGTAGTGCTTGAATTTTATTTTTTTTCTACAAATCCAAATTACTTTAAATTTTAGGTGTGTGTTTTTCTCATCAAGGCGCACCTAATAAAAATATAAAAAAAAAATTTCGTACAAAATATGATGACCAAAATACCCTTTTGGGGTAGTTTGGTCAATTTATTTCATGGAAAATATTTTTTTGATATTTTTCAAATATTCGCCTATTTTTGATAAACACATGCCTAAAACTTCAAGTGATTTAGATTTGTATAAAAAAATAAAATTCAAACACTACCAGACATCGGTGATCATCAGATCAGTCCAGATTCAATCTGAG
>NW_006500317.1:0-10932 GCF_000471905.2 Amborella trichopoda
ACCTCCTCTCTCTCTCTCTCTCTCTCTCTCTCTATATATATATATATATATATATAAATATGTATGGAATTCTTTTGTAGATGAGGGTTAGTTAAGGTGCCCACCTTATAATATAGAAGTAAGGCTCACCTCTAAATTTTACCAAAAGATGTAGTTTTGCTATTGAAAATATGACCTGAATTTCTATTGTCACCCCTAATAATAAAATTTTAAATTTCAAATGTGGTTTAGATCTAGTAGATTTATAAACACGTGAACATCTTCAAAATATACAGTCTAGATAACTTGTTATATGGTAAATTAGTTTTGGGACATGAAATCTTTTTTTTTTTTTTCCACATCCATATATCTTGAGGTCGAAAAAATCAATTTGACAATTTTCTAATAATGCTCTTTTTTAGTGAATTTTTGAGGCGTGCGTCACTTGTATTGTGCAAGATTGACACCTTATATAAACTTTTTCGTGTGTAATACAGTGCTTTACTAGTTTGATACACTGGCTAAGGTAAACAAGGCCCTCAAATATGTGTTAATCACCATAATTGAAAAAAGGAAACCATTCCAAATGGACGTCCCTCCTTAAAAATTGTTATGTTAGTTTGGGAACACTTTACAAAACCTTTATAAATGGACCTGAGAATGGGGTTAGTTATTTCCACCCCTAAGCCTGTATAAATGGGCTTCCATGCACCCTCCCCATGTCACCAATTACATCTCTCCTCCTCTTCTCATTCTTTTAATCCAAGTTCAAAGAATTTTCTCTCGAAAGTTCAGAAGATTGAAGATTTGATGTTTTCGTGGTTTCCACGGGCTTTCATGAACATGGTATTCAAACGGGCCCTCTTCGATTTAGTTCTCGAAGATGCGATGTTAAGTAACAGGTTCAAGAAATCTGTGGAGAATCATGAAAATCAATCATGATGCCGCATTGCATATTTGAAGGTGAATGCAATTTTATCAAAATATTGGCCACAGATTTTCCAGATGATAATCTGTAGGTATTTGTTAATGGCGTGACTTCTATATTAGTTTTAAAGTTCAAATGAAATGGTTGTTGTCATGTGCATGTGTATCAGTGTGTGTTCGTTGTTAAGAGTAAGATCAATGAGTTAAGGATAATTTGGTAGTTTGTACAAAATGAGGGACGTTGGTTTTCCATTGTTTAAAAAAACAAAGGGAAGGGAAGTATTATGGGAATGGTTTCTATACTTCCTCTACAACATAGAAGATTTATGCTTCCCCTGCCATCCAGCCGTCCAATTTTGATCAAGAGAATCACTCATCGTTTGATCTTAGATCCAACGTCTCAAAGTAATTTATTTTTAGTTTTTTCTATACAAGTTTTATGAATATAAAATTTGATACATGCCATCTTCTCATTGGGTTGCACCTACAAAAAATATTAAAAATATTTTTTCGATAAAAATATAATGATCAAAATACCCCTTGAAAATTTCAAAGGTAATTTGGTCATTTTATATTATTAGAAATAATTTTTTTTTATATTTTTCGCTAGTGCGAGTTTAATCGAAGATTGGACGTACAAAATTTGGTGTGAAAGTAGTTTATAGAAAAAAATTAAAAATAAAATGGTTTAGGGATGTGATATTGTGATTGGGACAATCTTAGCCCTCCGTTCTAAATAGACGGTTGGATAAGGCGAAGTATATAAGTTTTATGTTGTGGGGGAAGCATAGAAAGCTTTCCCTTTCATTTATTTCAAATATGAATTGGAGATTGTTTTCTATTTTTATTTGTTTTTAAGTGGATACATTTCCTTTTTGAGGATAGGATAGGAGTGCCTATGGGTCTAGATCACTGGTCATCGTGTCAGGTGAGATAGTTTAGGGAAAGTATAAAATGAGACCATTTACTTTTGATATAAGGTGGTCAAAACAATATTGATCATTGGATGTGAAGTTGGGTGGCTGCAATTATTCCATTGAACATGCTAAAACTTCAAAAAGAAATTTTCTCAAACTTTATGACACATCTAGGCTATCAAATTGCACATCAAATAGTTGTAAAGAATTGTGACCACCTTGTATTAAAAATAAATTGTTTCATTTTTATACATTCCCGATAGTTTAACATTTCTGAATTGTGAATACCTGATGAGATGATTTTAAGAAATTTCGTAAAAATGAGAGAGCTGGGGTTCAATTTTCGAGTAAAAGAGGTCGTGGTGTCTTGAAGGTGGGGTTCAAAAAATATGTATCATTTTTTTAAAGTTTAATCGGATTCTAAGAGAAATTGAAATAGGGCCACTGTATTCTAGGATATTGTTCTTTTGCAAAATGAGCATATTTCATGTCGGAGCATACCCTACATTAACTCCCTCAGGCAAAAGAGATATTTTGAAATGTGGTTTTCTCGAATTATAGGATCCACGTAGGAATCATTCGATAACTATTTTTTTTAAAAGAAATTAGACTTTGAGTTCTGAAATTTTGATTATTTTTTTTTAGGTTGGTCTTTAGGTTCAAGGTGTCACTTCCCCACAATTTGAGGTCTTAAAAATACTTTTTAGTTTGAGTTTTACCTAGATCAAAATGGACAATTTTTTGATGTCTACAAAATGCTCTATCGGGAACAAACTGTATATTAACTCCCTCGGGCAAAAAGATATGGGATGAGTGAGTTGTACTTTCAAAATTAGTGATCATTAGTGATCATTCATACAAAAGGTGCTTTGATTGGGTGTCCTTTCTCTTTATACAAGTGTTTCATAACTGACTGGTCAAGTGAATTAGCCTTTAGGAAAAAGAGCCCAGGCTTAATTCGTTAGCGATTGACGATTTGTAATGCTACGTCCTAGGCTCAATTCCTATCAAGGGATTAGCTTTTTGGAAATCAATTTGAAAATATTTTTGTTATATTTTTCTCTAGTGCGAGTTTAATAGAGCATTGGATGTGACAAAATAGTTTATAGAAAATAACTTAAAAATAAAATAGTGTAAAGATGTGACATTGTGATTAGGACAATCTTACCCCTCCATTAAGAATGAACGGTTGCATAAGGGGAAGTATACAACTTTTATGTTGTAGGAGAAGCATAGAACGCTTGCCCAATAGTAAAAAGGTATAATATTGGGAACCAAGCAATTCGGCCGATCTGGATCACCTGATTCCCCAACCAAACTGAGCAAATCCAAATAAGTTGGGCTTATTCTCGGTAACCAAACACGAATTTTAAATCACTGCCTTCGGTAAAATTTATTAAACTTGCACTAATATATGAGCCATTTAGTTTCAAGGGTACTTGGGCAAGTTTAGAGGGGATTTTTTCTGGTGAATGTAATTTCTACCCGAATTAGGGTAAAAATATTTTCTTCATCCCTTCTCCATTAGATGGTCTGAAAATTTATTTTCCCTCTTAATTTCGACATTTAAATTTTAAAAAATGGTATAGAGGCAAGATTCACAAACTTTAATAGCTAAAATCCTTTCCTCTTTTCATATCTCGAGGTCAAATAGTTATTTGAGGGTTTTCAAGCCTTAAAACTATATTTTTCTATTAGCTCCCATTGTAGCATACTATGCTTCTACTCCCTCATGCGAAACACTGATTTAGAAAGGTTATTTTAGTCAAATTTGTGGGAACTACATAAGAAATACTAGATGACAACTTTAAAAAGAAAAAACATTGAAATTTGAGTTTTCTGAACTTAGATCTAGCTCTTCAAAATTGGACGGTCTCTATTCAGTCTCGATGCATTATTTTTTGGGTGCGGTTTCTATAAGGTTGCAACTTAAACAATCCAATTAAGGCGCACCTCCAAATTTTATCATAACATATAATTTTGGTGAAAACAATTCTTAGGATTATCTCAAAATCTATTTTTCATAACTAATTATAAAAGGTTAAAATCAAGTAGATCTATAAACATATGAAAATATTGAAAATGGATGGTCTAGATAAAGTATTGCAAGATGCACTATTTCTGGGATTCAAAATTTTTTTTTTTTATATTCATACATCTCGATGTCGAGATGATCAATTAGAGTTTTTTTCAACATTAAAGCAACTTTTTCTGATGGATTTTTTGTAATACTACATTTTAAGGTTGCAACCTTATATAAACTTTTCCCTTGTTTTTTTTAGTACATAGAGAGTTTATTTTGAAAATAAAAAATTATAAAGATTAGTTTCTAGGTTGTAGAGATTACATCTGCAAGATTTGAGATCTAAAAGGTATTTCTAGCATGCTTGTACCTGAGGGCGTAAATAGATAGTGTACTCCTGGGAGTAGGAAATCATTAGGCTTTTTCTATTAAGCCTTACAGTTATAGTATTAAGATCAGGCCTTATATAAACTTTAAATTGCTTTCATAGCTTTAACCTTTTATTTCGTTTAGTTTGCAAAAACGTTATCGTTGCTGCTGACCTTCAGCTAACTGGCGATGAAATTGTAAAGGGTGCGGTATATATAGAGCCGAGGCCCTAAACAATCAAAGTAAAGCGCACTATCAAATAGTTTCGAGAAATTATTTTTTAATATTGTAAATCTTTGTGATAGCCTTAAAATATATTTTTTATCTTCAATTATAAAATTTAAAGCTTAAGCAATAGTGTAGATCTAGCAGATTTATGAAAACATGAAAATCTTGAAAAAGTGATGGACCAAAAATGCTCTACAAGATGCATTATTTCCAAAATATAAAATCCATTTTTTTTTCTAATGTCCATGCATCTTGATGTCGAGATAATCAATTTGAAGATATTTGGGCATCCATACAATATTTGAGATAGGCTCTAATTTGACTATTGAGAGCCTCAGCTCTATATAAACTTTAATGTACTCATGTTAATATACGTCATCATGGTTTGATTTGCGGGATGTCGGAGATGAAGAATGTTAGAGGAGGGACTGCGCTATTTGGAATAAATTAGAGGAAAATGTTTATATAAGGTTGCAACCTTAAAATGTAGAATTACAGATGCACCTCAAAAATCCATCTGAAAAAGTTGTTTTAATGTTGAAAAACGTTCTAATTGATCTCTCGATCTTGCCATCAATATATATGAATATAAAAAAGAAAAAGATTTTGAATCTCAATAATAGTGCAACTTAGAACATATTATCTAGACCACCCACTTTCAAGATTTTTATATGTCTATTGATATACTTGATTTTAACCACTTTTGGAGTTTAAATTGTATAATTAGATATGAAAATATATTTTTAAATAATCCTAAAAATGTTTTACGCCAAAAGTACATGATAAAATCTAGAGGTGTGCCTTAATTGGATTGTTTGAGGTGGCAACCTTATAGAAACCAGACCTTAAATTAGAATCTACAATCTTTTTTAAAGGGGCACATACCCATACCTCCTCCCATGATTCAGAGTCATGTATACACCCTCTGTATACACCCTCCTCCCATGAATGTCGGCATGGTTGATGGGGTGCATGAAATATGTCTCATTTTAGTAAATTTTGGTTGGTTGCTAAGAGAGATTCATATAGGATAAAGATGTCAAATTCCCACATATTTACCTAACTCTTGGTATTTTCATTTCCACTTTGTACATTGGATTTCAAAGGTAGTTGTGAAATTTATGAAGGTACATGCAGGAGTGGTTCTTCATAAGTTTGGGTGGGTATTTACACAAAAGCCATTAGTGGAGAAAATATAGTAGCGAGTTTATTTCAAGACTATATAGGGAATGGCGTTTTATTTCTGGCGATATATTTGGTCATAATAAAGTTATAAGGCGTTATTGTAAATTTTTTTCCTCTCCTTCATATTTTTATATCTAAAAATTTAAGGGAAAGTATAGAATTAGATCATTTACCTACAATTGGTCACATTAATCTTGACCATTGGATGTGAAATTGGGTGGCTGCAATTATTCCACTTACTAAGCTCAAATTTCAAACGAAGTTTCTCAAACTTTGTGATGCATTCAAGCTATCAATTTCTCATCAAATAGTTGTAAGGAATTGTGACCACCTTGTATCAAAAGTAAATCGCCTCATTGAATATGAAATATAATTGTTATTGATGTGATCTTGATTTTGAAAAATATACTTAATGTTCATTTTTCATATAAGATAATTATTGATGGGGTTTGTTTTTGGGGCATGCTTTCTATACTTCCCCTCCCTATTCAACTATTTATTTTGAATGGACAGTTGAGCTGACCCCAATCACAATGTCACACCTCTACACAATTTTAATTTTAATTTTAATTTTAATTTTTTTCTACAAAATATTTTGATATTAAATTTGAACTTTCACTCCTCTCTTAAATCTCTTAAATCGCACTTCTAAAAAGTATAAAACAATATTCTCAATAAAAAAGATGACCAAAATTCTTTTAGGTTATTTTGGTTATTGTAATTTATTGAAGATATTTTTTTAATATTGCTTCAAGTGCTCCATTGCAATGATGGTACAACTAAAACTAAAATACTCCGAGGCATTGCAATGATGCTACAACTAAAACTAAAATACCCAGAGGCATCGGTCAGTGGCTCATTTCATCCAAATTGAATGGCTGGATGGGAGGAAATATATAACATACTTCTAGTAGAAGAAATATAAAAACTCACTTAATCCAAATTGAACGGCTGAATGGGAGGAAGTATATAACATACATCTAGTAGAGGAAGTATAAAAACCTTTCTTAGAATTATGTATTTTTTGTCCCCCTTATTGATACGGTAGAAATAGTATACTATTCCGTTCTTTTATTTGATGGCTTTGGGGTTTTGTTTGGTGTATTTTTTGCCCCCCCTTATTGATACGGTAAACATAGTATACTGATCCATTCTTTCATTTGATGTCTTTGGGCTTTTTTGTTTATGTTTGAACTGTTTCTTTCTACCATAGGAAATTTTGAAAAACAAAATAGCGAAGATTTATATACGGTCTAGAAAACATTTTTGGTATTACAAAATGGACCATATTTTATGCAATGTTACACAGAGATCCTAACTTTTGTGATTTACTTTTATTCTCAAATTTTGCACTCATTGAAACACGTTTTTTTATTTTTTATTTTTTATTTTTGTGGTTTTTTGGGCCATTAGTTTCCCTTGATAGCGTGATCAGATATAGGAAGCATAGGATGACCCATAGTTGATTATAGCTAATAGACCAGTCCAATGTTCCCAGCATTAGACTATTATTTCATCCTAGTTTTGATTATTTTGGTTTAAAACTTTAAATAAGTAAAAAAGCATACTATAATCACTTAACTCCTATTCATGTCGATTTATCAGTGTAATTAATAGGACCACCTGATCCATCCACTCTATATCATTTTAGGTAGGTTCCACCTTTTCTCTATTGTCACTGCAGAAAATCTTCCCTGAAAAATTTTCTTATGCATTTCATTAAAAATAAAAAATCACTAATATATGATTCATGTATGGGGTAATGATCTTATTCAATTTCTTATAATGAGAAATTTATGGTTAACAATGATGTAATATTCCATAGATTCTTTGACAATGGAAGCACAATTTGACCCATTTTAGGGGGATATTTTTCCCATTTTTGTGTTTTTGAGAGTTATACAAATTTTTGGTTTGCCTTATATAGTTGGTCCTACTTTGTTGAGCTTATGGTGCATGGACAAATTTCAATATTGAATATCTTAATGTATATCATTGAAATATAGAATCATTGAACCAGAGATTATATCTTTGAAGCCAAACATAATTATACCAATAACCGTGGCCCTAAGCAGCGACCTTTCATTTGTCTGATGGACCTTTTTTTTTGTGTTGCATTATGGTATGTGATTATCAACACTTAATCTAATTAATCAAGCCCAAATATTTAATGCTTTTCATTGATAGAGGTAGATATCTCATTCTTCCATACAATGTAGAATATCAAGTTATTAGGATTTGATTTCTAATATTTCAGAGAAATTAAACCAGCAATGGTTAAGATACAATGTTTAAAAATGACTGACTATGTGCAATACACTAAAAAAGCAAACATATTGGAAGAATTAGTCAATCAAGTTCTAGAAGCATTCAATTGCTATTATGATCTATGCATTAAATAAATTCTTACACGGTAAGAACAATAATAAAGAGGGAGCTAAGAACAATAATAAAGAGGGAGCTAAGAACAATAATAAAGAGGGAGCTGAATTACATGGGAAAACTGTTTCCAACGCCTAAAGGCGAAAATGAGCAGTAATTTTGTCTATCTTCATCACCATCCAAATTTCATCTTATGCTCACAGTTGTCCAGTATTATTTCAGTTTTAATTTTTTTTTTTACAAATCCAAATTACTTGAAATTTGGAGTGTGTGTATATCTTAGTGAGATGTACCAAGGGGCCATTTTATGGGAATTTATAGTTGGAAAGAATAATTCACAAAATATAAATTGACCAAAATACTTCTGAAAATTAACAAGGGTATTTTGATCAATTTATATTTTACGAATTATTTTTTTCATGTTTTTATTAGCTGAGCTTCACTTAGATATACACACGCTCCAAATTTCAGATTATTCCAATAAGTAAAAATAAAATGAAAATTGAAATACTACCAGATAACACCGTGCGATGAAGTTTGGATGGTGATGAGGGTAGGCGAAATCACTGTTCATTTTCGCCAATAGGAATTTTGTAGTATCTTTCAATTACATGTTCTATAAATTTTGTATGTGTGTTTACTGTGACGTATATTTTTTGAATTAGTACAAAGCATTATGATCTCTTTTACTTATAACATGCATCACGATATGGTGATATTGAAAAAAAATGTCAAGTCACCCAAGTCAAAGATAACCACGACATAAAGTAAAGGGGTTTGTATACAATGAGACCATCCGATGTGAAATCCGATAGCTTGGGAGTGTCATGAAGTTTGAGAAATTTTTTTTTAAACTTTGATCAAGGTCAATAGAATAAATGCGGCCACCCAATTTCACATCCAATGGTAAAAGATTATTTATGACCACCTTGTACCAAAGGTAAATGGTCTCATTATATTCTTTCCCCAAAGTAAAGTATGACTTGGCTGTACATAGACGAAAATCTTCCCCTCATGACGAATCTTTCTTTCATGACAAATTGAAGATGGATCGATTGCCGAAGGTAGGGCATAATTTTGGAAATTTTTTGAGGGGCCATTTTATGGGAATTTATAGCTGGAAAGGAATATGATGACTTTTGTAGGAAGTATCCCAGACTTTGAGGTTATTTTTTTTTTTTAGTTTTGGAGAAGTTCAAAGATCTTATTAAAAGTTCAAAGGGGTTACAGGGAAATTATGGAAATACAACAACAGAAACCACTACGTTGGTTAGGGATGTGCCATTCTTCGATAGAGTATAGGGAAATTATGGAAATACAACATCAGAAACCACTAAGTTGGTTAGGGATATGCCATTCTTCGATAGAGTATCTATCAAAACATTGGCCTCCCGATACACATGAGCAAAGGAAAAAGAAAAGGAAAGATAAAAAAAACTTGAAGCAAGAAGGAACGCAATTCCCAAAGAACCTTCTTCTCCCTCTTACACCAGTTGATAACATTTAAAGAGTCCCCTTCCCCAATACAAATTGTCCCAATGTGTTTCCCACCGAAGAGCTTAAGACCCTGAAGAAGAGCAAAGAACTCAGCATAATTTGCAGATTTCTCCCCCGAAGGACCTGCATAAGTGAACATAATTTTTCGTTCCCAATCCCTCACAACACCTCCAAAACCTGCTGAGCCCAGATTCCCTAAGGAGCTACCATCAAAATTCAACTTAAAAGTTCCCCTAGGAGGGGAAGACCGTAAGCTTCTTGCCTTACAGTTGCGGACCCCCAAATGTAGGAGGTTAAAAAAATTACACCTCATATCAGTTTCAACAATATCTCTCCCCATTTTCGAGATCGATAAATACATCCATATAGCATGAAGAATTTTATCCAAGATTCTAATAGGAGGCAAACAAATAGTTTGGAGGTTATTAAGAGCAAGATCATGCATAAAGTTTGGATATGGTTTGAAATCACATAAGGAAGGTAGAGGAACTTCTAAGTTAGAGATCCCTTTGAATATGCATTATCTCATTAATCTGAATGTGGTTAACATCAGGCTGAAAGGAAGGTGGGTTTCTCTAATGGCTAGTTGTTTTCAATTAAACCTTGATGGTAGCTTTTGGGAAATCTAGGATTGATCGGTATTGGAGGAGCTCTTCATTAAAGTGTGATCTTTTGCTTTGTTCATCCAATTGGAAGAGTTGTTTGTATTAGTGATGGTCATGTGATCTTTTGCTTTGCTCGTCCATGTTGATGTGTCTCAACAAATCACGTTGAATTGACGACACTTGTACAAAGACTTCAATTGATAGTGGCCAAATTTGGTGGGGTTTCTTAAAGATCGAAGGGGACTCCCAAAAATATAATTACTTGCTGTAAAAGGAAGTGACGCCACCATGGAAATTGCGATCCATGTCCTTAAAACATAGCTAATGATATGGCAGATGGATTAGCTAAGCTTGGGCTTCTATTTTGTATTTATAAGTTTCTGATTATTTGTTTATTTGAAGAGCTGTAACCTTTGATTGAGATTAACAAAATTATGTACTCTTGATATTAAATAAAGAAAAATGAACACCCACACTTAATCATAATGAATGGGTGCATGCTTCTATGGCCAAACGTGGCGGACAAAATAAATACTTCCATGTTCACCCTGAAGGGGTGGGAAACGGGTCTGTTCGACCCGTGGACCCACTGGTTGGCCCGATTAGATCCAAGTCTAGCCTCATAAAATGGACCCGACGAGTTGGGGAAGGATCTATTTGACCTTGACCAGAACTAGGTTTGGTCCGGAGCTTATGCCCTATGGATCAAGTACAATCTAACCAGAGTTACTCGGTATATATAGGATATTTTAAAATGGAAAAAGTTTATATAGAGATGCAACCTTATAATGTAGAACTACGGATGCACCTCAAAAATCTG
>NW_006500312.1:0-36127 GCF_000471905.2 Amborella trichopoda
TATATATATATATCTTTTTTTTTCTTTTTTTTTCTCTTTTTAAATTCTCAAATTTTAATTTTCTCGATTTTCAAAATCCAAAATTGTTGGGACACTTTTGTTTTGGTAAGTTCTTGTTCGTTTGTGCAAATTTTTTTATTTTTTTTTGAGAACTTCTTGTCCGTTTGTGCAAAAATTTGAAACAACACACTCTCTTGCTCTCTCTATTCTCTTGCTACTCTGATTCTCTCTCTCTTCTCTCTTTCTGTGGTCCTACTTTTGCACTCTCTCTCTTTTCTCGCTCTTGCTCCCTGCTCACTCTTTCTTTCTCGCTCTTGCAACATGATTTGAGAATTCTCTCGCTCGCTCATTTACTCTCGCTCCCTACTACAACAACCAATCTCCCCTCAAACCTTTGACGCTCACTATTGCATCAAGCTCTCTACCTCTCTCAAACCTATCTCTATTTGAGAATTTTCCGTAAACCTTACTTTTCCATACTACAACAAGCAATCTCCCCTCAAACCTTTGACGCTCACTACTGCATCAAGCTCTCTACCTCTCTCAAACCTATCTCTATTTGAGAATTCTCCGTAAACCTTACTTTTCCATAAATGGTGGACTGTCCAAAGTATTGCGCTCCTTGGAAGCGTTCTAAGAATCTCCCTCCTACTTCCTACCCTCCATCACAGCTGCATTCTGATAGAAATCGAAGAAGACATAACCCCTGGGGGTTTACCCAAAAACCATGGGCGACTGAATGCAACTACTTGGAGAAGTCTTGCCACTGACTTCTCTCTTTCCTCAGTCAAGCTTAGAACCATGGTTAAGAGTAGCGGCGGCCGTAATGTAGCAAAGGCTAGAGTTTTGAATTTGAGTGAGCAAGTTTTGGGCTAAGGGAATTTGCAAGGGTCTTGCGCTATTTTTGAATTTGTAGAAACAATGTTTTTCAAGGAGCATCCAGATCCTACAATTGCTGAGAGGCATGATGGACTCGGGTTTTTACTGTCTCCACCTCCAAGCGCTCTTCTGATACCTGGGCCTAGACTTTTGCGGTCTCCATCTCCAAGTGCTCTTCCAAAGTCAGGGCCTGGGATTTCGTGGTCTCCACCTCCCAGTACTCTTCCAATCCCTGGGCCTATGTGTTTCTTGTCTACATCTCCAAGCAGTATTCCAATTCCTATTTTTTAACAAAGAAGCAGGTCATTACATAATCTGCAACAAGAGACTCGCAACACCTCCTCAGCATTGACATCTGAGTAATTTCTTTTGTACAGAAGGTGGGAATTTGGGAAATGGTATAGACTTTTAGGACTCTTACATTGATGTAAAGTGCAATTTATTCTGTACATGGGAATATGGGAAATGTTATAAGTTTTGAAATTGTGAATATCTTTTTTTTTTGTATACATACATATCGTGTGGTTGACCTTCGGATCTTAGTGCTTTTGATAGGGCTTTCTGGAAGTTGGTTATGCTGCAAATGCTACTTTATAGGGCTGCTCTAGTTTGTTACTGGCTCCACCTCCGCACTAATGGGATCTTGAGATTCTATCTCTTCTTCTTTCTCTTTTATCACATATGATTCCTGAGAGTTGTTCGAGTCTTGCATGGCCTTTCCAGTTGCAATTAGCCCCAAATGGATGAAGAGAGCACCCCTCAAGCCACTGCATCTCATTATTGTCCTTTTTTTTTGAAAAAATCAATGCATCTCCAATCGGCTACCCATACTGGTATGGGATCTTTTAATGGGATTTGAATAGTTACCCCTAACTTGGTGAGTGCTTTGGCTTCTGCATTAAGCCTTCGTGGTACGTGCTCAAGAGCAACTTCTTCAAATTCGGACTTCAAGGATTGGGCGGTGTTCAAGTAAAGCTTGAGGCTATCTTTCCTAATGTCGTACACCCCCTTGAGTTGCCTGATAACTAGCTCTGAATCTCCATAAATTGTCAAGCATTTCAAGTTCATATGGGAAGCAATCTCCAAGCCTATGATGAGCGCTTGATATTCTGCTTCGTTATACAACTCTATCTCTAGGAGAGAGAATGATAGTGGGGTAAGGCCATCACAAGAGGTGGATAACACTACTCCAGCACCACCATTTTTGGAGTGAAATGCCCCGTCAAAATGCATCTTCCAATCACATGAAACTTCAACCTTAAATACTTCTTCATCTGGTAGATCATCAGTCAAGGGAGAATCAACTGGGAGAGGGTGTGCTGCCAGGAAATCTATAGCAGCTTGACCTTTGACAACTTTTTGCGACACATATGTTTTGTCAAACTCCATTAGGAGTAATAACCATTTCGCAAGTCAACCCAACAGATTAGGACGCGACAAAAGAAATTTAATTGGATCAGCTTCAGAGATGAGTGGAACCGGGTCTGCGAGCAAATAGTATCTAAGCTTATGAACTGCAAATATAAGGGCTAAACACATCTTCTCTATGGGAGAATGGTTTTCTTCGGCTCCTTGCGTTCTTCGACTCAAATAGTATAGAGCCATCTCTTTCCCTTCGTCAGTTTTTTGAGCTAGCAAGGCACCAAGTGACTCATCTAATGCAGCCACATAAAAGATGAGGAGTTTCCCTTCATCATTATTATTATTAGTATAGAGCCATTGTAGGGCTCATGAATCAACTATCAAAGTCAACCAATAGGGGGTGAGAATACAATCCTAGTCTATAGACTATAAGTTCTCCCTACGGATAAATCTAAGTCACATAGACCTGTGCACACTCATCACAATTGGTGTATGGAGGCTATCTCAAGCAAATGTACATGTAACATGATGTCTACCAATGTTAACAAACCAAGTCAGTTCGTTCTGAACCTAGCACTGCCCAATTCCAGTTTCGCTGATTCGACATGGTACTTTTAAACCAATGCAAAAAACAATTATATAAAATCCCAAAAAATAAGGGATATGTTTGTATTACGTTTTTGAATGTTTATTATATTTTGCAAAATAGTGGAAAGTGTTTTGGCCACGAATATTTATTTTTACGTGTTTTCCATTTTTTTCGGAAGATTTAAAAAATACCCCTCGGTACAAATAGATTTTTAAAATCCATTTTTTCATTAATTTTTTACTTCATTTGGATGTGCTTTATTTGATCATGCTTCAAATATATGGAACAAGTTTATATAAGGTTGCAACCTTAAAATGAAGTTTTTTTTAATGTTTATTACTATTTTACAAAATATTGGAAAGTGTTTTGGCCAAAAATATTTATGTTTACATTTTTTCATCTTTTTTGAAAGATTTTCAAAAATACCCCTGAGCACAAATCGATTTTTAAAAACTATTTTTTCACTAATGTTTTAATTCATTTGGATGTGCTTTGTTTTATCATGCCTCAAAAATATGGAAAACGTTTATATAAGGTTGCAACCTTAAAATATAGAATTAAAGACGAACCTAAAAAATCCATCAGAAAAGGTTGTTTTAATATTAAAAAACCCTTTAATTGATCATCTCGACATCGATATGTATGAATATGAATAAAAAAAACATTTTGAGTCCCATAAATAGTTCATCTCGCAATACATTATCTATACCATCCATTTCAAGTTTTTCATATGTTTATAGATTTACTTGATTTTAACCATTTTTGGAGTATAAAATTTTATAATTAGATATGAAAATAGATTTCTAGATAATCTTAAAAAACATTTACACCAAAATTACATGTAATGATAAATTTTGGAGGTGCGCCTTAATTTGATTGTTTAAAGGTTACAACCTTATAGAAACCACACCCATTTTTTTATTTGTTTTGTGTTTTTATTTTTAACACTTTTTTGACTGGCAGAGACTTACATGATTAGGACTGCTGAATCGGCCATTGGCCTGTTCGATTTTTTGAATGATGATGTCTACTTTCCAATACTACTATTATATGTACATGTCGTGTGAGGGTCATGAGGAGGATTTGACCATTGTCCTTTTAGGCTTACGATTCATTTACAAGGGTCATAAAGTCCTTTGGCCAACTACCCTAAGCATCTCTCCGATCTCATCAAGGGTTCACCATTCAAACCCTTCTCGGTTGTGCTATGTGTATATGTATCATAGGGTTTTAGAACTTCACTGGGCCTATCTCGTCCAGAGTAGTTTGAGTCATGGCATTAGTATTGTTGTTTATCGCTAATTACTCAACATTTTTTTTGATTTTTTATATATTTTGAATCTATTCAAATCAGCTTTAAAACCCTATCTTTGTTTGCTGCAATATCGACTGATTTCGTGCATCAAAGAGGTAGAATATCGTTGAACTATCAAAATCATCTTTTGTTTGCTCCAATATCAACTGATTTCGTGCATCAAAGAGGTAAAATATCGATGAACTGTAAAAAATTCACAAAATCCATTACTTTTCTCTAAGTTCTCAACAATTTATTGGATTATTAGATTGTTTTTAAGCTATTGAAAGAAACATGAAAACCCCTCTATTGGTTTGCGTCTTTTGCTCCAATATTGATTGATTTAATGCATCATTTAGGTAATAACAATGAACTATCGGTCTTCTCTAATTACTGGTTAGGTGCCTCGATATCTCCTTCTAGATCTAGAGGATCTATCGGCACATATCTCAAGTTTTTAGCGAACTCAAGATTTGAGATCGCTCTCTCAGAACCTTGCTCAAGAGCAAGGGCAGCTACACCAACCGATGATAGAGGAATTTAAGGTGGGTTCGGGACTTACTTGGGCTAGCTCACTTGGGTGCCCTATTAGATCACGAAGAAAGCCCCCAGCTTCTTTAACTGGTTCGAAATTGCCTCCCATGACCTGCATTCCTCTTGTTTTCTGCACAACAGTTCTATGGTTAATTGGCAAGACCAGTGGGTCGAAGAGATCCACCCTTGTCTTAGGGCATCACATGCTCATAAGAAGGAGTGATGAAATGGAAGGATTCTAATAAAGAGAGAAACAAGAAGAAAACTTGATGAAGGGGCGAGACTAGCATGATGGCTAGAAAGTTACTGACTTGAAGTGGTAGCAAGATGAGTATGGTTCTCAATAGTAGCACGGCGTCAATACAATTCTAAACCGAGACCAATATGGCAACGCCAGGCTAAGTCTACCCTCAATCAAGTAAGGGGAGAAAAGAATGAGGAGACAAAAAGGGGATGAAGAGAAAGAGAGCGAGACAGTGGAAGGGGAAGAACCCATACGACAATTGGTATCACCATTGGCATCATGAGAAGATGTCGAGTCTCTTGCGGGCGACCATGGCTTTTAGTGAGGCTCATGACAATAGCTTCTCATGAGGCACATGGTGCAAGTCATGGAATACGAAAGGAAGCCCACGAACAGCAATGAGCATCGCCATTGGCAACCCTAGGAAGCAGCACGTCCCTTGCCGATGACGATAACTCCTAACAAGGTGCATGACGATAACTTCCCATGAGGTGCAGAACGACAGGCATAGAGAGGCACAGAAGGAGCCTGCGCACAGTGATGGGTATTGCCACGACCCCTTTGCGGATGGCAATGGACATCGCCACCTGCAATAGTCTCGCATCAAGGTGAAGCCCCCGCAGACGAAAATAGGCTTCGCTGGCCTCATTCCTCGCTGAGACGTTGAGGATACGTCTTCAAACGACGATGAGCAGCGCTGTCTACAAGTCTCACCGGGACATAGAGACGAAGATAGAGAGGGAGGAGAGCACGAGCATGACGCTGCCATCGCCATGCATGACCTGTGAGATCACCGAAGAGGCATGCACGGCACTACGTCGTGCCTGGCCTCTGAGGCAAACTCAAGCGGAGGGGAGGAAGAAGAGCGAAGAGAAGAGAAGAGAGAGAAGAAGAAAAGAAAAGGAAGAGAGAAGATTTACATCGAACCTAGGGGTACCGGTCAAAATGTTTCTCTCACCTTACTCTTTTTCTCAAACGCGACCCAACAATGAGAACACTGCATTAACTAAAAACTCTCTTTTGTGAAAGGTTGAGCCCTCTGGTGGGTACAATGATGACACGTATATATAGAATTTGCCCCAAATATGAGTGGATAATCAAAATTAACTCTAATTATTGAAAATTAAGATTAAATTGAATTAAAATAAATTAGAGAATAGGGTACGAAATGGCAGATTTGCCCCTTCCTAACAATTTGTAGAATTCCATAACAATTCTCGTATTGCCTTAGAACTTGCATGATCTTGCATGAATGATTCGGGGTCGTTCTGATGCTCGATTGATCGAAAGATGATTGCCTTCATGTAAGGTTCGGCATGGCGATCAATCTCATACCAACTTCGAGCTATGGATTGTGTTTTTAGTACATGATCATGTGACTTGAAATTTGAATGGATCTTGAAACTTCGGATCGATAGTGTGCACATTTCTAGAAGTTTTTCGATGATTTCTTCATTACATCATACTGAGCATGCCATTACAATCGCGGGGCAACAAACACAGCTCGATTCCATGCCCGAATGAATGGCATGATTCGGCCACTCGAGTGAGGCACGATGTTGCTGAATTTCTTGTACTTTCTTAACAGATCAACAACTTCTCTCTAGCGTTTCTTCACGCTCGGATATTGTCACAGGGTGTGCCACATATCGAATCGCTTGTCTTGATGCGACGAACATTTTCACCAAATTTGAGCATGATTCGACTTGAGACTGGTGAGATATGAGTGTCGAAAGTCACTGCTCGTGAATGCCCCTTCAATGGTGTAGAATTATAGGGTGGCCGCACGGGAATAGCATGCGTCTCCTCCAGTTTCACTCTTTTACTTATAACTTCTTCCTAGAGTGTCTGTTCAAGCTGAAATTTTATACCTGACAGTCTTTCAACCGTGTTGGATCCAATGGTGGTGGTCCCACAACAATTGAGACACCAAAAATGTAGTTGTAGTTATAAGGTCCGTTTCAGGGTGTTAGAGGCTGATTCTGTCAGAGCTGTTTGTCAGTCTGCACCACCTTAGGCATGTCGAAATGTGAGGAAACTTGGCAAGAAATTTTTGAGAGAGCTCATGAAGTATTTGGCTAGTTTCGTGGCTATTATAAGACTGTCGGGATTTCCACTGTTTGCTAGGCTTTTATTGAGCGGGGGCTCCATGATGATGAAAAATTTCTTCCAATAGTATTCCCCACCAAATGTTGTGCTTTGTGAGAATTGAGAAGTGCAATCATTCGAGAAGTTTGAGGGATCTTGTCAAACTCCTCACCCACAAGGGACTATTTGTGATTCTGGCGTAGTACTAGCGCTGCCCTAGCTGTGGAGTGCAGATGCATGACGCGTTCAGGGTTTGGCTTGAGAAGGCCTAGCCCTGAAAGCGAGCTCAAGGCAGCATGAAATTTATCGACTCGGAGTGGTAGCACGATCGACATGGTACACAGGACCTAGCACGATGGCAATACTACTCGAAACCGAGGCTGATAGGACTGTCATGATTTGGGGTGGAAGTAAGACGGGCATGGTACTCAGGACCAATATGATAGCAATACTGCTCGATTGCCAGACTGCTATAGCAAAGCTAGACAGAGTCTAACCTCAGTCAAATGAGAAGAGAAGAGAATGGAAAGAAAGCACGAGATGGCGAAGAAATGGAATCCCGATGTTGCTAAGCATCGCCACCATCAATCATAAAGTAGCATTGTCACGGCCCTTGGACGGCTCTAGACACTATTGCTCAAGCCTGAAGGGTGAGAAGTGAATTACAGGCGGTGCTAAGCATCGCCGTTTGGCAACACGTGAAGGCAGCACACCCCCTCTCGGGAGGCGATAGTCTCTTGTGAAACCCGCGACGAGAACCACTTGTGAAGCCCGTGATGATAGTTCCTTCTGAGCCACACGACGATAGGCCCGGGACGCAAGAAAGAGGCTTGCAGATGGCGATGGGCCCTGAGAGCACGAAGGACGCTCGCGAATGGCGATAGGCGCTGAACGCATGAAGGAAGCTCATAGACAACGATAGGCGTTGAGTGCACGAAGGATGCTTGTGGACGGCAATAAGCGTTGTTGTGACCCTTCAGGCATCGTCGCTTACAATAAGCACGCAACAAGGGAAGACCCCTGCAAGTGGCAATAAGTTTCGCCTTCTGTGCTCCTCGCTGAGACATCGAGAACACATTTGCAGACGGCGATGAGCAGTGCCGTCTGCAAACTTCGCTGAGAGCTAGAGGCGAACAAAAAGAAGGGGAAAGAAGCCCGCGCATGGTGCTACCATCTCCATGCGCGACCTATGATGCAACAAGAGAGAAGAAAAGAAAGAAAAGAAAGAGGCATGCACTGCGAAAGAGGCATGCACGGCACTACCACTGCTGAAAATTAATATTTAATTGAATTAAATAAAATAAAAAATATGGTGAAAAATGATAGATTTTCCCATTCCCTAACAATTCATGGAGTTACAAAACAATCCCTGCTACTGCCCTAGAACGTGCGTGACCTTCTATAGATGATCCGGGGTTGCTCTGGTACCCGTTTGATCGAAAGATTATCGTTTTTCTTGTAGGGCTCAACATGGCGATCGATTTGATACCATCTTCGAGCCATGGATAGTGTTTTTAAGCCACGATCATGCGACTTGAAATTTGAATATATCTTGCAATCTTTGGATCGTTAGTGTGCTTGTTCCTTGGTGTTTTTCCATGATTTCTTCATTGGATCACTTTGAGCATGCTGTCATGATCGCGTGATAGCAAACACAACTCGATTTTATGCCCGGATGAGAATTTTGCAACTTTGGAATTTTTGACGGATTCTAGAATTTCGGCGCCAAAAATTACAGTCATTTCACCGGCTTTGTGTACGAAATACAACCGTTTGTCATCTATGGGGCCCTAGACCTTACACATGCGATGGAACTGGTTTCACGTCGATCGGGCTCCCGAGTGTCGTGATTTGGCCGCTCGAGCGAGGCGCGACGTTGCTGATTTTCCTGCAACTCTCTTCACAAATCTACAACTTCTCTCTATCTTTTCTTCTCTCTTGGGATCACCGCAGGGCATGCCACTTATCGAAATTCTCATCTCGACGAGACGAACACAATCACAAACTTTGAGCATGTTCCTACTCGAAACGAGTGAGATACGGGTCTCCGAAGTCACCACCCAAAACTGTGAAAACAATCCCCATTAATGGTGATTTGGTTAAGTGAGACCGCATGGGCATAGTGTGCGGCATACCCCTTGTTTGTCATTCACCCAGAATTTCATCTTGGAGTGCCCGATTAAGTCGAAACTTGACTCATAGGGCTTTCGACCGTGCTGGATCCTATGGCAGTGGTCCCATAACTGTTTGACGCACAAAAAATGTAGCTCTAGTTACGAGGTCCATTTCAAGGTGCTAGAGGCTGATTCTGTCGAAACTGCTCCTCAGTTTGTACTGTCTTAGACATGTTGAAATGCGATGAAACTTGGCAGGGGATTTTTTGGAGTCCTTATGAAGATCTTGACCAGTTTTGGGGCAATTCTGAAATTGTCAAAACTTCCACTGTTTGTCAGGCTTTATTGACCAGTTTCTTTATTTTATTCCGCATCGAGACCCATGGTGATATGTGTAGTGGGGTGAGTGTCATGTGGCTACATTGTGTGCTTTGTTCTTTTGATTATTACCTATTGTTTGATGTTGCATTTTTTGGGCATTGGGTTTAATTTGGTCGGATCATGTTTCTCCATGACTCACTTTTAATGAATATTTGATTTCTTTCATAGATGATGGGATTCCAATAAAAAATGTGGATGTTTCCTTGTTTACTGAATTTCTCATAGATGGGTTGTTGCTTAGGATTTGGGGGATTCAATTTCACTACTCCGTCTCTTATTTTCTTTCATTCTATTCTCCTCCTTCTTCCTCTACTATTGAGGATGATGTCTATGATTCTTTACTTTATTGTAACTTTATAGATTGATCATATCAATAGAGGTAGGAGGGTGAGATTAGTTAATGATGGGCTTCTAGGATTATTAACCTTCATAAATTTACCCACATGTGAACCGTGGAACAACCCAACTAAAAGAATTATTTTCTAAAGCCCTAAAATTTCAAAGTGGAAAAACTTGATTTATGATTTTATAGAGGGTGGCCTGAAAGAGATTGTATTTGGCCATGTGGCTTTTAGGAAATTGAAATTTCCAAGTAAGAAAAGGTTTGGGATTGGATCTTAATATTTATGGGAAGCTTAAACCACAAATAAAGAATGATGAGGAATTTTCTTCACGAGTGAATAATTGTGAGATTATTACCATAGTTGTCAAGAAAAGTGGGATCGGATGACTATTGTTGATCTATCTAGCTTTTCTTCTCGCTCGGGCGTCGTCACGGGGTGTGCCACATATCGAAACACTCGTCTCAACAAGAAAAATACGCTCACAAAATTTGAGCGCAATCTGACTCAGGATGAATAAGATATTTCCATCGCAAATCACTATTCGTGACTTTCCCTTTGATGGAGTTGGGTTGCACAGTGGCAGCATGGGAATAGCGTGTGGCTCCTCCTGTTTTGCTCTTTTACTGGTAACGTTTTCCTGAAATATCCGTTTAAGCTAAAATTTTACCCCTGGGGGTTTTCAAGCGTTATGGATCCAATGGTTGTAGTCCCACAGAAATATGATGCACTAAAAATGTACTTCTTGTTAAAGGAGTCTGTTTCAGGGTGCTAGAGGCTGATTCTGCGAATTTGTTTCTTTGTCTGCACTGCCTTAGACATGTCGAACTGTAACAAAACTAGGCCTGAGACTTTTGAGAGTCCTTATGAAGATCTTGACTAGTTATGGGGCTATTATGAGACTGTTGAAATTTCCCCTGTTTGTTAGGCTTTATTGACCCATGATGATGAAAAATGTATTCCAACAACATGCCCCATCGAATGTTGTGTTTTTAGAGAAGCAATAAGTGCAATCATTGGGGAAATTCCCTTGGCAAGCCATATGATTACATGAATGTCGAGGAGATCCATGCATTGTTTTAACTGGGATGCTCGGAGGACTGGACTCAATGTACGGGTGCATCCATGGAGGCTTTTAGGGGGATAAGAGACTTTTTGAGGGATCTGTAGAGATCCTCACACTCGAGAGACTATTTGTGATTCTGATAGCTCGAGGATTTTGTACGAACCTCATTGATCAGAATTCGGGCTTATCGAGCAGCCAAGCGCTATGAACCTGTGGTTGGCATCATTTGCTGCTACAACATGTTTGCTTTTGATGATCAATGTATCTCTCTAGGTCCCACTCAGAAGGGTCCAGTCAAAGGCTTTTGACCTGTCTCGAAAATCTTAGCCTGTCGGCTAGGGGGAATTTTGGCGATGCGGCCTTGTGGGCCCCTTCCTACCAGTCGGGGGCTTCTGACATGTCCAGAAGATCTAGGCCTGTCAGCTAAGGAAGGATTTTTGTGAGGCGATCTCATGACGAGGAATAACCCTTAAGTCTCTGGCTGGTTAGGCCTTGGCTTTGTCAATTTCTTGCCTTCGTTGGGATCTTTAGCACTTTGGAGTGATCTTTCGGTCGTAGTCCTCACTCGCAAGGACTCTTATTGTTTTTGGAGGTAAAGTGTGGAAGATCATATGAGGCTGTCACTCTTGGATGAGCCATTTTGTGTTGTGATTGAATGTTGGCAGTTGAGAATTTTACGTAGATCTCATTAGCAAGAATTGTGCTTGTTTTGACAATTGGGTGCTGGCTGAGGCTATGATGTTGTGTCAACCTATTTTTTTGGGCCAAGCGCCCTTTGGGAGTTTTCACTTGAACAGGGGAAGTGGCACCGTAAAGACCGTTTTCACTAACTTCCTTTATTGTTTGGGCTCTTTTACCCATGACCTTGAGGCCATGTCCACCATTTTTATCCAGTTTTTGCTCACGGTGCCTTTTGGGGTTTTCACCATGCATGGATCTTCGTTTTCACGAAACTATTTTACTCATGGTTTCGTGACCATGCCCATCTGTCTTTTTTACTCATGATGTTCCCTTGTCTAGGTGTACACCATGCCCATTCTTTTTGTGAATGCATATTTAGAGTCATGCCTTTGAGACCTGTGTGAAGCCTTTTAACGTCATGTTTCCAGGATGTGCACTATAGTTTAGGGTCATACAACTAGACCATAGTGGTGATGAATGATAGTCTATAGAGGCCATAGAGTGAGTATGGTGATGGTTTTGACTCACTTTGGGGAGATGGTATGAGGCTGCCTATGAAAGATGGAAGATGATGAATGGTAGTTGAAAAGTGGTGACCCACTAGCTGATGACGAGTATCTATGGCGAGATGGTTCGACATTTTGTGAGCTTGAGTGAAACTCACTGAGGAATGATCGATAGTGGTAGTTAAGTGAATGGGTTCACTGGGGACGCAATGAAGGTGGTGTATGCACACGGATGGGTCGGCGTGCGTGAAGATGCACATAATCGGGGTGTGTGCATATGTGAGGGCGTGTTTTAAGATCATGCCTCCGAGACCTGGGCAAAGCAGTTTAACATCATGCGGCCAAGACATGAACTATGTTTTAGGGTCATATCGCTTGGACCGCAGCAATGTAGTTTAAAGTCATGCAGCTAGGACTAGGCAGTTTAAGGTCATGCAACTAGACCTCTGCTAGAGTTTAATGTCATATAGTTTTGACCATGATGTTAAGCCTTTTAATGTCATGGGGCTAGGATGTAGACTATGGTTTATGGTCATATAGTTCAGACCATGGCTATTCAGTTCAAATTCATGCAGTTAGGACCAGGCAGTTTAAGGTCCTGCAACTAGAACTTCACTACAGTTTAAGGTCATATAGTTTGGACCGTGGCTATGCAGTTTAATGTCATGCAGGACGGCCCATGGCTGTACAGTTTAAGGTCATGCAGCATGGACTATGGTTGTGTAGTTTAAGGTCATGCAACACGGAGCATGGCTGTACAGTTTAAGGTCATGCAGCACGAACCATGGCTGTGCAGTTTAAGGTCATGCAGCACGAACCGTGGCTGTGCAGTTTAAGGTCATGCAGCACAAACCGTGGCCGTGCAGTTTAAGGTCATGCTGAACGGACCATGGGATGTGCAGTTTAAGGTCATGCAGCATGAACCATGGCATGGGTCGCGATGTAGGTGAAGCTGCATGGGGGCTAGGTTTGTGGATAACAATCTGACTCCCTGGGGATGAAGATAGTTAAGGCTATACACTAATAGGGAGCTTAAGATGAAGATGGTGACCCTAGGAGGAGTGGCAAGCAAAACCGGACTTCATTGGGGATTAGGAGGGTAAGTGTGACTTTCTGGGGATGATGGGTAATGGTATGCATATAACTCTACTAAGAATGACAGGCCAGAGCACAGATGCAACGCCACTGGGGGTTGAAATGATCGTAACTCCCTGGGGATAGTGTGGCATAATAGGATGTGACTCCTACTAGGGGATGTTCGTGTGAAAGAGACCCATCGAAGATTTGAGGGGTAAGGCAACCCTCTTTTTCTTTTTCATACACCCAACTCCACTGGGGATGTTGATGGAATATGTCTAACTCCACTAGGGATGTTGATGGAATACACCTAGCAAAGAGGTGGGCCCATTTCACAATTTTATCATCTTGCTACAGGGATGAGTGTTACATTTTTAATGTTTTATAGGTCGGACCATGGCTATGCAGTTTAAATACATGTGACTAGGACCATGCAATTTAAGGTCGTGCAACAAGACCTCCGCTACAGTTTAAGGTCATATTGTTTGGACCATGCAGTTTAGGGTCGTGAATCTGAACCATGACTGTGGTAAGGAAAAGTGGCTCTCTTGGGAACCGAACAATAACTAGAGACTTGACTCGTGAAGAGTGAGACTAGGGTGCAGGGAATGAACTTTTGGGGATGCAAGATGAAGGCCCAGAGGGAAGTGCCATGGCATGCGCATGGTGCTAAGTTTTGGATGGCGCACGCTACGTTACACCTTGAATGAAGCACACGGCGTTAACCACTTGGTGAGGAACACGGCGTTAACTCCTTGATGAAGCGTGCAGCGATAGCTCTTGACGAGAAGCACGACGATAGCTCCTTGACAAAGCGCACGACAATAGCCGTTGACAAAGCGCAAGGCGATAACTCCTTGATGAGGTGCACGACGATAGCTCCTTGACGAAACGCTCGGAGATAGCTCCTTGACGAGGTGCACGGTGATAGCTCCTTGATGAAGCTCACAACGATAGCTCTTGAGTGAAGCAGGCGATAATAGACCCTTGACGAAGCGCGTGGCGATGGCCCTTGATGAAGCACGCGACGATAGCCTTTTCGGGTCTCTGGCTTGACCCGCTCCGACCTGGTCTTATCGCCGTCAGAAATTGGGGACTGGAGCATCATTTAAAATTTGTGAGGGGTAGTTCGTGGCATTGCTGAGTATAAAAGGGGGAAAACCCCCATTTCACTGTTTTATAGAAGGGACAGTTGATGAGATTTTGTTTTTAGTAGAGAGAGAGAGAGAGAGGGAGCCGGAGCTTCCGCCATGAGTTTTTTGGCTAGAGTTTCTGCAGTACCCAGGTCTTCAGGAGCTTTCTGACGGGCTTGAGCATGTCATGGCCTTCACAATGTGCTTGCGAGTGTTTTCGGAGAGTGCGAAGGCTTTCAGAGCTGGGAAGAGGGGCTTCTCAGAGCTTCATTGAGACCTTTCTGGAGAAGCTGCGAGAGTCACAGTGGTGCTTTGCCATAGTTCGAATGCTTTTCCGGTTGTTCTGAAATTGCAGGTAGGATGCAGAAGGGTTAGGGGGCTCTAACGATCCTCTGTTATTGGAAAAGAAAAGGGAGGAGCAACAGTGGGCTCACCGGAAGCTCAGTGAAATTTCGATGAGTTGTGGCGAGCTTCAATGTGCGCAAAAAGAGAGAAGGGAAACCCACAGGGTCACATGGAGGCTTACTAGGGATTTCGGTGGTTTTCTGCCAACTCCAGTAATGAGTAGAAGGCGGGAAAGGGTTTTCTGGTGAATAAGAGTGAGTTCCCAACGAGAAGAGGAAGCGTTGGTAAGAACCCGAGGCAACACAGGTTTGTAATGGTCGGGAGAAGGTGGAGAAGCGTGAGATGGTGAGCGGTCACCCCTCGCATGTGTGGTGTCAGCGCACATCGCTTTGACAGGCGGCGTTCCAAGATTTCAAGGGTGGTGGGGTTTACACGTGTCGCGCGGGCGAACAGCTGGAGCACAGATGTTTATGTTTTCAAGTGGCAAAGGCCCTGTAGATGTGAGACAACGATAGTCTTGCCTTTAGTGCATGGTGACACCTTCTCAGTGGGCAGACGACGATAGTCCTGCCCTTGGCTACGAGACGGCGATAGCCTGCCTTCGGCACACGACGATACCATTTCGGCAAGCAGACGACGATAGTCCTGCGCTTGGCTGTGAGACAGCGATCTACCCTTGTGCACACATTTTTACGCGGTCCCTTATTGTCCTTTGGTAGTGAAGCTTTTGCTCTAATGGCCCAGCCTTCGGATGCTATTCCAGACATGAAGAACCTCCCACGAGCAAGGGAGCTCGGCACTAATGAAGTCACCGACGAAAGCTTGGTGAGAGGTGAGCCAATCTGGCTCACCGAGGCTTTTGTGAACCCCGGTGGCCTTTACGCATCACCTTTGTTAGTGATCCTGTTCGGTTTGGGGTGAGAGAAGATAACGACCACAATGTGAGTGTAGACGAAGGAGTAGGCCTCCTGCATTGCCTGCACCGAAATATAGCCTCAAATGGCGACTTGCCGACTCTAGGCAAGAGGATGATGAAAACCCTGGACATGAAATGGTCCTCTGCTGAACTGTGGGTGCAAGGACAACACCAGTATTTGAAGGGTTACTCCTCATGGACCACGAAAGTGTTGAGGCGGTACAGGGACATTCTGAAGCGTACTTCCCTACTGGGTGCCATTCAGTGCTCGACAGGCTACTATGATTGCTGTTCTAACACAATCAAGGCGATTTTTGAAACCTGAAGCCATGTGTAGCAACACATGGCTACTCGGTCATGGGGAAGAAGGGATATCTTTGCTAAATCTGTATTTAATTGGTGGGCTTCCGCTCATCGGTAGTATGTATGACGAGTTCATGCCCCCGAACTCGATCATTTTTTGTGGCGGACAGGTCAGACAGGAACACCCACCAGCTGGGCTTCAGGAGCTTTTTGGAATTTGCCAGCTGCTCTGGTCTGAGACCAAGAAGGGATGCATCTCTTTCACCAAGTGGGTGGCCTTTTTTTATGGGGATTGTGATGATGAAGCCAGTCCATCACCGAGGACAGGGGAGAAGGGAGCTCCAAGTTTTTGAGCTGTGAAAGGAGAACAGGCAAATCTTCCTGGCCACATACCTGGTGCTTTTCTTGTGCAAGTTTTCTCTCCCCAGTGATGCAGACATTATCCATTCAGGCACTTTCTACGTGGCCTGTGACATGGCGAGGGGGCAAGAATATTCACTTGCACAGCCGGTCCTTTGTAGCATCTACTACTGCCTAGGAGCTATGTCTAGAGGAAAGGTCTATCAAGGCCATGAAGGAGGGAACAACATAGTGGATGGCAAAGCCTTCCTAGGGGACTTCATGATGCCTTTCCCTGTCCACTATGTATATGGCTGGCTTGGGGCTTCCTTCCCAAGCACCAACCTCGAAACTAGAGAATTGGAGGAAACGAAGTGCCCATTTCTGCTGAGGATTGCTGGTAGAGACAATCTTCCATACTCCCCGCCATACACGTAATTTGTTTTACAACGACCATCTCCATATGAGTAGACCCGCTTTCCTTGTTGGGAATCTCACAGATCGTGCCTTTGTTGATGAGCTGGGCAAGAGCCCGAACGATGCTCCTACCATTCATACTATTCATAGTGAGAAACTCGAGGGGTGTTTCCCTCATAGATTTGCTCAGCAATACGGGCTTGATTAGGGCTGACCGTTCTCCGTATTCTTTGAGAAGCGGCATAACAAGGTGGCTCGCTGGAAGAAGGACCAGTTGGGAACGAGCTAGGAGAATTAGCTCTCGAGGCACATTCCTATAGCTTGGGCCACATGCTTGGAGTTAACAGAGGTCAATAAGTTTGTGCTGCTACATTTCGACAGAAGAGTGTGAGCGACTAAAGCCCATGAACTCTGGTGGAAAATCACTAGTAAGGGGTATTTGGAAAGGGGAGAATTCTCGCTAGAGTAAGGAGACAAGGCAAAGGAAGATGGCATGGAAACCTCCGTTGGGGGAGGTATTTACCCTGGGCTTTGCTTGGGACTGGTGCACCCTTGGACGACCTCGTCAAATTGCCATGGACAGGTCTCTGCCCAAGTTTCTTGACATGGAGCAGAAGACAGAGAGCATTTTTGACAATCTCTTTGCTATCTTCAAATGTAAAGAGGGCCGCAAGGTTATAGGGAGAGGTCCTCATAGCAAACTCACCGCCGGGTCTTTTCGAAAGGGCTCGTCTGAAACTGCTGCACTCTCTCAAGCAAAGGGGAAGAAGAGGAAGCAGTCTGCCCCGACTATCCCTCATGCACATGCTTGTCAGGCTTCGAAGCGTAAGAGGCCCAAGCGTCTAGTGGTCCGAGAATAGACAGAGCCAGCTGCTTCTTTAGAGTCATACGTGTCTCCTACTGGTTCTATATCATCCTCTGCTCTTGAGGAGTCGCCTTCTCCTAGTCCTTCAGAGCCTCAAGCCAGTGCCTCAGATCCAGCTGCCCCGATCGAAACTGCTTCAGACCAGGAAGTGACATTCATGGCGAAAGGGGAGGGTCCAGTCCCAATGGCGGTGAACAGAGATGATGAGGCTGGCCTTGATGAGGTGGCTAAGGCGGAGAGGGCCTTTAGATATTTGGAGGTTGTTGTGCCTACTATGGAAAGGGAAGTCTCGGTAGAGCTTGTGGTCATAGAAGAGGCTAGTGCCCCAAGGACTAAGAAGGGGCCACCTACACTACAGGAAGTTGTTTCCAAGTGATGTAGCAGGGGAGGATGCAGTGATAGTACATCCCCGGGGGTTAGATTTTGAGGTCCCAGAGGCGACACCCTTGGTTGTAGAGGAGGCGTGTCTTATGGGGGAACGCTTGGCTGAAGTGGTCGTCGTGGAAGACAAGGGCGAAGACGATATCCAACCTACCGAGGTGGACATGGCGGTTCAAGAAGAGAGGGAAAAGGGAGAAGCGGTTGGCCCTGAAGGGGCTGAAACCGCTTTGGAGCATATTACAATCGTTTCAGAAAATGACAGGCGAGGAGAAGAGGCTGGCCTTGGAGGATTTGAGCCTGCTAATGGTGAGGCTGACACGCCAGGTGAGGAGGTTGTGAGGGTTGAGCAAGTTGAAACTGGGGCACCTTCCCCACCTGCAAATGATGAGAGCTTGGGCTTCATGGTCCGTCAGGAGGAGCCGGCGACTCTCATGGCTATAATCCCTTCGGGTTCTACCACAGAGGCTAATACTCTTCCTGTTGCAGTGGCCTTAGTAGCACTGCCTAGGCCCAGCTTGAGTGAGCTATCCTGCATAATGATGGACATGCTCCATCTGGGCATGTAGAGGCTAAAGGATCTGCCTCTTACTAAGGCAGGTCGACCTTGCAAGGGGAGTGCCAGAGATCATCCCTTGCTTTGATGGTGTCGTAAATGAGCTAGTGGGATGGAGAACAAAGGCCTTGCGTGAATAACCAACTGTGCAAAGGCTGGAGGGCTCGCAGTTACCCCCTTTGGAATCCTAACTTTTGGGCTACCGCGAACTGGTAGAAACCCATTTGCAGCAGAGGGATGCTGTAGTCTCTCAACGATCCGACCTTGTTGAAGTGGCCATCGCCTGCCATCACAAGGTGATGGCTTTGAGGGCGAAGATATTAGAGATGACGGTGAAGCTTGACAAGTTGGAGAAGGAGACTGCGGCTTCGGAAGCAAAGGACAAGGTGCTTCTTAATAACATTTTGGCCCTTGAGTATTCCTTGAGAGAAGTGACTGCCTTGAAGGAGCATGAGGCGGAGCTAGTGGCTGGGTTGAAGGGTGAAACCTAGCGGGCTAAGGTATCAGCCGCAACATACAGGGGGAAGATCAATGAAGCAATTGATCGATTTTAACGATGCCCTCTTTGTCTTTTTCTTTTCATTTCTTCTTATTGTAAAGAAAAGAAGCTTGTAATACCCTCTTAATTTATGAATGGAACAATTCTCTTTTTGTGTGCAGCATGTCTTTTGTTTTCCCCTCTTCTTCATCATTTTTGTCCTTTCATCGCTTGTGACGAGAAAGGATAGCCCACTCCTTGCTTCGTCTTTTGACAGTTTGTTGTGGCTTCAATGACCTCGAATGGGGGCGCAGTTGCTTCCTCACCCCGTAACGTTTGATTGGACAGGCACTCATAATTCATGGTTCTCATGATTTAGTGGGCCAGTTCACTATAAACACTCCAATCTGGAAAGCCTTGGCTTCGATTCGAGGTGCATTGCTTTTGAGCTTGTCATAAGTCTTAGTCTCAGGGACAAACTCCTTCAAGTGCTTTGAAGCGACGAGCATAACCACCAACTGATTCTAGAGGCTACGAACCTCACTCCTCAGCTCTACCATGGGGTCTCATTACTGAGAGCCGGAGGGCTCAATCTTGTGCACCTGTACCTCATTGAGAGCCACTGAGAGGTGTAAGACCTTCTCTTGACGGCTAATGATTCCCTTGTTCAAAGAGGATGGAATTTGGAGTACCTTCCTTGGTTGTTGGTGTGTAAACTCTGCTTCTAAAAGAGCAATGGGGACATGCAGGACTTTTTGCTGATCCAGCGAATAGGTGCTTGAACACATGTTTCAGCACCTGGGTCCTTGATGCGAAATAAAGAGGAACTGGTCAATAAAGCCTACAAAACAGTGGAAATTTTGGCAGTCAGAATTGCTTCAGAATTGGTCAAGATCTTCATCACTACTTTGAAAGGCCATTTGTTAAGTTTCATCATGATCAGACATGTCTAAGGCAACGAATGAAAGAAAACATTTTAGAAAAATTGGCCTTTAGCATCTTGAAATGGACCCCGTAACTAGAACTATATTTTTGGTGTGTTAAATTGCTATGGGACCACCACAATTGGATCCGACAAGGTCGAAAACCCTTATGGGTCAAGTTTTGGCTTAATCGGGCACTCCAACATGAAGTTATTAATAAAATACCGAAAAGGGGTTGGCCGCACACTATTCCTGTGTGGCAGCCTTACACCAAAACACCATTAAAGGTTGTTGTTTTTACAGTTATGAGCAGTGATTTTAAGGGCCTATATCTCATTCGTTCAGAGTCGGATCATGCGCAAAATTTGTGAGCGTGTTCGTCTCCTCAATTCGAGCGATTCAATATGTGGTATGCCCCGTGACGATGCCCGAACAGGGAGAAAAAATAGAGGAAATTTATTGATCTGTGAAGAAAGATGCAAAAAATTCAGCAACAGCACGCCCCACTCCGACAACCAAATCACGATGCTCGCATACCCAATCGACATGAAACCAATTACATTATGTGCGTAAGGTCTGTGGCTAACTCTGACCCAAACCCCACGTACGATGAATGATTGGATTTGACTCACGAAGGCGTTGAAGCTGTTGTAAATACCGACTATCAGATTTCAAGATTACGGTAAAAAACTCAAGACGATAAAATCTTCATCTAGACCCAATCTCTGCATTTGTTGCAACGTGATCGTGACGGCATGCTTAATGTGATTCAGTGAAGAAAATGAAGAAAAACATCAAGGAATGAGCACATTATCGATCTAAAGTTTTCAAGATTCATCCAAAATTCAAGTCTCATGGTCGTGGCTTAAAAACATGATCCATGGCTCGAAATTGGTATCAAATCGATCGTCATGCCGAGCCTTACAAAAAATAATCATCTTTTGATCAAACGGGCATCAGAACAACCTCGGATTAGTCATGGAAGATCACGCAAGTTCTCGAGCAACAGCACAGACTATTTTGGAATTCCACACATTGTTAGGTAGGGGCAAAACAGTCTTTTTGCACCTATTTTTAGAATTTCTTTTAATTCAATAAAATTGTAATTACCTTCAATTTTAGGTAGTTCTTGGATGTCCACCCATGTTTGGGCCCAATTCTATATAAACCTTGGATTCATTTCTTCAATCAATCAATAAAGACTTCATTTTTGCTTAAGCTCATGGGTGTGTCTTGGAGAGAGAGAGAGAGGAGAGAAGAAAATTGCTAGTACCCTTCGATAAGGTAATTTTCTCTTTCCTCCCCTCTTTCTCTCTCATCCCCTCTTTTCTCGTTTCTCTCTCTTTTTCTCATCTCTATATCTCCCTTTCTCTCTCCTCTTGCTCATCTTTATCTCTCTTTCTCTCTCCTTTTTCTCATCTCTATCTCTCTTTCTCTCTCTTCTTCTCATCTTTATCTCTCTTCCCGTTCTCATCTCTATCTCCCTTTCTCTCTCCTTATTCTCATCTCTATCTTCCTTTCTCTCTCCTCTTTCTCATCACTATCTCCTTTTCTCTCTCCTCTTTCTCATCTTTATCTCTCTTTCTCTCTCTTCTTCTTATCATTATCTCTCTCCTTGCTCTCCTTCTAAACACAGCTGGGGATGCTAGCACCGACTGTGTCCTTTTTTCTCTTCCTCTAAACACAATCGGCGAAGCCTACAGCCGACTGCATCTTCTCTTCCTTCTCTGTCTAATACAATCAGCGAAGCTTAGCACCGACTGCATCTTCTCTCTCTTCTTTGATTAGCACAGTCAGTGATGCCCAACACCGATTGTGTCTTCTCTCTCATCTTTTCTTAAAAAACAGTCGATGAAGCCTAACGTCGACTGTGTCCTTTCTCTCTCTTCTCTGACTAGCACAGCCAGCGATGCCCAGTGCCGACTGTGTTTTCTCCTCCCTCTTTTTTAAAAATACAGTCGACGAAGCCTAGTGCCGACTGTGTCCTTTCTCTCACTTTTCTGACTAGCGCAATCGACGATGCCCAGCACCGACTGTGTCTTCTCTCTCCTCACTTTATAGACACAGCCGATGAAGCCTAGCACCGACTATGTCTGTCTCTCTCTTGTCTTTCCAACCCAACCGGCGAGGCCTAGAACTGATTGTGTCTTCCCTCCTCTTCCTCTTCCAACACAGCCGGTGATGCCTAGTGCAGACTGTGTCTTTCATCCTCTTTCTCCTTCCATCTCTCTTCTCTCCCACTCTTCTCCTTCTTTCTTTCTCTCCCTCTCTTTCTTTCTTAATCTCTTACTTCTTACTCTCTCTTTATGATTTTCATTCTTTCTATTATCCTTTCGTTTGATTAAGAAGGGTTGAGATTAGCCTCTTATGGTAGTTCTGTCATCTAGCCGTAATGTTGTTGTGTCATAATTATTGCGCCAATTTTATCGCCACGATAGACTAACCATCATTTCTAGCTAATCAGTATCGATATTAATGTCTAGTAGTAATCATGTTGAGGCGGTCTGAGTTACCGAACCCGTTTTATTACCACGTCAGGCTAATCATTGTGTTGATCTCCCCGCCTGGTCAAATTCTTATTCCCCTCATCTTTCTTCTCTCGTTCTTTCCTTCTTCTTTTGAATGTGCACACCTGTGTATGTTCACCCAAAAGACCAGGTGAGGTCCACTGACCCACCTCTCTTATAACCTTTTCCATATATGTGTGATTTACAAAAAACAGGAGAATACAAGCCAACGGAGGAGAATTCGTACCAGTTTTATTACTGGGGGCTTTCTTCGTGATCTTAGAGGGCACCCACGTGAGCCAACCTAAGTAAGTCCTGAACCCACCTTAAGTTCCTCTCTCATCGGTTGGTAATACTTGCCCTTCTCCTAGAACGAGGTTCCCGAGGGAGCAATCTCAAAAGTATCGGGTCGCCCCTGAAACCTGAGACACGTGCCGCCTGATCATCAAGATTCAGAGGGTGATATCGAGGCACCTAACTAATTTGGTGACTCCACTGGGGACTTACTACCCCTTAGTCGGATCGTTCTTTTTTGACTAGTTTCTTCTTTTATTATCTTCTTTTATCCTTTAACACTTCACTTATGCCTTGTGGCTTCTGTAACCCATTCATCTGGATCGAGGATTTTCTTATCCCTACATTCGCGAGTGTCCCTAAGGAACAATTTCCTTCAACTTCGTTCCCAACCATCCTTTTGAGACCCCTTGTCTAGCTCTCAGGTCTTAACATGGACCTGTGTGAGGTGAGACTTAAGATTCCCTCACTCCCCATCTCCTCGCTCTGGTACCAACATCAGCAATACTTCTGTTTCCACACACAACATGTACCCAGCCACCGGCAAGGCACTTGTCGGTCATATTCCTGAGGTACACCGGAAGGTTGCCTAGTCCCTTTCTGCAAAAGGCAAGCAAGTTGCCATTGCTTCTGTGGGTCGCCGCAAGGCTACCTCTCACATTCTTGCACCACCAATAATCTTTATCCCTAGGGGCTCAAAACATAGAGACGGAGGCCCTGTGACCTCCACCTCTTACACGAACCACAAGGCTCGAGGGTTACCCACTCAAGTCACACCTCGGGGCAACCCATATGTTATCTCGAGTCTGTGTCTAGGATCGAACCTTCCAAGGCCAGGTCCTGCGCACGTTACTCATATGTATCCCACCGCTCGGGGTAACGCCATTGCTATGCCAACCCGAGTACCTAGGAAACGACCTCCTCGCCCTTCTACTCTGCACACACAAGCGCACCCTGTGAGGGGCAGGCCTCCACCTGTTGTCTTATAGACACCTTCTCGCAGTTATTGGCCTCTTAAGGCCAGATCAGTTGCTCGAGGCCTGGCTGACCCCCAGGTCACCCAGTGACCCTTCTTTACGAGGCACACTCATCGTCGTCACAGACAGCCACTCTCCCTTGACTCAGGCCTCCTCTTGAGTCAACCTTGCTCTTGCCTGCTCCTACTTCTTCGAGCAAGCAACTTCAGCCTTAGTATTCGAAGACCTTCCCCTAGAGTATCATCCTGAACCAGCCCTGTTCTGTTTTTCGTGTCTCTGGAGCCCACAAGAGAGCTCGAGGCAAAGACCTGATGGAAGATCGAGTCCTTCATCCTCCCCGGCATAAGACCCCAGTCCTTGGCCCTCATCCCTTGCCGCACCTGATTGAGACGGCTCTCTCTTGTGCAAGAAGAGCCGATCATCCGCGGTCCCGATCATAGTTTCGGCACAAGGTCCATCAAAACTTCAAAGCTAAACGTGATAGGGGTCTGAAAATTTTGATAAAGGAAGTGACCAAGGACATCAAAACAATCAGTTTTGATGACCCTCTCCACCTGAATCCCTTCTACGCTCTTATGATGACAAAGCCTGAAGAAGATCTCCATTAGCCTTGCACTGTGGTTAGTGTCGTAGAAGATGACATAGCTACTTAAAACCCACGGTCCGAAGACTGTCGAGAACCAATCCTAATGTGATCGGCATACTAGAGTCGAGTCCAGTCAGGGCACGATGGCCCCCTGCTGACCGACCTACCATGCACGAGCCATCAAGTTCGCATGGCCTCAAGTGCGACTAATGTTGACCTCCATAGAGAAATAGTCAATGTAATGGTTGTAAGCAAGCGTGGCGGCATGCAGGAAGAGCGCGTGAACAAATTCGAAGATATGGTGAGCGCGATGATGGAAAAGATCGATCGATGCCGCACGACATTCAGCTAACCACGAGGTCAATTCCCATCACTCAAATGGTGCACCTCTAAGGCAGCACCTTCCCTCTGCCTCACAGGACAATTCTGCCCCTCACCTCATCTCTCAAGCGAACATTGATGCTATGGTGACCCATAGCCCAATGAACCAACAAATCCTAGGGATACAGGGTGCGATGCCTCGTACCTTCATGCATTGAATAGGTCCCATTTCCCTCAGATTACAAGAAAGAGAAGTTCTACTATTCAACGGAACCTCGTCCCCGAACCAGCATATTGCCCAATTCCAGGCAGCAGGTCAAGAAACAGCGGCCGATGGGAGACTTCTTCTCTGTCAGTTTGTTGAAACCCTTGATGGCCCAGCTTTTCAGTAGTATGCTCGACTCCCTCCAAACTCAGTACATACATGGGAGGAAATGGACAAACTGTTCTATCAGCGCTTCTATGAGGTCGAGAGAGAGGTCTAAACTATCGTGCTTTCACCTTGACTTAAGACCCCGATGAGCCGTAGACAAGTTCATATCAAGATGGAGAAATTTGGCTGCTCGCCATCCCAATCGGATGCTTGAGAAGGAAGCAGTCCAAACTTGTGTGTGAAACATGTGACCCGAGATTGCTCTACACGTCGAGGCCTCTAATTCGACTTCCATGTAAGAGCTGATCTCTAAATCCGTCTGCATAGAAAGTCTGCCACGCCACCATGGCAGGTCATGACAATAGACTGCCAGCTCTACAAATAATCGGGGCAATGGTAACCCTCTGACTAACACCTGAGGCAACCAACAAAAAGGAGTAATTAGTGCAATCGTCACGGTCACTGATCCCAAGAAGGCTCCCTCCCAAACATTGGACCTCTCCATATGGATGAGCACAACGAAAACAATGCCTCAGGCAGGCAAGCAACTACAGTCGTACAATAGAGTACCCCCTCCAATGAATCTTAGTCAGAATGATTATTTCACCAGGCATAGGAACAAGGTCTACCCATTTGAGAAGGATTGGGTCCCTGCACTGCTTCGGTTATTATTGGAACATAATATGATTCAGCTTCTAGAAGCCAAGTTCCCTGAGCAAGCTAGCGTCGACACTCAGGTGAATTATTGTGCTTACCATCGAAGGATTAAACATCCTACAGATGACTGCTGTCCAAGAGGAAGACGAAACCCCTAGTATCTTTCACGCCTTCTTTGTTATACTGCGTCAAGATAGCATAATCACACTGAAGCTCGCAAGGCAATCTCGATTGCTTTCTCAGGGGACTGAGGATCGTTGGTGCCCGTATCACAGTGGTGCAAGGCAATCTCGATTGCTTTCTCAGGGGACTGAGGATCGTTGGTGCTCGTATCCTATTGTAATGCACCAGTTTTTTTGATATACTCACAAAGAAAATGTGGGAATGTCAGGAGTTTTACAACATCCCAGTACGTGATCCCCAAGCCACTGCTCCATCAGTGCAAGAGGAGGACCTCCCAACACAAGACCTTCTCAATAATCATCCAAACTTTGTAGAACCCTCGACTTCCGATCCATGGATAGTTCACCACTGGCGACGCAGACTCAAGTCTTTAAAGTGAGAAGCAGTTCACCATGCTAGGGTTGTTCACAAGCCTAGCGATGCGAATCAGGTACCACTTTAGAAAACCAAAAAGAGACAAGCACTGAGGGCTGCTTGCCGCAGAAACAAGACGGCTCAACCGCCAGTTGAGCAAAAATTTCTCAAGCCTCATCCCCCACTGCCAACTTTACTAGACTTTCTCCCAAGCACACTCCTTCTTCCTTCCCATCGAGAGGACCTCCCAGTGTCCTCTTCCACTCACAACACGTCCAATGAGGGTGACGACGTTAAAAGCACTCCCCAACGGTCTAGGTAAAGGAAAAACCTAAAAGACCCCTTGCACTTGTCCAACCCTGGCGATGATGTAAAAAGCTGCCCAGAGCAGTCTGATGAAGTGAACGACCTTAAAAGTCCCCCACCTTTTAAACCTTCTCCTTCTTCTTATTCTGCTTCTCATTCTTCCTCGTCTATGTCTCTTGCAGGTACAACCTTGATATGTCCAGACTTCGAAGCTCTTGACAGAGAACTTGAGGGATCAAACATAACTAAAATGCAAAGGCGGCAGTTGAAAAAGACGCTGGCTTATAAAGTAGGATTCTTGATAGTTGCTGACGCCTTGAGAGCTCGTGCCAAAGCACAACCATTCTCTTCAAAGAAGAACAAAAGGTCAAAGCCAAAGAAACCCCAGTGGCCCCCTAAGCCTGACTTTAAGCAGAGACTGAGAGAGTCAAAGGGGAAGATTTCTATTCTCAGGAAGCTTGCCACACGGTGCAAATCTCAGGAGCATCACCCAGCACGGGGCGGATGAATCTCTAATCGGGAAGACACTACAACCTCCACCGCAGAATTCGGGCACCTTGAAATTTCTTAGTTCGCCACTACGCCCTGATCCAAATACCAAGCTCCCTATTCTACTGCTCCCTAGGCTCCTTTCTAATCTGAATACGTCAAACAATCCACCTATCCTCCAATTCCCCGTGATATCTTTGACTCAATCTTTTTCAAAACCTCGAACCTCCATCATCCAAACCAAGCCCACTGAGCAATCAAGTTAGGCAGTAAGCCAAAATAAACCTATTCCTCAACCTGGGATACCACCCAAACCAATGGCAAGACTAGGAGCACAAAGCCTTGATCAAGAAAATGTGAAATATGATGTGAGTGGACATCTAAAGAAGCTCCTAGCCCTTCTCAGCATCTACGATGCCCTTATGCTCTCAAAGGATTAGCGGATGGCTTTAGTCTAAGCTCTCTCTAAATCGGAGGTGTACGAGACTGAAGTAGAACCCATTGAGGTAGACTCGACGATTTTACAAGGATGTATGCCAATCACCTTTTCAGATTACGATTTGCAGTTGGGGGAAAATTTTCCTAATCAACCCCTCTTTATCACTGGTGAATTACATGCATGCCCCATCAACCGAATCATGTTAGATGGAGGGTTGGCAGTTAACCTCATCCCAAGGAGGATCCTTACTCAATTGGGAATTGGGTCCAAGGATCTTACTCCGACCCACGTCAAGGTCCAAGGGTTCAACCAGTCAGAAGAGAAGCTAGCTGGCACTGTTCGCCTTCGTTTTAACATCTGTGAGCTAAATGACTACACCCAGATTCATGTAATCAACACCGACACTTCTTACAACATTCTCCTCGGTCGGCCATGGCTCCATGATCTGGGAGTGGTTCCATCAACGTTGCATCAGTGCTTGAAGTATAGTAGAGATGGGAGACAACATACGGTCTATGTAGACAAAAGGCCTTTTCCTGTAGCCGAAACTCATTATGTTGATGCTAAGTATTACATCATAGATCTAGTATCGCCTTAGAAGCTAAATGAGGAGGATCACAGCTCTACAATGAAGACATGATCTTCGCCTCATGAGGATGTTGAGGATGTGGGGAGAACATTGGTCAACATGTGCAAGGAAGAGGTGAGGCAAGGCCAAACTCTTCCTTTAACCCCTATTCATTCTAGCATCACCGCAATCATCCCTGAAGAAACCCTTTCTTCACTTCCCGAGGAGTCCTCGCCCTTTGCCCCCACCGATCCGAATCGGCGAATCGGCGATCCGGATCGGGAATCGACTGAATCGGTCAGATTAAAGCATCAAAACAATCCGAAAAAATTATTAAAATTCATTATAAATGTTGGTTTTTAGGAATCCAATAAAAATGAGGGTACTACATTATTAACTTTCATTTTTTTTATCAATTTATGAATAATGAGATGTTCTTTCCCTGTATAAATTTATTTTAACTATTAAATTTGCATCACATAAAAGAAAAATCATAGAATTATCATGGATAAAATATATAATTATATATGGACTATTATAAAGAGTAGACTAATCAATGAAAGAATGGCCTTAAAATCTCGTTTTGGCGAAAAACCCTAACCCGCTAAAAAACCCAAACTATTACAGCCTAACTAACTATAATCCAAAATTATTACAACCTCACTAATTATAATATTATATACTGAAATTATAATTATTAGTTTACATTTTATAATTATTTTATTAGACAAATAATAACAAATTAAAAATATTTTATAATATTATCTAATTTAAAATGTATTATTGACAATTGTAAGAAAAATAGTACATTACATGATTTATAATGTAAAAATTCATAAATAAAATAAAAAATTTGGTTATCAATGTAAAAATTAATAAAATGCGTACAAATTTTGGAAATAACACTTCAATTTTTCAAAAAATTATTTTTTTAGGTTTCTTTAATAAATTTAGTAAAAGAGATTGTTAGTAGAAAGATGGAGATTTCAAATAGAATAAACTTTTTATTTCTTTTTTTTATACCTTTCATATTATTTACAAAATAATTATACCACTATATACAACAAAATTAACGGTTATATAAAAATTATTTTTTTATTTTAATTTTTAATGTCTTTTATATTATTTACAAAAATATTTATATTTATACCAAACACTATATACACAACAAAAATATTTATATTTATACCAACCACTATATATACAACAAAAATGCAACACATGCCCAAGGGGATTCGAAAACAACAAAAATATTTATACAAACCACTATATACACAACAAAAATGCAACACATCCCCAAGGGGATTTAAATGCAACACATGCCCAAGGGGGTGCCCAAGGGGATTCGACCTTGGGACCTCAAGTAAAAAATTTAAAGTCATAACCATCAAGCCATCTAACTACATGTGATTATAAACTGCTGATGAATAGACTATATTTACATTTCGTTTTCATTTAATGATGTTTGGGAATTATCTCACATCGAAAGATGGGTATTCAAATTTGGTATATAAATACCTATGCAATATGAATATTAAAATGCGTATAAAAATACTAGGGCAACCTTGCATGTTCGTTTGGACACACGTGTGCGCGCGTGAGTATGAGTGGGGCACTCTCGCACGTGCGCTCGGACACACGTGTGCACGTGTGAGTGTGCGTGGGGCACACTCGTACGTGTGCTCGGACACACATGTGCACGTGTGAGTGTGTGTGGGGCACGCTTGCACGTGCGCTCGGACACACGTGTGTGCGTGTGAGTGTGCGTGGGGCACGCTCGCACGTGCGTGTCATGTGTTATGTGTGTGAACCGGATGAGAACCGGCGGTTCCACTCTAGAACCGGGCTAAACCAGATGGGAACCGGCAGTTCCACTCTAGAACCGGGCTGAACCGGATGGGAACCGACGGTTCCACTCTAGAACCGGCGGTTCTCGGTTTTCGGTTGGAACCGGCACGGGCACGCCTGTTTCCGAGTCGAACCGGGTGAGTCCGATTCGACTCGCCGTTTTTTAAAACACTGTTTTCAAGTATTAACCCTGCAAACAAAAGAAAAAATAGATAAGCAGTGGATAAAGCAAGATTATTTGTCAGAACAAAGTAAAATGATAAGAAACTGGTATTTAGAAAAAATTTCAATAGAATTAATAGATGCTTGTCATAAAAGATATAATAAATTTTTAAGAAAAAATAGGAAAACTATAGGATTCTTCGAATGGTTGAAAGCAACTCTTCAATAAAAGGGGGTTAAGATATCGCATTTTGAAATTAATACTCTTGAAAGTCAATATCAGACTTTCTATACACCATAAGGAGAAGATATTCAAAGCATACACCCCCCTTAGAAGGCTCTTGTAGTAAAGAAAAAAAAAATAGAAACTAATGCTTCACCCTATAAAATAATTTCTGGAGAATATACTCATAAAATTGAATTAGTTCCTAACCTAGTGGAGCAAAATAATTATACTGATTTGTATCTCCACTCTTTGGGAAAGCAAGCTACTCGAATAGAAAATATCATTAGCAAACCCTTTAAGCAAATTGAAGAAAAGAAAAAACCAATAATGTTTAAACCACCTCCTGAAATAAATAAATACTATTTTATCCTTAAATAGGACAATACGGAATTAATGGAAGAATTAATAAATAGATTATCACAATTAAAATTAAAAGAAACTAAAGATACTAAGGGAAATGGAATAATGTTAGAATCAGAAGCCTTGGTTCTTCAAGAAGAACCTATTCAAGAAGAAGCTATAAAGACTGAAGATGAACTCTTAAATATAGAACAAGCTTTTAAAGAAAACAATATGGAAATTGATAGAGTAGCTTATGGATCTAAATGGAGACCTACAGCTCAGGCTAGAATGTACCACACTAGACCTACACCTGTAGACATCCAATTCGAAGAAGACCTAATATCGCATACAATATCTTATTCTGGAAGGGTCATTGTCAACTGGAATATTGATGGAATGTCGGATCACCAAATATTAGATACAATGAGACATATGACTATGTATGCCACAGCATGCAAAGTATCAGGTAGTCATGATCAAGATGTTGCCAAAGCTATCATTTGTGGCTTCACAGAATGGTTGTGAGGATGGTGGGATTTTCACATGAATGAAACCACCAAAACCCAAATCTTTCATGCTACCCGCCAATGGGCAGTAAAATATGAGCATAACCAAGATGTGCCTCACAGCGAAAGTGATGTCGTCAATACATTAATATATACTATAACCCTTCATTTTGTGGGCAGCACATCCTTATTAGAAGCTAGATCTGAAGACCTACTCTCAAATCTAAGATGCTCTACTCTTTCTCATTATAAATGGCATAAAGATGTCTTTTTCTCAAGACTCTTATTAGGAGAAGACAGTAGTACAGACCATTGGAAGGAAAAATTTATAGCAGGTCTGCCTTACCTTTTTGCTGAAAAGGTTAAAATTAGACTGAAAAATAAAAATAATGGAATCATTCCATACTCTCAATATACTTTAGGCGAACTTTCTATAGAAATCTGCGTAGAAGGCCTAGCATTATGTACAAACTTAAAACTGAAAAAACAAGTGGATAAACAGAAAATGACAGGAAAGAAGAAAATATAAGCCCTTCTTCTAATAAAGAATCCAAGGGAAAACTTCTATATAAGAAAAATAAAACAATAAAACGTGAAAAACAAAGAGATAAGTTTACAAAATTTTTTTTGCCAAAAGCCAAATTTAAATCAGGAAAACGAAAATTACCAGTCTGTTATAAATGTGGCAAAATAGGTCATTATAAAAATAATTGCAGAGTAAAAAAGAAAATCAATGCGCTTACACTCGATAAAGAAATAAAAACCCAGCTCTACAATATTATTCAAATAGAAGACGAATCTGATAGGGAATCCTCAAGCACTGATTATGATGAGTTAGCAGGACGAATTGAGGATGAAAATCTAGTATGAAGCAGCTCTGATTCAGAAAACGATTCAGTAGATGAAATACAAAAATGTTTATGTAATGTGCTTACTAAAGAAGAAAATTTAATTTTAGATCTAATAGATAGAATTTTAGATCCCATTGAAAAAAGAGAAGCTATTACCCAATATGTGCAAATTGCTAAAAACAAAAATAAACCCCGCAATTAATAAAACCGCAAGATGAATACAGTCTTTCTGAAATACTTAAAAGAATAAATAAAAGAGAAGCAATACAAAAGGAGACTACTATAACTGAATTAAAACATGAGATAAATGAAGTAAAAGTTGAAGTCCAACAATTAAAAAATAGGATTCGTATATTAGAGATGGCAACAGATTTTTCTGAACCTGAATCAAATGAAGAAATAGAATTTGATGATTTAATAGATTCTAACAAAAAAATTTCATCAGGAGAAAACCTTGAATCCTTTGGTAGAAAACCTGAAATACAAGAAGATCATCTAAATATTATTGACAAAGTAATAAATAAAAAATGGTACACTTTAATCCGAATAGTAGAACGAGAAGAATATAGTTTTCAATCTTTAGCATTAATAGACTCTGGTGCTGATTTAAATTGTATAAATGAAGGCTTAGTACCTACAAAATACTTTGATAAGGCCACTCAAATTCTAAATACTGCAGATGGAAGTAAACTTAAAATAAATTATAAATTGTCTAATGCAGTTGTATGTAATAATGGTGATTGCTTCCAAACACCTTATATAATGGTAAAAGGTTTAAGTCAGGCTGTAATATTAGGTACCCCATTTTTAACTTTATTGTATCCCTTAAAAATAGATAATACAGGGATACAAACTGAAATAAATGGCCACCAAGTCAAATTCAATTTTATAGATAAGCCAAAAATAAAAAAAATTCATAATGTGAAACAATCAATTGAAAATAAAAAAAATTTTCTTTGGCAATTAAAAGTAGAAATAAAATATAAAATTATAGACGATAACTTGGCACTTCCAGAAATAAAAGAAAAAATTGACCAAATCAAGAAACAAATAGAACAAGAAGTATGTAGCGAATTACCTAATGCTTTCTGGGATAGAAAAAAACATATCATAACCCTTCCATATGAAGAAGAATTTACCGAAAATAAAATACCTACGAAAGCAAGACCAATACAATTGAATTCAAGATTATTAGAAATATGTAAAAAAGAAATAGATGAGCTCCTCAAAAAGAAACTAATCCGAGAAAGTTCGTCTCCTTGGAGCTGTGCAGCCTTTTATGTAGAAAAGAATACCGAAAAAAAAAGAAGAGTACCAAGACTAGTAATCAACTATAAGCCTCTAAATAAAGTATTAAAATGGTTTCGTTATTCAATACCAAATAAAAAGGATTTACTTGATAGATTACTAAATGCCTGTATCTTTTCAAAGGTCTATTTAAAATCACGATACTGGCAGATACAAATAAATGAAAAAGATAAATATAAAACAACTTTTAATGTCTCTTTTGGCCAATATGAATGGAATATCATGCCTTTTGGACTAAAGAATGCCCCTTTTGAATTTCAGAAAATAATGAAAGATGTCTTTAATCCATATATCAAATTTATGATTGTGTATATTGATGATGTTTTGATTCTCTCATAAAGTATTAAGCAGCATTTTAAGCACATCAACACTTTTCTTAATGCGGTAAAGAATACAGGTTTGGTTGTTTCTGCCAAGAAAATTAGCCTTTGCCAAACTAGAATAAGATTTCTTGGACATAACGTATTTAAAGGAACTATTATACCAATTGATAGAGCAATACAATTTGCAGATAAATTTCCTGATATCATATTAAATAAGACTGAATTACAAATATTCTTAAGATGTTTAAATTACATAGCTGATTTTTATAAAGATTTAGCCATTGATGCTAAACATTTATATGAACGGTTAAAGAAAAATCCACCCAAATGGAAGGATGAACATACTTTAGCAGTTCAACGCCTCAAGAGCAAGGCAAAAGAATTACCATGCTTGGCATTATAGAATCCAAATGCTGATAAAATAATAGAATGTGATGCTTCTGAACTAGGTCTCGGAGGTAATCTCAAACAAAAGCTTGGTGAAAATGAACAACTAGTTTGCTTCACCTCAAAAGCCTGGAATAGTACTCAGCAAAACTATTCTATGGTCAAAAAGGAAATGCTTACAATCGTTCATTGTGTTACGAAATTCCAATGCGATGTTCTTAATAAACCCTTCTTAATCCGCATCGATTGTAAAGCAGCCCACGATATTTTACTCAAAGATATTCAAAACCTCATTTCTAAACAAATTTTTGCCCGTTGGCATGCCATTCTTTCTTCCTTTGATTTTACCATTGAACATCTCTGTGGTACTGCTAATTATCTCCTTATTTTTTTGATTCGTGAATTTTTGCAGGGGGCGCAGGGAAGAGGTGTACACGAATAACCGATAACCAGCCATAAATTTCTGGTAATCTGACAATTTTACTCAATACAAATATAATAAATATGAATAGCCAAAACAAAGGCAAAGTTAAAATGGATATAGTTCCATCCTCTCTATGTAGATCTCCAACAATGAGCTATCCACCTACCAGTCCAACAAATTACCCAGAATATTCAAGTCAAATAACTTCCTACCAGACTCTAGTATTTTCTCAATCTCCTATTCCAAATAGATTGTCCCCTTCAGGAAAATCTCAATTTGAAGAAACTACTTTTTTAATTGATTCTATCATCGAGGATGAGCATGTAATGGAAGACCCAGCCAGAATTGCTAACATATATCTGCTCAAAGATCTCAATTCCTCAAATGGAAATAAGACACGTGAATGGTATGAGGCAGTCTTACTGGAAACAGGTTCTGTTTCTTTGGTTCACTATTATCAGCATAATACCAAAATAGTTGCATATTCAAAATTACAAAATAAAGAAAATATTACCATATAGTGATTGTGGCTCAGACCCTTCAAGAGGAAGAAAATTACAGGCACAAGTGTTCCAGAACAAATATTATAAAGCTTCGGAATATATAGATGCCTGGCAAAAAATATTTTCTCTCCAAAATAGCAATAATTCCCATACATGGTTTGTCCAAATAAAAATGCCTATTACTGAACCATTCTCAAATTGGTTCAGGAATTGGTTTCTAACTTGGGGATCAGGATCTCAGATCTTACCCGAAAATCTCCAAGTATCCCAAGCAAAATTTGTGGAATTCAATAATAAAGACGCAAATATAGATTACCATTTGTATTTCATGGATATCTATCAGATTCCATGGATTATGAAATGGACATATGGAATATCTGAAAATACTACCAATAATTTTGAATATATTCCCAAGTTGGGAAAAAAGATATCTGTTAAATGGTGGGATGTGTTTAAGAACAAAAATCTGGAACCAAATAAAATAAAATTGAGAAAAATACCAACACCATCCCAATATGAAAACCCAAATAGTCTGTCTGAATATATCAGAAAAATGAGTAAACAGCACCCCCAGACGACCAAAGAAGAATTAGAAAGACAATTACTACAAATCTTTGAGGAAGAAGCAAATACTACAACTTCACAACAAAATGAAGATGAAGAAGACTACAGCATGGAAAATGAGGACTGTGAAGCAACAATATCAGCTGACCTTTATCAGTAAAAGCCAGCCCAAGGCCCGAAGCCCAATATCAAATAAATAATATTCGACACTACTGACAGAACAGTATCTCACCAGCTCAGCATCCACTACCAACATAACAGTGTTTCCGTCGCCACAAGCATCCAAAAATATCACCTATCCGATGGGATCTGTTGACCAGCTATCCAACCAAAGGAATCACCGACACTCCATTAGCGAAAAGAAGATACCAGCTGTCTGACAAAAAAAGTCACTGACGCTCCACCGACACTCCACTAAGTGCCACCTGTCACACCGACTCTCCACCGACACTCCACTAAGTGCCACTTGTCAAAAGAAATAAAAAATAACTTATAAACTTTGAAATCTGCTCTCTATAAAAGGAGGCAGGTCGAAAATCCTCAGTCCTAGTCCCTCTCCTCTGTAATTCTCAGCTCTAGTCCCTCTCTTCTGTAAAAACACTCTCTCCCCTCTTTCTCTCTTGGTCCAGCCATACCGGAAGTTTGTAAACTAAGTACTTCTTCTTATTCAACAGTCCGGGTAACTGTTTGTGTACTCTACTTTTTTATTACGTGGTTCATGTAAGTAGTGGTATGCTATACACCACTTTAGATATTGTAATGTGTGATTGTAATCTTAGCTCCCTTTATCTATATATATATATATATATATATATATATA
>NW_006500308.1:0-31852 GCF_000471905.2 Amborella trichopoda
CTATGGGTTATGGGTTATGGGTTCTTACCAATGGTTTTACTATTTTGGAACACAATAAATGCTCATAATTATCCCACTTTTCAAAAGTGTGAAGCTGTGACTTAGGTTATTGGATTGAAGAACTAAGCTCGAGTTTAGTATTATCTATAGTCCATCACCTCACCACATGGACTATGGGTAGACCCATGGCCGTTAATAAATACGTGGTATGTCGATTTTTTATCTTACATGTGGATGACAATAAAAAATAAAGGGTAAAATATCACTAAGGGTAAAATTGAAAAAATCATTAGTCATTCTTAAATTTTTAATGCAAAAATATCTACCAATCTTATACAATCTCTCAAATATCAAATCGGGCAAACATTTTCTCCCTCGCCCTCGCCCTTGCCCTCTCCTTCTCCCTCTCCCTCTCCCTCTCACTCTCTCTCTCACTCTCTCTCTCTTTACGTGGATGGCTTTTGTAGCCTACCACGTCTACAGTGTACATTCTCTCTCTCTCTCTCTCTCTCTCTCTTTCTCTCTCTTATCCCCTCTTAACAACTCCCTAGCATCTCTTTTCATCAACATATCCCTGTCCCTCTCTCCCTCATGGCCCTTGTCCTCTCTCCCCCTCTATCTCTCTTGCCTCTCGCCACCACCTATCTCTCTCCCAATGGAAAAATACATTAACATGCCAGTTTTCTATTCCATTTTACATTGAGCTTATTGAAAAATACGGCTTCGACTTCAATGGCAGTATGGTGTTTCCATGAGAGGTGGGTTTTTTCAAGCAGTCGCTATTGATTTTGGAGAAAAACGAGTAGAAAATGAAGAATCTCAATGTCGACGAAGCTCTGTAATGAAATGGGTTCTGATGCGATTTGTAAAAAGAATAGGACTAGCCCTGAAACCTGCCCTTTGTTTCAGAAAGCTAGGGTTTAATAGCAGTTTTTTAGTGTCTGATTTTTTATTTGTAAAGAGGGGAAGAGATTAGCTCACGTATGAATATGAGGCTAGCAGTTCCTTATGCTCTTCTGGACTTTCAATCCCATTCTTAGAGATCATCTCCACCATCAATTCTCTGTACTCTCCTTTTACATTCATTGTCATCTTCACCACTGCCTTACCTACTGCAACTCCTTTGCCTTTGATAGCTCCCTATGTCAAATGGCTATTTCTAACCTTAGGTACCATGCTTCCTTTGAGCCCTTCCACTCTCTCTAAAGTGGCTCTTTATTTATGTGATCTTTTTCTGCCATTAGTACTGAGCTCCATCTTGTGCTCCTTTGGAATGTATATCTGTTATCCTCTTGCCTTTCACTACTTTCCTTGATGGTGGAACTTGGACTCTCTGATGGCTTACACGTGGTTTGGTGGTCCTCCTAGAGTTAAAGCCTGTTGTCGTGTTATCTATGTATTTAGCAGATTTTTCTTCATTCTCCTTTGCTTGAAAACTGTTTCCCTCTCCGTTTGAATTTGTTTTTGGCCCAATGATAGGTTTTTCCACTAGATGCTTTGGAAAAATGCCCCCAATTATGCAGAGATTTTCTGACAACATTCACTGGAATTTGCCATTCACCTCCACCTAATGTTGCTAAAGAAAAACTTGATTTTGGGGCTATCACGCCCCAAACAAACTCCTTCAAAAATTCATGGACTTAGAAAAACCATCAATCTTTGCTTTAAAGGATTCATTCTCATTAAGGAGAGGAAGCAATGAATTGTCTATCAGTTTTTCTGTTCCATCTTGTTTTGTACTGATGTTACTCTTTGATATTAATTGGAGGCAGTTTTGAACTTGATAAGTCACAGGGAACAATGTTTTCACTGGATTTGTAGAATCCATCATTAGCTGTTTTTCTTCTGCATGTAAATTGCTGGTCAATAGAGCAATTTGTGCCTTTGTAGGTTAGATTGGTTGTGTTCTTGAACGTAAGGAACCGGTCGTAGGGGTTGCGAAGAGAGAAACCAGTGAGATGTCTTCTTTCCCATTTTGGTCTTCCAAGGGGATGATTCTTGTGATGCTTTACGCACTTTGTCTCTCTCCAAAAGTTAAAAAAAAAATCCCTTCTACAGGGACAGATTGTACGGTGAACTGAATTTCTTATGGGGAGGGAGAACAAAAAACGAAGTTAACGTGCTAAATTTTAACTTCTGGTTTGAGTTAAGATGGACGGTTCACACCACTATTCATGGGGTTCACGCCACTATTTGTGGCAGGGTCCTATAGGATCATTATTTTTTTTTTTTATATGAAACACATAAAGTTGTTTCTTTCTCTGCTATTTAGTTTTATTTTTTCCTATTTTTATTTTTATTTTTTTAGGAACCCACTTTCCTTTTTTTCATGGGTCATCTATTTTAACTTTATTTAGAGCTATGCATGTATTTACTCATTTCATTTCATTTCAATAAGCATTTGTTAATGATATTTGTATTGAGTTGTCTTGCTTGAAATTTTTTACTTGTACCCACTTTCCTTTTGCTCAATACATATTTTTGAAATTTTTCTCTTATGTTAATTCTTCGCAACCGTCTCTCTACTCTCTCTTTCCCTCGTCCCCCACAGCTGGCCAATCTCTCTCTACTCTCTCTCCATCCATCTCCATGTTTTCTCTCTCGCTCCCCTACTGTGCCTCTTCTATTGTTTTTTTTTATATCCTCGCTTTCTCTCTCTCTTAATGGACTTTCTCTCTCATTTGTTGTCTTGCTTTCATGGAGGGAAAAACTAAAAGCATATAAAAAGCAAAGAAAAACACAAAATAACAATAATGGGTTTCATTCTTAGTCTCATAGTGTCTCGGACCAAACCTCTAATAAATAGTCACAAGAACCACATATACTGGTCCCACCATTTTGGCAAGAACACCAATCACTACGGGGGAACCCAGTATCCCATTGACAATCACACTATCTTGGGTAAAAGGAAGGTCACCGGGAAGCGATGGTGTTTCCTTGGTTTAGTGTGCAGTCCACAAATTGGTGAAATACTTGAAAGCGATAGTGTTTCATTGTCTTAGGGCGTAGTCCACACATTGGTGAAATACTTGAACGTGGTGATTTTCTTCAACCAGAACTCTACAGTTAAGGATGCATTTATATGCAAACCGCACCCTTATTTTAAAGTTCCGAGTCTTTTGACTTTTGACTTACAATCTCTCAGTGGATTACATGCCGCAGTACACTTGATTTTTTATTGGTCAATAGTTGTGAATAAAATGAATAAATGAAAATTGCATCTTATAACTTGTATATAGTCCAACTCCAAAAATTTGATGCTCTGGTGTCACAGGGACTAGGGACTTTTCCTAAACAAAAAAAATGGTTTCAATGATAAATGATGTTCTCGATAATAAAATTTATTATGAAATAATCATAATGCAAAACAAACATACATTGTATGTACCTTGTCATAATGAGCGAGAAGATGTCGAATAGTTAAGTATGAATTATTATAAGATTCCGACTTACAATCTCTATGTGGAATACATTTCACATTTATTGAGTGGTCAATAGTTGTGAAAAAGATGAGTAAAAAATATTTGCATCTTGTATCTTGTGATTAGGTGAACAAGATCAAGTATAAGATCATTGCTTGCAACTTGTGATTAGTTGTCCACCTTGAGATAATTTGATGCTTTGGTGTAGTAGGGACTGCTTCTCTTAACAAATAAATAAACAGGAATTCACATAAAGCATATGTTCTCTTAAGCAAAAAATATTATTGAAAAAACTTAGTACAAAAGTAACAAACTGAGATGTGTGCTTTTTAATGAGGGTAATGATGTGGAATACTTAGTCTTAAGCTCTTAATTCTAAATAACTTTTAATGATCACATGGCCACGTCCTCTTAGTTCCAAAAAATCTATTCCAAAAAATCTAAACTTCAAATGGTCCGATAGTTATTAAGTTATAACCACCTTTGTTACCTGCAAAAGACATCACAAAATCATGTTTAGTAGTTAGTACTTTAAAACTCTAAATATTTAAATTTGATAGTTCATTCTCTTGAAGGGGCGAGTTGGTGTTCCAGTGCTAGCTTTGCCAACTATGTTCTCCCTCGGATGATACACTAACACATGTCGATGATGATACACTAACACATGTCGATGGCACAATCTTTCCTTCATGCACAACATGCAGCCTTGTAGCTGCAACTCTGCCTATCCCTATACCACACACTATCATGGCTTGAACTTGAAAAACCCAAACTCGTCTAATGTCTAAATACTCTAAACAATCTACGTAGTGACACTTGGCACTTCCTAAATGGTATTGCAGTACTCTTAATGTCTAAAAAGTTTACCCAACGACAACTGACCAACTTGCCCCTTCAATACTTCTGAAATTTGATTCCAAATATGTTAGAATCACGATTCTACACAGCAACATATCTATGTACCACATATATCAGAAACTCAAATCAAGTGATGTCGAAAACTCGATTCTGCTATTGTAATTCTCGATCTCAAGCCAGCATGGATCGCTGATTCATATATTTCGGAAACTTGATTCCAAATATGTTAGAAACATGATTCCATAGATGATGGAACTCGATTCCAAATATGTTAGAATCACGATTCCATAAATGATGGAAACTCGATTCCGTATAAGTCGGAAACTCGATTCCGCATATGCCAGAAACTCGATTCTATAAATGACAGAAACTCGGTTCCACATGTTAATGAAACTTGACACTTGGAGTGTCGAACCCAGGGGGCTGGGAATCTCGATTCCAAGGAGGCTGGAATCTCGATTCCATATGTGGATGAAACTTGGACCTATTCTGATCGATGCTCGAATCCTGAAAATTAAGAATCTCCTTCTCAGCGATTCCTATTGTACGGACAACGATTCGTATAATGGAAAACTTCTGGCCAGATGCGATTCTACGATTCCGGTTGCTGAAACGATTTGGGTTCCCAGGCGTTTCCAACAACTATGGTCAGGACATAAAGGGACCGACTAACGAATCAAGACTCTGAAGGCATATTGGATCCCTCATATGATGAATATTGATCATATCATATCATATCAAAGACATATTACACATTCATATCATATTAGGGGCATATATGAGTGGGTGTTATTAAGAACCATGCTTGTATCTTATCGATCGTCTATCAAGATAGTTATCGAGCATGCGTCAAAAGACTTCACCTTATCATGTTTATCTTTAATCCTTCAAATGTCGGTTATGACATTCTTAGTCTCATATATGGTGACTAAAAATTCATTCAACATCTCAGGTATATCTTCGAGAGCTAAGCTTATTCAGCTTGCATATATTTGATCCAGTGTTTGTTAAAACTCTATCCAGTGTTCGTCAAAGACTCGTGCTTCCATATTGATATCTTTATCAAGTACCAGTTAAAATATACCGAGACATATTGTTAAGGTCTTAAGCATATCAATCTTATCGACCATAAAAGCATTTATTCGATGTCCATCGGACATTTCTCTTACAATCACCTGAATCTTTATCGAGCGTTCATCAAAATGTATCTAGTCTTGTATGTGACTGAAAAGACACCCCACTACTTTGAGAGCCCATTTTATGTGCATGCTTAGTTTCAGGAGCCTCATGGTCTGAAGAGTGATATACCTAAGTATGATGAAGAACCAGTTGAAGGTGAAAAACAAGTAGGTTTGGATCTTCAATTGGAATCATCATTCGTTGATGGTACAAGTGACCCCATCTTTGATGAAGGTCTTTTAATGAAGAACAAGATGTAATGAAAGAAATTGACCTTGAGGTAACAAAGATATTTAACTTTCTCATCAATGGAGAGATGGAAAAACAAGATATCAACTTAAACCTAAATAAGATCAAGCCATAGAGATATTTGAGGAAGAAAAACATAAATGACTCAAAGGAGAATCATTTGGTGAAGTTGGTTCAGTCATCGGAAATGCCCATCTCGAAGATGCTCCCTTCATATGTCTTAGGGCAGAGCATAAACAATTTATATCATTATATAGTGACCTTCTCCTCGAGGGTTTCTCAATTTTAGTGCATAGTCGTGTTTTGATTAGTGCACTAACCTACAAATCCCAATATCGTGTTTACAGAACATTGTGGGATGAATGCAAATTACATCTTAGCACATTTCAAAATTAGGAAACAAATTTTTTCCAACCACGGGAGAAAGATGTAGTTGAAATTATTATGCTGGATTTTTTTTTTGGAGCGGTTATATAGCGATCAGAGGAAGAAGAATTAGTGAGGAGTTATCATGTTTGTTTTATTTTATTATTATTTTTCTAGCTAAAGCCAAATCCTTTTTATCTAATCAGTTTTTTCTCTTTTTTTTTAAATTCTCTAGCGTCCATGTGTTTTTAAAAGGTTTGATAAGCTTATTAACTATAAGGGAAGATAAGTCTCTAAAAGAAAAGGTTTATCCTTTAGAGTGTTGGTTTAGATAATATTTTGGAGGAGTTATCTGTTAGGGGGAAAGGCGAGATACTTATTTTGGGAGGAGTTATCTATTCGGGAAAGGAGAGATGTTTTCTTTGGAGGGTGATCGAGTGCTTAGTTTGTGCACTAAAAAAAGTTATGGAGTCCAGCTTTTTGTACGGAAATCTTTTGGAAGACGTGGTACTGATAAAAAAGAAGAAGAAGAGCGTACAATGTAGTGGAAGGTTTTCATGAATGAAAAAAGAAAAGTTCAATGCAACGAGAGAGTGTATGTGTGTTTTCTCTTGGTTGTACTGTATGATAAAGGTCTTCACCTCCTGTGCTTAAACCCTTTTCTTGAGGATATATTCTCCTGAGCTTAAACCCTTTTCTTGAGGATATATTCTTAGTTGCCACTTTTTCTCTCTAAAATGAGGTTGTATTTGTTGATTGTTGGTTACTAATGATTTGTGTTAAGCGGTATCAGAGTAAGGATCATGGTGTTTATTGATAAGTTATCATGGCTTGTGGACATGCTCGATAACCAGGTTTTGGGAATGCGAGACCTCCTAGATATTGAGATAGAAAATTTGAGACCTCCAGCATTTGGTGCAAAACATAGTCCCGACACATTGATGACAGTAGTGAGCCGGAAGCTACTTTTGAGAGCCCATTCTAAGTGCGTGCTTAGTATTAGAAGTATCATGCTCGAGAGAGTAATCTACCTAAGTTTGACTAAGAACCAGTTGAGGGTAAACAACAAGTAGTTTGAATCTTCAATTAGAATCATCATTCTTTGAATGTGCTATCTTTCATGAAAACCAATATGTAATGAATGAAGTTGACTTTGAGGATACAAGGATATCTAGCTTTTTTTATCAATGGAATTCTAGAGAAGTAAATATATACCTAAACTCATAGGAGATCAAGCCTATAGGGATATTTGAGGAAAAAAAGATGAATGACTCAAAGGAGAATCAATGGGTGAAGTTGGTTCAGTCATCAAAGCCGCCCATCTCGAAAATGCTCCTTTAACATGTTTTAAGCTTAACATAAACAATTTCTATCAATATACAATGACCCATTCTTTGAGGGCTTATCAATTTTACTACATAATCGTTGTGTTTTGATCAGTACAGTAACCATTAAGTCCTATGATCATATTTACTATATTTGGGATTAAGAACATTGTGGGACGAATGCAAATTTCATCTTAACGCATTTCAAAACTAGGGGACGGATTTTTTCCACCTAGGGAGAATAATGCAATTGAAATTATCACGTCAGATTTTTTTGGAGTAGTTAGATCGCGATCGGAGGAAAAAGAATTGGTGAGAAGTTATTGTGTTTATTTTAATTTTTTATTATTTTTATTTCTAGACAAAGCCAAATCTTTATTTTTATTTTTTAGTGAGTTTTTTTATTTTATTCTTTGAAATCCGTATTTTTGTGGAATGTTTGGTAAGATTATTAACTTAAAGGGAAGATAAGTCTCTTGGAAAAAAGTTTATCTTTTAGAGTTGATTATAGATGTTTTATGATTATTTTCTTTAAATAATACTTTGGAGGAGTTATCTATTAGGAAATGAGAGACACTTATTTTGGGAGGAGTTATCTATTATGGAAAGGAGAGATGTCTTCTTAGGAGGGTGATCGAGCGCTTATCTTTTGCACTTAAAATTTATGGAGTCCAGGTTTTTCATAGGGAAATCGTTAGAAGGTATGGCAGTTATAAACGAAAAAAGATCATACAATGTATTGGATGGTTTTTATGAATGAAGGTTTTTATGAATGAAAACAGAAAAGTTTAATGCGAAGAGAGAATGAAATTATATTTAGAAGCAATACGTACGGAACTCGTAATGTATTTATCTGTGTTAGGGGTCCTAAATATGTACCTGCTCAATATATAATCTCACCACCTTCTGTAAATGAGTTGATACTAAACAAAATAAAGCTAAGTATCACTTAACCAATTAATTTTGTATTGGATTAAAATCAATAGGAATCACGGATACGTACGAGAACCCCCAAGCAAGATGCAAGTTCTGCTATAGATGTTGTATCTTCAAAACGCAAATTATAGAATTCAATGTTATGGAAATGAGAATGAAAAACGAGATCCTTTTTCTAGAGATATTGACAAATGGATGTTTAACTTTTAAAGAGGCACTTTACGAAGATTCTCTTAATTTGATCGATTTATTTATCAAAATAAGAATTGCATTTTAACGTATTTTTATTGACCAATTAGAATTCTCCCAGATTCTCTTGGTTGTGGTGCGTGTTCTCTTGCAAATTTCTTCTTACTTGACTCAATCTCTCTCTCTCTCACTCTAAAATGCAATTTTATTTGCATGTTATTGATTGCTGGTGATTTTTAACTACGTCAAGTGGTATCAGAGCTAGGTTTGCGGTGTTCATCGATAAGGCATCATGACTCGTGGGCATGCTCGAGAGCTCAATGTCAGGAATGAGTCGATCCAACAAGTGTAACACATCTCAGATATTGAAATAGAAAATTTGAAAAAACAAGTTGAGGAGTTGACCTACTGCTTGGTACAAAGTATAACTCTGACATACTTTGATGACGATAGTGAGTTGGAAGCTACTTTTGAGAACATGTTCTATGTGCACGCTCAATGTCGGGAACCTCATGGTCAGAAGAGTGATCCACCGAGGTTTGATGAAGAAGCAGTTGAATTAGGTTTGGATCTTAAATTGGAATCATCATTCCTTGCTGACACAAGTGACCCCAACTTTGGTGAAGCTCCATTTTTTATGAAGAACAAGATGTAACGAAAGAAGTTGGTTTTGAGGCTGCTAAGATATCTAAGTTTCTCATCAATAGAGAAATGGAGAAACAAGATATCAACCTAAACCCAGAGGAATCAAGCTTATGGAGATATTTGAGGAAGAAACAGATGAACGACCGAACTACTCAAAAGAGAATCATTCGGTGAAGTTAGTTCAACCATTGAAAGCACACATCTTGAAGGGCTTAGCATGAACAATTTCTATCAACATAGAGTGACCCATTCCCACGTGTTGCTCAATTTTATGCACAATCGTTGTGTTTTGATTAGTACAATAATCTACAAGTCCTAGGATCGTATTTTTTTTATTTAAGATGAAGAGCGTTATGGGACGAATGTACTTAGCGTATTTTAAAACTCAAGGATGAGTTTCCTCCAACCAGAAGAGAATGATGCAATCAAATTATCGTGCCGATTTTTTTTTTTGTGAAACGATCAGTTACATTCAGAGGAACAAGAATTAACAAGGAGTTGTCGTGGTTATTTATTTTACTTTTATTTTTATTTCTAGCCAAAGCCGTCTTTATTTTTTAAATTTTTATTGAATTATTATTTTTTATTCTTTAATATTCGTATTTTGTGGTGGGTTTGATAAGATTATTAACTTAAGAGAGAAAATGAGTCTCTTAAAAAAAGGAGGGGCGCTGATTTTGGTAAGAGTTATCTATTAGGAAAAGGAGAGACTTATTTTTTGGGAGAAGATATCTATTAGAGAAAGGAGAGAAGTTTTCTTTGGATTGTAATCGAGTGCTTAAACTTTTTTTTTGTAAGAAAAGTTTTTGGAAGGTGTGGCAGTGTTAAAAGAAAAAAATTAAACAATGTATTTGATGGTTTTTGTATATGAAAAAAGAAAAGTTTAATGTCGAGAGAAGGGATGTGCTTTTTCTTAGTTTTAGCACGTGCTGGACTGCCTCACTTTTTCATTTAATGGTCTAGCCAAAGAGGTCATTTAATGGTCCAGGCAAAGAGGCCTTCAAGCTCGAGGAGGTTTGACCACTTGGATTTGCGCTTTGCAAACGAGTTGGGGTTTAAAATGGACATGTCGTAGAACAGTTTCCCAAGCATTAAAAAACAGAGTTAAAATCAACAAATTCAAAAAAATTTATTTTAAATTTTAGGCCTATTCATAGCCACTCAATTCGACAAACAAATAGCGATTGTGACCTCTTTCGTCTCTTTGAATACTTTGCCTAACGTTTATTTAGAGAAGAAATGATAAAGAAAGATCACCCCTACATCACATCATACAAATTGCATAGCACATTTATTGATTTGTAACAACTACCAGTACGGTGCTAATTTTTTATAAAATATTTGTCTGATTTTCAAGAAAAGTTTTAGTATTATAAAACAAAGATAATGTAAATTTCCGCAAGTTAAATAGCCAAAGTAAGAAGCTGAAAAAGGCTAAAAAACCATGGAGAAACTAACCTACTCATTTATTTTTTAAGTAATTTATATTTGGATACAAAAAATAAGAAATTATAAAATTGACCAATTTTAAGCATAAATTACATTAATTACACAAAAAGTCGATCGTTTTTTATTTCCCCTCAAAATTACCATTTTTAAAAAACACAGTCCCTCAATCTGAGGACGTCATGCCCTCAATCTTAAAATGCCTTCTCAGATTACTTTTTAATTTATTTATTTTTTAACTTTTTGACCGATAGCGCTAGTATGAAAGTATGAGGGATCCGAAGTTGGCATCCCCAAGCCGTCTTATATCTTGAGAAAAACAAATGAGCCAATATTAGACCGCCCTGAAAAGCACTAGAGAAGCTTCCGAGCTGAGTATGAACCGCGCAAACCGCCTCGAAATGCTTAAATACTTAGCTCGGACCACCTCCAAATGCTTAGAGTCAGACTTTAAGCTTTGACGGTGCTGACTACTTAAAAAAGCACCAACAGTACGAAGATGCAAACATCAGACTGATTAGGTACTACCTCAAGTGCATCTGCACCTTTAAAATAAAAAAATAGAAAAAAAAAAAGAAGTTTGAAAATGACCTAGGGACACTTTAAAAAATAAAATCACAGAAAACCCAAGACTATTCTTTCGATATTACTTACCCAACCTTTCTCACTTTTTTTCTCCAAAATACTTTCTATACAAATACCCCCAACTAAATAAAAAAATAACTAAACCACCCTCTTTGGCCTCTTACCTTACGTTTTTCTCTTCTCTATCCCACCCACCAAAATAATCTTTATTTTCTGTATCCCACTTACCAAAATAGAAGCTCGAGCACTATGTAAATGCAATAGCACCTACCAAAATAGAGACTCGAGCACCATGTAAATGCAATCGAATAGTCCGGTAGTAAGGTTTTGGCACCATGTAAAATAAAGTTGGGACAGATGTAAAAAGCAGTCCAACAGTTACAAAAAAACACTATAACAAAATAGTGTGACATTACATGTTATTGGATTCTATGGCTCCGACACTATATAAAAAACAGTCCGACAAGTATTCAGTTTCAGTCTAGTCTGATAGTTGTCTTAAGACAGTCTAATATTTATACTCCCAGCCAATATGATGGTGCGCTCTAGCAATATGCTCTCCTAGGTCCAAAAGTCTAACGTCTCACAAAATAATTTGTGTATGGGAAACAATTTTTTCCCTTGAGGGGTATAAACTTGTGTCAAAAAAATAAAAGTTGTGTTAAAAAAAATAAAATGAGAAAACAAAGTTAAATGGGGTAAATTACATTAAAATTGTGCTATTGAGTTTTTTTTAAAAAATTTTTTCCAAAAAAAAAAAACCAAAACCCACCTTCCATGTAATTTTTTCGACATAATTTTAACTCATTTCATATTTTAATTTTTTTTTGTCCCTACATGATTCACTCTTCTCTTTTCTTTTTCTTTTATTTTCTTTTTTTGCCCTTTTGACGAAGCAAAATAACCTACTCATTCGAAGCCAATTCCCCACGTCCAAAGATCTCTCTAATCTTTTGAATCGCTCTCTTCTAACTTCTCCTAAAAACAGAGGCTACAAGCTCTCTACCATACAAGAACAAGGAAAACTGGAGGAGAAAAAAACAGAAGGCATCTATTCATCTGTCACTAATATCCTTCCTCTCAACATGGGGGAGCTCTCTCTCCCCCATTACTCTTTTCTGCTAATTGTATGGAGTTGTTGTCTGTGGCCAAAGGCTGGTGTGCCTGTCTCTAGGGAGTCTTACGAGACAACACGAGAGCGAATGAGCAGGCACGAGCTCGAGGTTCTCACAGTTAAAATCTCGATCATGAATCCATCTGGGTCCTTGAAAAACATCTGATCAATGGTACAACCCCCTTCTTCCACTGTCCTCCTCATATACTTTATCTTCATCTCCTTCAGCTTCTCTTCCACCACACCCATGTCCTCGCACTGCACCAAAACCGAACACATAACAACTTTGAAAGAGAGAGGGAGAACATAGCCTCTTGCAAGAGGATTGTGGGACAATAGGCGTTTCTCAGCTCACTCAAATTACTCGCACTGACCGGCACCCAAATTAGTCGCACTGACTAATCTCACGGTCCGAGTACCTTGACCGAGTCGATTTTTTTAACACTCAATATAATAAACAGATGTTCCTTGTGTGCGGGGTAGAGAGAGAGAGAGAGGACCTGAAAGGAGATGTGATTGTCCATGGGGTCGAGAGGCTTGGTATCATCTATCTCCTCTTGTGGATTCTTGGACTGCACCAAGTGAATACCCATGCCATAGTTGAACAACCTACCAAACGAAAAGGACATCACCTTAAGATCTCTCTCTCTCTCTCACTAAAGAAAACCAGCAACTTTGAGATCGATAAGACTAAACAAAATAAAGAAAAGCCATGGAAAAGCAAAAGATTATTATTTTTACCAAGCCCCACTGAATTTGAAAACTTCAGATCTCTTGATGAGAACGAAACCCAACACCTTCTCGTAAAACTCCATGGACTTCTCCACAGATCTGCAAAGCCTGGAGATGTGATTCAGAGCCATCAAAGGCATCTCCTCTCTTCCTCTCTCATCATCATCATCTCCCTCCTCTCTCTCCCGAATCTGTTGCTGCTGCGCCATTGCAAAATCAACCAAAAAAGCCCGTGTAAAATCACAGGCAGCAAGCTTTTAAAGGAGCCCAGCATTTTGTTGAGAGAGAAAGGGAGGGAGGAGAGAGAAAATGGATGGGGGTTTCGACAGGTGGTGGCTTTTCTAGGACAGGTGAGGAGCGGTGGCGCTTTCTCACGTATCAGTTCTGAGTTTATGGGCCTTTTGGGGCTTACGTGTCACGTGAATAAGCAGGGATGAGAGAGAAAGAGGGAGCCCACGCGAAGAGAGAGGAAACCATTTGCACGAGGACTGCAGGCAAGTAAGAGAAACAAGAGCACAAAAACAATGATAAAAAGCTAGAACACACTGATCAAAGTTCGAACCCATCTCTTGACTCAACATAATTCATCGAGAAAAACGAAAGCAGACTGCAAAAAGGAGAGAGAGGGGCTTAGAGTGAGAAACTTTCCATATGATGAGAGAGAGAGGCTCCACAGTGAGAAAACTTTCTAGACAATGAAAGGGAGAGATCGCTGATTCCATATCGATTATAATCTGAATGCATAATTCCAAGATCGAGTTGATGGAAGGAGAGAATAACAATGGTTTCTGAAGGAGAGAATAACAATGGTTTCTTTCCGAGGGCATGTGTGAGTGAACAAAAGCTCACTACTCAAAAAAAATCGGCTCAGCCAAGTTATTTGGATCTGGTCGAGGCGATTTAATCGGGCAAGTCCGAGTTACTTGTCTGAATCCAGCAGTTCTTTAAAAAAAATAAAAAAATTATTATATATATATTTTATATATAAACTTGCAAGTGGGCAGGCTTGAGATTAGAAGCCTTGATTGGGGCACGAGAGAGCTACCCAATAAGCCATTCAAACACATCTAAAATAAAGTCGACTAATAGTATATTTTAAGTTAAAAAAATATTGTACAATCTACTCGGCTAAAACTCGCATCTCCCATAATGGAGTGCAAGTTGCCTCGGCTGAGTTTTTGGAACCATGAGATAGCTTCTTGCACGAGGTCCATGCACATAGCACAGTGAAATGGCAAATCTGAATGAAGTTTGTGGTTGTTTGCAGAGTGCATTTCTTAGACCCAGGTTTACCCATTTGGTGGGGATTTAGAAGGCCCTCTCGTAATTGGAGCTTTAATTCACTCGGTATTGGTTTTGTTTTGTTGCAGTGTTGGCAAAAAATGGATCGGTGACCTGGAATGCTTAACCCGAAAATTGATCCGGATCGGCAGTTTGGATTAGGGACTGTCTGATCCCTCCTGATCCAACTATACAAAAACTCCAAAAAAGCATTAAATATTGTTATAAATATTGTTTGTTTTGATTTTCAAAAGAAAATGGCATGCATTGTGGACTTTTTTTATTTTACAAAATACATAAATATTGGGACACCATTGTTTGTCTGAGTATCTATGTACATTTATTTTGATACTAATTTTTATGGAAAGTTTGGTACAATACTTTGACAAAATTTTAATACCCTAGGAAGTTGGATTATGGGATTGAACGCAAACTTATGCGAAAATATGTTGCATGTTTTGTGAATAATATCAAGTACACAATGGACTTTTAAGAGGTGCTGATTTTGCATTGTCATTCAGTAACCATTCATTGATAAAGATATACAATGACGTGCCATGAGTGTACCTTGAACTATGTACAAGAAAGAGTTGGCGAAGTCCAATATTGAAGAGAGAGTGAAAGGAACAAATCCAATAATTGAGAGAGAGAGATGTAAAACCCAATTTAAAGAGGGAGTGTGTGTGAAAAGATAAATGCTCATTAACAAAATAAAATTAATAAATAAACAATTTCAAATGAAGAGTGGGCCACTGTTTTTAATTAACAACTTTAAAAATTATTAAATAAATAATTAAAAAAAAAGTGGAAACTGGGCTGAGTCTAGAACTGGCTGGTTCCTTGGAAGAACCGACAAGTTTTGTTAGAGAACTAGGCTCTAGTTCTAAAAAGAACTGGCCAGTTTTTGAGATAGTAAGGGAATCAGCACAGGGCCCCTTGATTCATGATCCTGATAGGGTGATTCTGATCTGGATTAGTGTTTTTCAAAACCTTGGTTTGCTAACAAGAAGCGATATCTCAAATTGACTTTAGAAAGTTCGAAGTTTCTAAGGAAAAACACCTAAAATTTCTATAGGGAATAGAAGTTCATTTATCCCACTTTTTCGTACTTGTAGCTTTAATCTCCCTTTGGAAGTTCATTCATCCCACATTTTGCTTCTCATATTGTTTAAGTTTCTCATCTATTTTTTCTTTAAATTCTTTCTTTCTCTAATCATGCCTTTTTTCTTTCTAAATCCTCTCTCACCGTGCTTTTTTTTATTTCTAAGTCCTCTCTTACCATTCATTTTCTCTCTAGTTGTATCCTCTCTCTCTCATCCCTATCCAAATGTTCATTTTTTCTAGCTCTTCTAAATCCTCTCTTTCCCTAGGTTCCTACTATGTTGGTCTCTCTCTAACTCCTCTTTCTACCAGTGTCATTTCTCTTTCTAATGCTTCTCTCTTTAATTGTGTCATCTCTCTCTATCTTTAAGCTGAAAATTCGGGGAGACCCATTATATAAATGGGATTTGAGATATCTCTTTTAACTTATTTGTGAGGTTCACGAGATGAGAGAGAGAAGAGGGTTCAAGGAAAATTGTGAGAGAGAATGAAGGAGGAAGACGTTAATGGGTCAGGAAGAGAGAAAAAAAAGGGAGAGATCTTTCTAAGGTTTTGATGAAGGGGTCACTACAAAAAATAAAAACGATGTATATTATAATTTGGAAGGAAAAGTATATAATCAGATTATTTACCTTTAGTACAAGGAATTCACAATTAATCTTGACTATTGGATATGAAATTGAGTGGCTGCATTTATTTCATTGATTAAGCTCAAAGTTCAAAAAAAAATTTCTCAAACTTTGTAACATACCCAAGCTATCAGATTTCACATTGGATGATTTTAAGTAATTGTGACCTCCCTGTATTAAAGGTAAACAGTCTCATTGTATACAATCTCAATTTGGAAAATGAAAAATATGTATACCTTCTTTCTACTTGAGGGGGTTTGTAGGATTTTATAGACCAAGGGTTATATTTGGAATTATGATTTTAGAGGGGATTATACACCTTTTCTCCTTTGTGATATTATCCCTCATTAAGAATCTCTCATTAAGGAGTGCAATTGATATATACAAATAGCTAATGTGGGTATTTTGATTTCCTCCATGTCATCTTTGAAAAGGGAGACGTATTTTTTTTAGAAGTTACAAAAAGAAAAATAGGTGTGATGGATTAATTTGCATTATAGCTACATGATTAATCTGTATTATGGTTATATTTACACAGAGAGAGAGAGCATAAAACTCCACAGACAGTCTCTAAGTTTTAATTTTAAATTCGATTGAAAATGACACTTTTAAAGAGAATGAGAGAGAACTCCCAGACAGTTTGTTCACGGGCGTACAAACTAAAGCATTAAGATCAGAAGAATAGTAAAATTGAGATTATTATATAATGATAATGTCAATAATATAATATCATTAAAATAGAACATTATTCACATTATTATAATAAGTCTTACTAATAATGATAAATAATAAAATATAATGTGTATATTTATATTATGAATACTAGTATTAAAATTACACAAGAAAATATTGGTATTAATGTTATTAATATAAATAATGTAGAAGCAGTACAAAGAAAGGAAATTAAAGACAATTTTCAATGTAAGAAGGTCTGATACATTTTGTGCCAGACAGGCACAATTTGAAGAGAAAACGCTGGCCTGGCACATTTTTTAAGATAAGAAGCCTATCCAACACATTTTTGTGCTAAATCAACTCACGTTGGGCGTCACATTTTGAAAGAGAAACATGGATTAAAATGGGATATTTTGGTCCAAAAAATAAAATTTTTACTTGGCGGTGGACACAAGAATGAACAGTTTTGGGTTCAAATTTGGATTTAATTCTATTTTACACACCAATTTCTACTATGCATATACTTGTTAAGAGGATTTGATTTTAATGTTCCTATTACCCTCCCCCCACCAATATTGTTGATGCCATGGACCCATTCCTTAAGAGGATATGATTTTGATCTTTCTATCAATATCCAGGGAATAGATCAGTTCGCAAAAAACCAAACTAATCTAGATCTTATTTTGCAATCCAGAAGATAAGCCCACCTTTCTCGTACCGTACTAAACTTAAGGTGTTTTGCATTTCCAAAGAGTAGTTTGGTTTTTAGAATAATCGGTATTGAAATACCAAAAGAAAAGTTTTTTATCTTCTATCATTTTTTTTTTATGAAGACAATTTGCGTTTAGTCATTGATCTACAATTCATTACACGTAGCCTAATGAAAAACAAAGCAAATAGTATCAGTGCTGCTCTATGGATCTGACTATGAATATCCTGAGAGTAGATTGGCTTAGAATAAGTTAACTGGTCTCTAAATCTTATTTTGAGATCTAGGAGGTAGATCAGCTATTCTCGTACTGAACTGACCTTTGGATGTTGGTATCTTTTCTATCTTTTTTATTTTTATGAAGACAATGCCGTATAATCATTGATCTACAAACCATTACATGCGGCTAAATAAAAAGCAAAACAAACAATACCAATGTTGCTCTACGGATCTGATTATGAATATCCAAAGGGTAGATGGGCTTAGAATAAGCGAACTAGTCTCTGAATCTTATCATGAGATCCAAAAAGTAGATCAACTTATTCTGGTACCGGACTAACCTCTGGATGTTGGAACTAGGAATTTCTATGGAGTCCATAGCTGAACATGCATTTTTGGTGCTTTTATGACTTCATGTCTTTACATCCTTTCTCATCTTTTCCTGTAATTTTCTTGCACTGTGACTGCCTTTTCTTGCCTAAGGGTTATCCACTCACCAAAACCCGTTAGGAAATATAACGAGGAATGTAAGAAGCATGGAAAAAACTATTGATATGTGCTACATGGTACACCATGGGGTACCATGTGACCATTCTTGTTGACAGATGGATGATATTCAATTGTGCCTACATATTTTCTATTGTTGAGAATGATTATTATCCACTGTCCATTGTAGAGAATGGACAGTGGGTGTCCCCATGTTGTACCATATAGTAAATGCTAGGGGTGTGTGCTATACTTTGCCATGCTGAAACATCAATTAGTTTAGATATGTTGCTTTGAATATCTAGAGACTAGGCAAGCGTTTAGAGTTACAAACGGTGATTAGTTTGGTGTTCAGGATACTGTGCTACTCTACCGATCTTACTATAAATATTTAGAGAATAGATCGGTTTCGAACAATCGAACTAATTTCTAGATATAATTGGATGACCATTAAATGTCCTCCCAAATCCCAAGATCACATTAAGACCATATGGTTTAGTTGTGTTCATTATGAGGCATAATTCTGATTGTGGCTATCAACCAAACACTCCTTATACAAAACCTGGCACATGCAGTGTCGAACTACTGGATAGTGTAAATTACATAGTTACTATTAAAGAGTTCTAGAGAGAGAAAATAATTTTGAGAAGATAATTATGCCCCACATTAATTTATTGTGGTAGTTCTTTCATTGTATATATAATAATAATACAATGGTATAATGTGCACTTTCCTATCTTGTTACATGTAATATATACTTTCTTCTCTTGTTACTTTCTACAATAGCAATACTTCAATATACACTTTCCAGCTTGCTACATTCTACAATGGCAATATTTTCTTTCTATTACACTCCCTCAAACTCGGCTGGGGAGGCATTTGAATCACGAGTTTGAAACAAATATCTCGAAAAACATCTCGTGGCAAAGGTTTCGTGAAGATATCAGCTACTTGATTAGAAGAGGAAACAAAATGAGTGATAAGTAATCAAAGAGCAACCTTTTCACGCACAAAATGATAGTCTAACTCAATGTGCTTTGTCCGTGCATGAAAAACAAGATTAACTGTCATGTAGAGAGCACTAATATTGTCACAAAAAAGTGTTGGTGGCTGCAGAAGAGGCAAACCAATACCCCAAAAAATAAAAGAAAGCTATGTTAATTCTGCCGCAGTGGATGCCATAGATCGGTATTCCGCTTCAGCACTAGAACGAGCCACAGTCGATTGTTTCTTAGCACTCCAAGATATGCAGTTGGAATCAAGATAAATACAAAAACCAGTGGTAGAATGATGAGTGGTTGGACATCCAGCCTAGTCTGCATCATAAAAGGCATATAACTTAAGGGAACTAACATATACGATTCTTAGACCACATGATTGTGTACCATTGAGATAACGAAGAATCTGCTTAACTGCCTGAAAATGTGCAATTTTAAGGACATGCATAAATTGACATATTGTATTAATACTATAGGAAAGGTCTGGTAGTGTTATGGTAATGTATTGAAGCACACCAACAATACTTCGATAAAGAGATGGATCAGGAAATGGATCAAAATTCTCATAAATAGTATTCTTCATTGCTATTGGTGTTGAAATAGGTTTGGCACCGAGCATCTGAGCACGATCAATAAGATCCCGAGCATATATGCTTTACGAAAGAAAAATCCCACCTGAAAAATAAGATGCCTCTATACCAAGAAGTACTGCACAGGTCCAAGATCTTTCAGTGCAAATTCCCTTCCAATTTGGGAAATAAATCATTCTAGAATATTTGAGTTATCACCAGTAACAACAATATCATCAACATAAAGGAGAAGGGTAATAGTGCCTTTAGTAGTGCGAGAAACAAATAGAGATGAATCATCAATGCTGCAATAAAACCCCAATTATATTAAATAGGCACTAAATCGATCAAACCAGGTCCAAGGTACTTGCTTGAGACCATATAAAGCTCTTTTTAATTTGCAGACATGATTTGGATATTTTAAGCTCACAAATCCAAGATGTTATTCCATAAACATTGGTTCCTTAAGAAAACTATGCATGAAACAATTTTTCACTTTAAGTTGTTTGATAGGCCAATGGCGCACAATAGCTATGGTAAATATAATTCGAAAACTAGAAGGCCTAATACCATGACTGAATGTTTCAGAGAAATCAATTCCAACAATCTGATTGTATCATTTAGCAACTAGTCAGGTTTTAAGTCTCTCTAGACTTCCATCAAAGTTTAATTTAGACTTATAGACCCGACGACAACCAACAACATTCATACCTGAAAGACATGGAACTAGCTCCCAAGTTGAATTAATATATAGAGCTTCAATTTTTGCTTCCATAGCACGATGCCAACCCGAATGGCATAAGGTAGACTTAATGGTTTTAGGTTTAAAAGGGATGAGCACTTGATATTGCTGTCATGAATGGGAGAATTTGAGGTCTTCAAGTATCATCTTAAGATCTTGTAACCACGCGATGACAAGGATGCTTAGAGGCTGGTAAAAAATTAGATTAATTGGTCTATTGAGCTGCAACATTTTCATCACCATGGTTGTGTGTTGTATCATCCTGGACATTTTGGATCGGTGTTGTAATGGTGACATCTCCCTCTACAAGAGATGCTGGTAGGCAAAGAATGACCCGAGGGACCAGATACATCAACGGCGTCCCGTATGGGTGGTTCATGTGGAACTGATGAATCAAAAGATGAAGGAGCCTGTATGTCAGGCTCATAACACTCGGACCATTCTGCATAGGTGGATAGCTCCCCCTAAACCTGAGCACTATCAAACAAAGACTTGGGGTTAGCATAAGGAAATATATTTTCATCAAATACAACATGTTTAGAAATATATACACGTCCTGTGGGTGGATGTAGATATATTTAGCCCTTACGCTGGACACTATATCCTAAGAATAGACATGGAAGAGAACGTGGACTAAATTTGTTTGCAGCATAAACTCGAAGATACGGAAAACATCGACAACCATATACTCGAAGTGAGAAGTAGTTTGGTAAGCGTCCCAACAATAATGAGTCTGGTTAATCCATTTTTAAATTGTTAGAGGGAATTATGTTGATAACAAATACTGCAGTATGAAAGACTTCAACGTAAAATCATTTAAAAACTCCTGCATGAAACATCATTATAAGGCCAAATTCTACAATATTTTGATGTTTCCTTTCAGCTATTCCATTTTGCTCAAGGGTTCTCGAACATGATAATTGTCGCACGATACCATTGTCATTAAGATGGTCAATAAATTCTTTCTTAGCAAATTCACCACCTCCATCACATTGAAAAACTCTAATTCTTTTATCAAACATCTTTTCAACCATAAGATAAAATGTTATAAATGCAATGAAAAATTCAGATTTTCATTTCAAAGGATAAATCCATGTAAAACGAGTGTAATCATCAATAAACACCATATAAAATCGATAACTCTGATTAGATAAAATTGGCGCAGGGTCACATAAGTCTGAATGAATCTTAAAGAGATGTTTGAGATTCTATCAATACCACTAAAAGGAAGCTTACAACTTTTTCACATTTGACAACTAACACAAACAGAATGAGATTTATTCCATGCATCAACATTAATCAACTGTTTAGATTCTAAGTAACGAACAACTTTATTTTGATGATGTCCAAGACGTTGATGCCATACATCTTCTAATGTTCTTTTATTTCGATTAGATAATAAAGCTTGTTTCACTTCTTCAAGTTCATATAATCTTCCCTTTCTACTCCTGTTGGCCAGAGTTCTCCCTATGCTCCTTTCCTTAATCAGAAAACCATTTGATGAGACCTCAAATATACAAGGGAAATCTCTTGTAAATTTACTAACAAACAACAAGTTTTTTTTCATTTTAGGCACCAAAAGAACATTAAAAACATTGAATTTTTTTAATCCAATAGCAATATTTGAAACACCAAAATATGAAATAGTTAATTTTTTATCGTTCCCAACAATGATTGTATCTGTGCATCTAAAGGGATGAAAATTTTGCAACTTACCTGGATCTCCTATCATATGAGTGAAAGCACCTGTGTCCGGGAACATTATGAGTCTTGTGAATCAGCTATAGTCATTGCAGCTAGGCCTGAGGAATATCTTCTGATTGGTACATGTGGTTGAATCGATGACAACATTTGAATGCAGCATGTCCAAGTTTCCCACAAATTTGACACTTTTATTGAGGTGTTTGAATAGATTATTGTATCTGGGAAACTCGTTAGAAACCTTAACCCATGGCTCGCATCGGAAGTATACCACCGCTTTCTTGATTTTTCTGGGTCATTCCATGACTCCCATTATTAATCTGACTAGTTTGAACAAAACCACCTTTTGAGAGTTGAAAAACTGTTGACCACCAAAGTTGTTTCTCCCTCTTACTCTGTAAGTCCGGTTACCTCTGTTGGGTCCAAAAAAAAATTGTTGTCCAACAAAGGCCATAGTTTGATTTGGATATGACTGTTCGTCAGAGACATAGGATTGATTTCTAATCTCATGACTTTAAAGAAGAGGTATAATTTCATAATATAAAGGAATCAGAGGCTTAAGCATAGGTAACAAAACTCTCATATTTTGGACCAAGTCCATTAAGAAGCCAAAATATCTTATTTTCATCTGGAACAGGTTTTTCAATAGTCACTAAATCATCACAAATACTCTTGAATTTACATATGTATTCTGAAAGGGTTGAATTCTCTTTCTTGTGGATTTGGTGGGTAAGTTGAAACTCCCTAGCTTGACAATTACCTGTATAGGCATTCTTCAAGCATTTCCAAACTTCTACAGAAGTGTTGAGGCCAACAACAAGGTTAAAACACTCATATGATATTGTCCCTATGATCCAAGCTTTTAGGAGTCGGTCGGATTTTACCTATAATTTGTAATCTGGGTTTTCGATTTCACTCTTACTATTAAGAGAGGAAATCGTTTAACTTGGTGTAGGGCAATCACCATTGATGAATCCAAAAAGTTCCTGACTCTCAATGAGGGAGAACATCTGAGATTTTCATAATAAATAATTATTTTGTGTTAATTTAATAGATACAAAATTTCCTATATTAAAAGTATTAGGATAAGGATATTTGTTTAATGAGGATGAAGAATCCATTGGAGCAAAGAGATTTTCGACGATAGAGAGTAATTGATTTTTTCTTTTTTATTATTGTTTGGAGGTTTCGGGTGTGTAAGAGTATGGGTTTTAATGGTATAGATAGTCTTTATATAGGATGTGAAGACAAACAATGGTGTGAAGGTATATATGGGACATGAAGGCAAACAATGTTGTCAAGGTTTATGTAGACATGAAGACAAATAAATGGTCAAAAAGTTTTATGTATTGAAGGCGCCTATCAATGGTGAAGGGAAACAACGGTTTAGGAAGCAAGGAGAGAGAAAGGAATTCTTTTTTATTTAAAGGGAGAGAAAACACTAGATGGGAAAATTAAGGGCGAATTGAGGAAGAGGATGGGACTGACCTTTAAAGATTTCCGTTTGTATTGATTGCGCATTGCGCGCTAGCAACAACTGCCCTGATATCATAAAGAATTCTAGAGAGAAAAAGAAGTTTTTGAGAAGATAATTGTGCCCCACATTGATTTTTTATGGTGATTCTTTCATTGTATATATAATAGTAATACAATGGTATAATCTGCACTTTCTTATCTTGTTATATGTAATATGCATTTTCTTCTCTTGTTACTTTCTACAATGGCAATATTTCAATATATATTTTCCAGCTTGTTACATTCTACAATAGTAATATTTTCTTTCATTTTATAACAGAAAAAAAAAAAAAAAAAAGCCAATAGCATAAAATGTGAAGTCGAGGGCCTACACCAAAGCATCCTAATTTACTTCAAACTTTGGACTAGCTCGTGGAGGACTCAATGAATATGTTGGAAGGCCTTCATCCGTGACCATTTTAAACTGAGTGGCCAGTCGGCAATAAACCCTATGAAGAAATCCAAAAGAAAAAACGCATAGCAAAGCCATCCCCAAAGTGAGTATGATGGCAATGTAGACAAGCTCCATAACCCTACATGAAGAAAACATTTGTAGAAGTTAAAACTCAATTAATATATGTATACATTAATAAAAATGAAGCTGGATATATCATTGTTGGTTATTAATAATAAGGTGGTGATTGCTATATACATTGATTATTGATACCAACTTACCAAGGAATGCAGCTATTCCGTTACTGAAATGTTTTTTTTTGCAAACTCTGGCTTCCACGAAGTTGTTTGTATGCTTGGGAATAATTAAAAAATTCTTTGAATATTAAATATGGTTCAAATATGTTAGAGCGTTTTGTTATTTGGAGCTAATAGGTGTGGATTTGAAGGTCAGGTTACCAACTCCATCCTTAACGTAGAATATGGTCTTTGTGGTGTTGTTCTCTTTGGAGACCTCTACATGCGTGGTAGGGATACCATATCCCTTAAACCTTTAGGTCACATTGGATAAGAGGCTCTCCAAGTCCTGTATCGTGAACTCAAGTCTCACTTCCCTAGAGGCTCGCCCCATTCTGCCTCTCCACCTCATAAAGCACAGGGTACCTGTCTGTATGCCTTTTGTAAAACTCTTGGACCCTCTTAGTATCAACCATCCCATAAAACACCACGTAATCCATGTCTGTTAAAGTACAAACAACATCCAACAAGAGCTTCGGCCTATCCTCACAACTCACGGAGACCACCGAGTACCCCCTCTCACCACACCCCTTCACCATTACCAATGGACCAATGTCTTAGTCATGGCTCGAGCCTACCGCACGTTGACTCAAGCCCACCTTCCTCTCGTAGTCCCGATCGGTGAACATCATTTGATGCAATCTCCTTTCAATGTGTGTCATGCCAAGGCCAACCCATGGTCTTTGCTCTCTTATCATCATTGTCACCTTTCAAAATATTACGAAGATGGGCCTGGATCCAAGAGACTCGGTCAGAAGTGTCGTCGAGTGGGGAGCCCGAGTCGATGTTCTTGATGTAGGTTACATAGGGAATTAAAGCATTGTCGGTTCACATGGTGGCCTTGAAGCCATTGCAGTGGTTAGTGAGGATCAACAAGATAGGTCCCATCCATTGCTACAATTGCAGCAGTGCATACAATATTGCCTATGACAACCCTAGGAGCATTGATTCTTATGATAAGCGTCTTGTATTCATCCAAGGAAGTCCCATCCATTATCCCTTGCTAGCTCAAAGAGGTCTCAAGGTTGAAACATTAAATCGAACTCGAGTTCCTCTCTTCCTCAAAGAAACGTTGTTTCTGTTGTTAACAATCTTAGCAAATTTTATGCCCCCGGGGCTCCTCACGAGTGGACTTGACCCCGCCCAACCAGAAGCAAAATACCATAAAAGTTAGGCTATAATTTGATTGTTTAGAGCCTAGGCTCTATACAAACTGCACCCTTTTATTATTGGGCTTGAAAGCCTTGAATGAAGAGCCTCGCCATCGGTTTTCAGGGTACAAGCTGTGTTTTCCAAATAGTAGATGTAATACAAGTCTAATTGATCCATGATGATTGTAGTAAGTCTCGTAGTGGGGATAATGAGACCGAATTTATGCTCACCACCTCCTTTATGATATTGTGGAACAATTATGATAAAAAATTTAGCATTCAATTATCAATAATTTGTGCTTATGGCCAAGCTTGGATACCAAAAGAAAAGGATTTGACAAACCAGTATTCCATTAAGGAGTTCGTCCAGCTATGAATCAGGTAATTTAGCGTCATTGCCAAAAAATTAAAAAAATTACAAAGTGGATGCCTTTAAATATTATATATAGGATACACCTTGGGATACATATGATACATGCCTGCATTAACTTTAAACTTATTAGTTAAAGACCATTTTCCAGATAGCTTGTGTAGTGAACAGGAACAAGGGTTGGGCAAAGGATTATAGTGTGGAAATAGATGCTTTAGGTTGGCCCTTACAAACTATGTGATTTGGGCATACTTTTTTTAAAAAATAAAATTTAGGGTACATTTGGAATTTTTTTGGGAAAATATTTACACATGTAAATTGTGTTTCATAAATTTGTTTGGTGTGAAATGCATATGTAAATAAATCCCATGGTAAGCATTTTTACCATGAAATGATCTAATTCAAAGTAAGACAAAACTTCACCTCTTGAGGTAGGGAAACATTCCCCGTGCTTTTATTTTCACATATTGACCCACTATTCACTATTTATAATATAATATATGTTATATAATATTTTCTTTATATATCAAATAATATATTTAACATATAAATTTATTTCAATAATATTTAATGCATAATATATAAATAATATTTTATATAAATGATAAATTATTTTAGGGTGTGGTTTGCAAAAGGTTGCAACCTATTTTTTTTTACAAGTGCACATAATTTTATTGATTACCAAAGGTGCAGACACCCCATTTTGAATTTGGCTATTTTTTCCTATTTTTCATATTTTTTCTAATTTTTAAATCCCTAAAAATACCATAGAATACCTAGTAGACCCTTAAAGACCATCCGACCCAAATACACCATAGTCTACCGTTTTCTATGGTCCATAGTCTCTTGAACCATAGTCCCAACCTTCTAGAATATCCTATAGAGTCTCCAATATAATCCTAAAACCCTAAGAAACAATATTAAAATCTAGAAAGTTATCCTAAACACTAGAAAATATGAAAAACCAACTTAGATAGAAGCTTTGGAGATAAGTATAATCAAGAAAATATGAAATTTGGATCAAAATCAAGAAGATCAGCGAAATCCTGAAAAATTATGTGACTTTATCTTAAACACTACATTTTGTGGCATTTAAGCCAAAAGTCTGCAAACGCTCCGTTTTGTGGCATCTAGACCTCTTGACCCAATAAGCTCAAATTTTTTATAAAAATGTAAGGACCAAAGTTTTCAGCCATGGTTGCATGCACAGCGGTAAGAATCTGCTTTCAAGGGCGTAGCGCCGGCTGTGTTTCGCCGCGTGTGTAGCGCCGACAATGTTTCGCCGTGTGTGTAGCGCCAGCTGTGTTTCGCCGTGTGCGTAGCACCAATTGTGTAGCGTCGTTCTGACGTGCATGAGTTGTAAGTGCCACCTGTTGAGTGCATGATATCTTAAGTGCCACATGTCCAGGCATGGTACCACTTGGACAGCTACCCCAACTTCATGAGTACTTAACTCTTCCCTTTTACCCACGCCATTCATGCTTCCCTCATCTCTTCTCTCTCTAAGGTAAAAGTTTGGAGAAGCTACTGTGGGAGGCAGCCACTGCTGGAGTAAAAGAAGGTTTGGAAAAGGCACATCTGCTATTCAAGTAAGTGGATCCATCACCATGGCAGTATAGTTACAAGAATTTATAGATTTTATTCTTATGAGATGAGTAACGAAAGAGTATGTTATGTAGCGATTTCATATGCTTTGTTCACTGAAATTTGGAGCTTTTATTTTATGATGAATGTGGATGCTAAGAATGAATGTATGATTCATAAATTCTGTAAGAGATGCATGTTTATGTGTATACATTGTGAGAGGATAGTTGTTATCATGTTCTTCACCATGAAATTGAGGTTATGAAACATGTTCTTGGGGTATATGTGGCATTACTGTGAAATTCTAAGACTATATTTGTTTTTGTAGGGGGCTTTTAGACAACCAAACGAGGTCCAATTGACCTCAAATCACTGCCACTAGAAGAAATGCGAGTCTAGTAAAATGTTCATCTTTGCCTACTATCGAAATTCTTTATAAAAATGAAGTTATTTTTCAAAATGTAAGGGTATATAACTTCATTGCCACTTGAAAGAAATGCAAGTCTAGTAAAATGTTAATTGTTTTTCCTGGATTTTTCCACTGACACTGTTGTGGTCACTGATTTTAACAAACCAAAAAAGGTCCATTTCCTGTTAAACCATAGCCATTTGAAAGGTCTTGGAGTGGGCTAAATTTGCATGAAGAAATTATTTTGAAATTCGTTTTAGATTGAAAGTGATGCTTTATTTTATGAAAATAGGTCACTGTGGATGTATACAGCAGTGTACAGCTAGTAAAACCCCATTGCCTTGAACCTCTAAGAGGACAAATGAGATCCAATCGTCTTCAAACCACCCCCATTTGAAAGATAGATGTATACTATAAAATTGGCTTCGAAACCATCTCCAAATTCTAAATGGATCAAAAGTTACGACCCTCTTTATAGTCAAACGTCACTATCTAAAATAACAAGAAATGTGAATTGTGATACTAATACTATGATACTGCTACTGTCTTACTGTGCTACTGCTACTATCATAATGTAATACTGCTACTGTCATACTGAGATACTGATATTGTGATAATGTGACAATGATACTGTGATATTGGAACTGTGATAATGTGATACCGTGATACTGATACTGTAAGCCCTACTGATACCGACCACTAAGAAATGGGCCACCCATTGGTAGTGGGCACTGTGATACTGCTTTATATTGTGATAGATTGTTCAATACTGTTATGTCAGCATTTGTTGACTGTACCTCGACCCCAATGATAGAACTGGGGTTGGGAGGTGAAACTGGATAACAGGGTCGGTCGCTCCCCCCTAAATCTTTATTGACACTATGCATTGGGTCACCCAACGGTAGCATAACGCTCTCTCGTCAGAAGGGCACATGAAAAGGTCGTGTCTTGCAAGGCATCTGCCTATCAAATACTCTAAAGTGCACTGGGCATGTATGTGTGTGTGAGGGCATTATGAAGTGGGACACCCACTTATTATTGTCCTCCCTCCTGAATAAGGGTAGAGGTTTTAGGCGGCCAGATTGGCTTAGCTTGAACAATGAAATTTCTACTTCAGGAGTAGGCCTCTCTAGTTTCTGTAATTGTGATCTGTTAACTTTACTCTTCTGCCTAAAGTAAAATGACTTATGACTTATACTCTGTGTATTGAACTGTTTTTCTTATTATACTGTTAGAATACTGAAAGGCATTCTAGAGGGCTTCCCCTTGATATTATGTGAATGTGTGCACTACTTACTACCACCACTATTATAATAGTTGGGATGCAATGGTGTAGATCTACCTACTGGACTGTTAGCTCATTCCATCCTATTTACATGACTATAGAGTGAAGTGTTGGTCCTCGAACTGAAGAAAATTTTGGGCCATTAATGCCTTGAAGAAAATTGTTAAAACTTTTGGATATCTAATGAAATGGAAAAAGGCTGGATTTTTGGTGTGATATCTGTCTTTATGTGTAGATTTTAGTTTTACTTTCATAGTTTGCTCTTGATTCCGTGTTTTCATTCGATTGAGCCACTCCCACCTCACGTCGCGGTCCCACACCTTGCACTGCCGGTTTGTACGGTATAGGGCCAGGGGATGGGGTCGTGACAAAAAATCCACTGGGAATTATTCCCAATCAACTTAGAATTGACTTTTGAAGCCCATATAATGGTTCTATTTGGGTCATTCAAAGGGAACAAAAACCTTAGATCTAGATACTTGATCCCCAGAAAAAACCTAGAATTAAGAAGCCTAACCCTCGAGATACCAAAACCTTAGTTTTCTAAACTAAATCCTAGAGAACAAAGCCTTAGCCTACATCCTCTTGACCATTGTTTAGAGCTTTAGTTTTCAAACCCTAGGTTCTAGAAGCCATGACCTTAGATCTAAACTACAAAATCCTAGATTCAACTTTAACCTCTCTCAATCATCCATAGCCAATATTTCCAGCAGATCACAAAGTAAAAAGTCTACTAATTTCAAAGAGAAAAAGTGAAGGCAAGAAAAAGATGCGTAAATAACCAACTGTCTTGATATGGGTGGCACCACCACTTCAAGTGTCCCGGGCCAACCGGCCCGGGCAAGTAAACTTTTGTTTCCTTCTCTTCTTTAATTTTAGTTATTTTGATTATTTTAGGTAGATTTAATTTTGCATTAAGTTTCATTTATTTTGGCGAAAAGATCTTGCTAGCATTGCCAATGATTTCAAGGGAAATTGACCTTTCGAGGTAAATTAGTTTTAAATAGTAATTTGATCGTTCCCACGCATCTCTATCAAAAATTTAATTAACTAGTTTTTATAGTGATAGATCAGAGGATCTCAAATTTGAGATCTTCTCGACTTAACGCTGTCAACAAAAGGATAACATCAATTTTTAAAATTTATTTAAATAATATGTTGTAAACAAGAATACAACCATCATTCAATTTTATAAGATAATTGAATGATTTTTCTATTTTTAAATAGCATATCATTACTCTTTCTGAAGAGGCTGATCTCTCTCAAGACTTTCACAATTGGGATTCTCTGACCTTTGATGAAAAACACTCAATAACTCATGTCCTCCCAAGCATTGTAGCATTGACCCTTGAGTAAAGGTATTCTTCTCTACAATCCATGAGTTTCAATGCTAAATGGATTTTGGAAAAAATTCGTATAAAACCTTAATTTCTTGTATTATTTCATGGTAGACCCTCATTCCTTTTTTTTTTCAAGAAGCATAAGAAAGCCCCTAAAGATTTCACCATAGCCTCTCATCTCTTATCTTCGTCATTTATAGACTTTTGACCATAAAAATTAAAAGTCAATAAAAGAGGGATGTAAAAGATGATGGAGTACGACGAAATCCTTAAAGATTTCTTTAAGCCACTTGAAAGAAAGATAGAAAGAATGTCTACCGTGAAATAATACGAGAAATTAGAGTTTTATACGAATTTTCCTATGAATTTTCTTTGCAAATATTAAAATAATTAAAAAACTAACCGAATTAAAAAGTAAAAAGTTAAACAAAAAAGAAAGTTTTCTCTTTTGCTTTTTTATCATTTATGTTTTTCCTTTCTTATTTCTTTTTTTTCTTTGTTTATTTTTTCTATTATTATGGTATTCCATCATATGTTTCTTTTCCCCAGCGAAGAGCAGAGCGGGGGGAATCTACTCAATTGGCTTGTGTCATGCGAGGCAACCTTTTCTACTAAAGATCCGTATATACTGTAGACTAAAATAATGAGAACATTGTTCAACAATTTTGGAATCCGTCTTCAAACAACATTTTCAAATCTTCCACCAATTTATAGTCCCAATTGTCGAGTTCACTGAAGGCAGTATTCATAGCATAGTAGCTCTCATGGTGAATTCCCAGAGCCATTTTCAATGACAGGAAAGCACATAACAAAATAAGAAAAACCTCCAAGTATGAACAAAACACTAAATCATTCACACCAAAATAACCTAAATAGTTATACCAAACTAGTCCTGAGATTTACAAAAAAAAAGAGAACTAAAATATTTGGTGATTAAAAAATAAACTCCAATTATACCCCCTGTCTCGGTGACTGCCTGATGTAGCTAGCCCCTGCGCCAGCACAAGTAGACCGTTTGCACGAGATACATCTGAGCTCCTCCTGCAGAGGTGGCATAGAAATTGGTTGTGTTTCTTGCTCATTTGTTTGTTCTTCATCCTCCTCCTCATCAACACCCCCCCCCCCTCCTCCCCTTCCATATCCTCCATCTCCTCATGCTCTCCTACAGTGAAACATGTCAATAAGAAAACAAGATATCCTAACAGTTCTATATTTATGACATAAGAGAGCATCCAAGTAAAAGTTCCACAATTAAATGCTTTTTCAATTCTAACAGTCAATCTATAAACTTTACAATTGTTAGATCTTCATTCTGGCAGCAATCACAGTCTCAGTTAGAGGGGCTGAGTTCT
>NW_006500308.1:53258-83238 GCF_000471905.2 Amborella trichopoda
ATCTACTTTTAAAAAAAACATTTCAAAAGTAAAAGAGTTTCTTAAAGGTCTATGTAGCAATGAATAATTGTCATAGCTCGTGCTAAATTTAAGTCCTATGTAAAAGTAGCAAGCTTTTGACTTTGCAATGCTGCCCATTTTTTCACCACAATGGGCCACGCAATCATGACAATATAATATATAAAATTCTATGTAATAATTCACAAGAAAAAAAAATGGAAGAAGAGGAAACAAATTTAAAAGGCCAAATCCAAATCCCCTTCAAAAATCATCGTTGATAATACTCACGTGACAACTCGCCAACCCTGCAATACCAAGTGGAAAAAGGGAACAGGGAGAGGAGTGGCACTAGCTCCACCCAATAGGACATTAACACGTACCCTACGTGACGTAAACAAAGAAGAGAGAGAGTGAGGGGAGGCGTTTAGAGAGAGAGAGGCAGTGGCAAGAGGAAGATGAGAGAAAAAAGAGAAGTGGTTGGAGTTGGAGCGTTAAAAAGCATAGGACTATCAAAAGGGAAAAGTTTATATAGAGCTCAAAACAATCAAATTTGAGTCCATCTCAAAAATTAAACTATAAGTGCTTGTTTTGATGTTCAAATATCTTCAAATGGATATCTCGACATCAAAAAGTGTCTGACATGAAAAAAATATAGATTTTAAGTTTTGAAAATAGTATATTTTGTAATGCATTTTTGGATTGTAAATTTTCAAGTTTTATAGATCTGTCGATCTACATTATTTTTTTAAGTTTTAAACTTTTAAATAAATATAAATGATATTTAAGACTATCACGAAGATTTCTAATATTGAAACCACTATACTATTTAAAAGTAGGCTCTAATTTGATTGTTTAGAGCCTAGGCTCTATACAAGCTGCATCCCTATCAAAATCCTGTAAAATATTGAGAATCCCCTCAAAATCCTGTAAAATATTGACAATCAACCATGCCTTCATGAATTAGCCAGCTTGTACTGGTTCTCTTTTTTGATCTTTTAATCATTGAACCGACCTGTTTTGCCAATTCCTTGCAACTGCTACAAAACCGGCGTGAATCAGCCCCATTGATTTTTTTTGAAAATTTTTAGCCCGTCATTTCGAATTGCCAATCAGTCCAACCGATTGAAAATCCGAATAAGCAAATCCAAATCAGGAACATGTTTTTCAAAACCTTGGATGAGACCAGGATTTTGAAGAAATAATTGGTAATTAAGATTGGGCACGGTAAAAATTGATCAGAACCGGTGAATCAATGGTTCGAATCACCATTTTACTGTACTGAAAAACAGCGAAAAAACATATACAAAAATATTGAACTCAACCAAGAACTGATCAAGATATATGAATAGATGTTTTTATTATAATAAAACGATATTTTTACTGTAGCAAAATACTGTTTTATTAGAACCAATCGACGGTTCTCTTTTAAACCTGGATGATTTTTAGACCTGAACGATTTTTTATATATTGACAAAATGGAGATAACCAATTCTCAAATTGAACTAGTTGAGACCACCAGATCCGACAAAAAAAAAAATGGGAGATGAGAAGATGAGCATCAGAGATGAAGAATGTAGTGAGAGAGAGAGATACAGACAAAAAAAGAAAAAAGCAGGAAAAGTGAGCAATTGTTTTGGGCTTTTGGGTTTCCCAAGCATTGACCCCACTTCGGGGACCGCAACGAACCGTGGTCAAGGCCCAGCCCTAGACCTTGCACGCCAAATGGTACGCACTACGAACCCTTCCCACCCCCCTCTCTCATCTCTCTCTCTCTAGGGTACGGACTACGAACAGACCCTCGATGTCTCTCAGCAGGCGCAAGGACGGTCCGGACCGAACGGACCACCGCGGCGAGCCTGACACGGTCGGCGCCTTAATACCCTCAAATCCAGTACGAACTACCCCTTAACCTTCCCGTAATTTCTCATACGTCCTCACACGTGGGTCGCATTGTGCCCAGACAAAATTACCGAAATGCCCTCATTTTATTTATTTTTCCAGAAAGACCAAATTGTCGCTTTGGTTTGGTGTTAAAAGGAGCAGAGAATATTTGACTCAGGCCCCCCCATAGAAAAGCCCCACCTGTCTTTTTTCTCTACGAGGGCAATTCCGCATATATGGTTAAAAGGGAGGGCAGGAATTATGGAAAAGGTGGGATTTGGACATGTACATTTTGATTGGAAAGTGGCCGCGGGGTCAGCGTTGCATTTAATGATGAAAGGAAATTTCGAAACGAACCTCGACGTTCCCAAGAAAAATAGCAACCAGACCCGTTGGCCTTTTGTCGCATGCTGTGTTCCACTTTCCAAATTCCAAATAAAGCCCCCAACTATATCTCATATCACCGGGGTATCACAAGGGCATTTTAGTCGTTCCCTAAAAAAGCAGCCCCACATAATCCATAACAAAAGACGAGAATAGGGTGCTCACTGTACTCTTCTTCACTGCATACACACACGAGAACTTCGAAATCTTGGAGCTTATAATACTATAATTCAATGATTTTAAAAACAGAAAAATCGACCCCCGATAGCTGTTTTATTGTATGAAAAAATAAATGAATAGGCAAAAAATTACATGCAAAAATAGTGATGAATTGGCATTTTTTACGGTAGAAAAATGTCGTTTTAGTGTAGCGAATCATTGGTTGTTCTACTGTAGACGTTGTTCTACTGTAGACCCAGATGATTTCCTATATGTCGACATAATCAGTATGAGGTGACTGATTTTTGAGTCGTACTTAGCGATTTCATGCCGACTCGATGTTTTTCAAAATCACACCAAATCAAAATTAAACCAACTTGATGTTTTTCAAAATCACACCAAATCAAACTTAAACCACGGGCAAAAGCATATTGTAATTATTTTTCCAATTATTTTCATTTTTCTTTCAAGAAAATAATTAAAAACAAGTAAAGTGATTACATGCTCTTTATATCAAATAACATCTACATCTAAATAGTTGCAACCCATATTGCTCTAAAAAAAATTACAAAAAGAAATTGATATATTAATCTTAAAATGCGATAATTAAAGCATATCACTACTATACAATGCAAAGCACAAGTAATTAACGGAAAAGCATTTTCCAGAGATAAATTATATATCATCAGTAAAAACTTAAATACCTCAAGAAAACTCACCTTTCCGTCCTTTTTTTTTTTTTTCCCTATCTTAGCCCAAGTGGAAAATAGGACTAAGACCCAATGGGAATCATTGCCCCCAAGTTTTTCATTAACTTATTTTTTTCCTCCATTTTCCTATAAAACAAAAACCAATGTCCTCTGGAAAAATTTCAACGGCTGGGATATCCTATCATGGCAAACGCGTGAGCCACCCTCTTATATATAAATAAATTAAAATCCCAAGCCAACCCCAAAATTCCCAAAATATCCCCACCTGCTTTTTCTCTCCCATTCATATAAAGCAATTAAGCCTCATTGTCTCGTCATTTGAGATGCCGACACATCCAGAACAGCTGCTAAAGCTGAGACACCCGGCCTCTAAGACACCGATTGGGCTCTTTGGAGAGGCCGAAGACTCGCCGGAAAATGATTTTCCGGCGAAAAAACAGCAGTCTTTGGTCGTCTCAATCTCTTCAATCAGTTCATAGCACTTTGATACCTTTTCCTGCAAATTTCACCGAAAATAACTCAATGCCCATTTATCAGTGAATTTCTACCATATGTAAGGCCAGGAAAATGAGAATAAAATTGAGAGAAAACCCGCATATTGCCCATAGCTTGATTTCATTAATCACTAAAGAAGAAGAGTACAAAAGAATATTGTTTTTGGGTGAATTAAAGTACAAAAGAATTGAAATAAATAACAAAACCCATATGATGAATTCCCCTTATTTAAATCCAAAAGTCTCAAAAGACCATGGACATGAAACATATTAATATATCTTATGATATCCATTGATTTAATGCACGTATATAAGAAAGAAAAACTAAAATAAGGAAACCCACAAGATGAATTCACCTACTTTAAGCCCAAAAAAAGGCATATAAACAAGCGTAAATATCTAAAAAAAATATCGAAAAAAAATATTCATTCATAATTGAAAACATAAAAAGGGTAGTCAAATTCATTTCATGAAAATTTAATTGACCTTGTTGATGAGAGGAGAGCATGAATCCATTGCATCGTGGAAGTCAACAGCAGGTTGGATTTCTCTAGACACAAATATTGCCACAGCTGATGCAAGCTCAGATGGCCTGAATTCAAGAAACTCAATCCCTGCAACCCAAGAAAATAAAAAACATGAATTTTTCTGATGTGTTTTGATTCTTGTATTCATTCTTTCTCTCTAGAGGTTATCCCTTAAAAGACTGGAATTTCTTCATTTTTTTACCTCTGGTTAAGTTTAGAATCAACTGTGTTGATCGAGATATGAGAGATTTAGGAATTGGGTTCTCTGGATTTGTCCTGAAAATGAAGTGATCGATGAAGGAAAATGGGGTAATGGCATTCATTCTCCATTTCAGGGTAGTGAGCAATAGGAGCTCCATTTTCTGAATGGTCCTTGCCTCAAATACAAATTTGGTTTCTTCACTCACCTGTAAACATACAGTGACAAATTGATAATCAAGCATTCGGCATAAGAAATGAGGCATCTTAGAGAGAGAGAGAAATGTGAACTTACCTGCAAGTCCAATGACAATGGCACGTCAGTTTCTTCCATCTTCGCTGCGAGAGACAGGCAGGCAACAGAGAGCAGCTGCACCATCCAAACTTTACCTTGCTAGAGAGAGAAACAGTGGATGGAAATGAATAAGAAAAAACAAATTTTCATCAAACTTTTCTATGCTTTTAGGATGGGAGAATGAGTATTGGGTTCTCACAGGGAGTTCATACTCAGATAGGAACCGATCCAGGTAGTTTACAGATAAACAAGCAGTCAAAGGAGCAAAATTGTAATGTCCATGAACCTGTAAACACCGATTAAACAAGTTCAGATTCTAGAGAGAGAGAACACCCCAAGTAGAGTGTGTGAGAGAGAAGAGATGAATCAATCAAAACCCACCTTATAAATCCAATCAACTGCATCATTCCTTGCAGATACATTGACATTACCAGATTGGAGCTTAAATAGATAGTCCTCTTTTGGGGTGAAATGGGTCTCTTGTGAAATCAAAGAGGCTATATGGGCTTCATCGGGCATTGTCGATTGAATGTAGATTGAAGGCATGACAATGGGTGGTTCCTCTTCTCCTTCTTCCATCTCTTCTGAGCAGAGAAGGGTAGAGAGAGAATCAAAATAGGCAGCCATTGAAGGTTTTCTTTGCTCTGCCTACTGAGACGGGTTTTCAGAGATGGAAATGTGGAGCGAAAGAGATAGTCATGTGGGTGCCGTCGGTTTTGGGTCTGTGGGATTAACAGGGGGCGCCATTAAAGTAAGGAATCAGAAGAAAGGAAAGGGTATTTAGAGCATGGAGGAGATAGATGGAGGAATTACAGAGAACCCTGCTCTGCCCTGCCCCAATTTAAACCCGGCTTTTGGGAAAGGGGTATTAATTGGTCGGGGGTTTTAGTCCTCGAAATAAATCTCTTGCTTTTTTTTTCCCATCATCTTACATTCTCCCTTTTCTCTCTCTCTCTCTCCTCAATCGGCCATCTCTCTCTCTAAAAACACACACTTTCTCATCAACTCACACAAACACACAGACCCATTTATCTCACACACACACACTACTTCTCTCTCTCTCTCTCTCAAAACACACACGCACACTCGTTACACACGTACAGACTCTCAAACACCAGCGCATACATGCACACTTTCTCCTCAACTCGCACAAACACTCGCACCCATGCATATCCACTCTCTCCCATCTCTCTTTCTCAAAAATGTTTATACAAGGATGCTACCTTATAAGGTAGAACTACATATGCCCCTTAAAAATCCATCAAAAAAGATAGTTTTAATATTGAAAAATCCTTTGGCTGATCATCTTGACATCGAGATGTATGATTTTAAAACATAAAAATATTGTAATGTCGAGATGTATGACTTTAAAAAATAAAAAGATTTTAATGTTGAGATGTATAACTTTAAAAAATAAAAAGATTTTAAATCTCAGAAATAATACATTTTACAACATATTATCTACATTGCCCTTTTTTCAAGATTTTCATATATTTGTAGATCTACTTGATTTTAACTATTTTTAAAATTTAAAATTTTATAATTAGATATAAAAATAGATTTTGAAATAATCCTAAAAATATTTTACATCAAAATTATATACCATGATAAAATGTGAAGGTACACCTTACTTCTACACCTGCGGATGTATCCGTATGCCAATTGCACCCTTTTTAAAGTATATGTAATATGTAACATGAAGATCATGAATATAAAAAAAATTTGAAAACTAAAAATAATAATTATATTAATAAAATATTTGAACGGTTAGTTACAATTGTTTTTAAACGACGGGCAACCTATTTGCATCCATCTTTATACATCTGGACCACATATTGTAGAAATACGATCCTGCTCGCATGAAACAATTGTTTTTTTTTTTTTTTTTTAACATTAACGCAACCTTGTTTCTCAAACATATCCTCTCCATTTTGAATGTACACACAGTCTCCCTCTCTCTCTCTCTCAGTGTTTAGGGCCCTAAAACATCAGATTCAGTGAGAGCCACAAGTCCATTAGCTCATCTCAATCAATTACTCTCTCTGGTTTCCTTTTACTCATTTTCTCTCCAAATATTTATTTGTTGTTCTTTCACTCCTAACTTCATCTAATATTACTTTTTCACCCTGCATTTATTTTCCACTCTCTATTTTTCATATATATCTCCTCTCATTTGACTATCTTTTTCACAATAATTCGTTTTGAGAAAGTATACTGTGCACCCTTGCTTTCCCTTTGTTTTACTCTTTCTCTGTCCCCTAATTTTTCTTTTACCTTCTCAACTTGGTCATTTTACTTCTCTCTCTCTATCTTTCTCTCTCTACATTTCTTTTACTTTATATTCCTCAACATTTCTTTTACTTTTGGGAGCGCTGACATTTCCTCCTTTCCTGGTTGCTTTTTGGTTTTCTAGTAAAAAACAGCAGACACATTCGCTCTCAAATCTCAATAGGTGGCAAGTGATCAACACCCTGTAGGCTTTAAATAAAAAAAAAATGAAAAATAAAAAGAAGAAGAGGAGGAAAAACTTATATAGAGCCAAGGCTCTAAACAATCAAATTAGAGCCCACCTCAAAAATTTCACTAAAAGATTGTTGTTTTGATTATCAAATATCTTCAAATTGATCATCTCGACATCAAGATTCATGAACATGAAAAAAAATAGATTAGAAGTTTTGAAAGTAGTTCATCTTGTAACACATATTTGGACCATCAATTGTTTAGTTTTAATTGATCTGCTCGATCTACACTTTTTTTTAAGCTTTAAATTTTATAATTAAAGATGGAAATATATTTTAAGGCTATCACAAAGTTTTTTAGTATTGAAACTGCATTTCTTAACATTATTTGAATGTGCTTTACTTTGATTGTTTAGAGCCTCGGGTCTATACAAACTGTACCCAAAAAAATAATAGTAGACAAAAAAAAAAAAAGAAAGAAAGAGATTGAAGTTATTTTGATCTCCACCATCCAATTTAGGTGACTGACGGTGGAGATCAAGGGCTCGAAGGACCATTTCCCATGTAAAAAAGGAAATGTGCTTTTATGTTCTTCAATGTGATAGTTGTAGCCCAATTATGGAGAAATAAGTGGTTTGGTCAAAAATCGCACCCTTTTTGCTTTGGGGTGAAAGAGGCGAATTTCCGAATTCTTTTCATTTTCCAAATAATTCAGAGGATTATTTGATATGAAACTTGGGGATCCATTTTAGAATCTTCACTTTAGTGCATGTGAAAAACACACTCAAGTCCGGGCAACTCAAATATTGGGCATTTCATGTATCAAAAAAAGCGGTTATTGATAATCCTTTGGGGCCCTAAATATAACTCTTAGCTAGGGTTTTGCCTGAGGGATCAGATGTACATTTTGCTCCTGCATGGTCATATAAAGTTTGAGATAAACTGTTCTATTATTTTTGCAGGTAATGAGCGTATAGAGTGCTCGTAATAGTCGTAAGAACCTCGTTTTTGATATGGCATGAAATATCATACTATTTACCAATCCCCCCGAAACCATATGCTTTCAAAATTTGAATGGAAAAACAAAAAATTATACAAATTTTTTAAAAAGAAACAAGATAATATATATGGACAAATGTTATCTCATTCAAATGAGAAAACAATTCTCAGCTACTTAGACTTTTGGGCTTCCAGCAAAAAGATGAAAAGAAAAAGCAAAAGATGCAAACCAAAATTTTATCCTTCATGAAAGTGAAGTGAAGAGATGCCTTGTAAAAGGTTTTAATACCTTAGTAATAGTATATGGAGCCAAATATATCACCATCATCATTCATGATGGCCTTTCTTAACTATTTGGATTGACGATACAGATCTTAATATGTCATTCTGCTCTATCAATAACCACACACTATATTTTTTAAAATTGAGGGAGATATCGAATCCTTTGGCCCACAAATATATTATCATCATCATTCTCATCAGAGCTTTTTTTAATTATTTGGGGTCGACTCTACAGATCATGATATGTCATTCTGCTATGCCAAGGACTATACACTATATTTTCTAAAATTGGGGGAAATATCTAATTCCGTGGTCCGAGATTTGCTTTGTCTAAAGAACACCAAAACCCATTGTATGAATAGATTATCATGAAAATATATGGGACCATGTCTATAAGTTTTTTGGGTGGGGAGTAATTCTATTGTTCGATTATTTAATAAGCATTTTGGTTCCGTGGTTCTTAAGATGTCGTGGTTTTATGTATAGAGCCGCGTGTTGCCCCCTAGTGCTTGCTTCCCGAACCCACTGGCTCTCTCTCTCTCTCTCTTCAAGCTCTCTCTCTTTCTCTCTCTTCTAGCTCTCTGTCTCTTTCTCTCTCTTCAAGCTGTCTCTCTCTCTATATGCCTCCTTATTCAAGCTGTCCTTAAGACCTTGACTCGAAATGATTAAAAATCCATCCTTTATTTATAGAGAATCAAATAAACCTCATTCTATTCGACCATGCCTCCTTATTCAAGCTGTCCTAAAGACCTTGACTCGAAATGATTAAAAATCCATCCTTTATTTATAGAGAAACAAATAAACCTCATTCTATTCGACCATATGACAGACAAGTCCAAAGACATTGAGGATACTATGTTAGACAGAGAGATTAAGAGATTTTTCAGAGCTGCAAAGCAGAGGAGGATTAAAAGTTGGTAACTAGGTTTTTAAAATTAGGCAATTTTTAATTCGGATTGCTGATTCAGATCCGGAGGCGGTCAGGACCGAACTAGTCCCATAATAGCATGGGTCTCCATATTATGGGTCTCCACCCAATTCCCTCTAAAATCTCCTTTTGTATTTTCTTTTTCTTTTTTTTTTAAGCTTATCGGATGTTGTCATTGGTCCCCCATAAATTCTTACCCTATGAACCGTTACTTCGATTTTTATTTTATTTTAGTTATTTTTTAATTTTTATGGATCACCAATTCAGAGATTTGAAACCATCCAAACGGCCAATCTAGCAGATCCAAACCACGATTTGGATAAACGATCCGCCCCACCGACCCGTTTTTTAAAATGTTGTCGATAGCTAAAGGAAATGAGATGAACGTTGTGGAGAAGTAGGCCAAGATCAATGGCGGATTTCTGTTCTATTTAGATATAGAGGGTGGAGAGAGAAGGTTTAGCAACAATTTCCTTCCATACTGAAGAAATTATTTTCCTCATAACTACTAGTCGACTAGCTGTGTCAAAAAACAATGCTGTTTGGTGACTTGCGACTCATTTATTTAAGAGCACCTATTGCTGTGCTCCTCTCTAGAGAATATGGTTTTCTTCTACTCCCTCGATTAGAAGACTTACTTGGGAGGATTTTTTCAATCTAAACTTTTGGAAACTACTTAAAAATTATTAGATCATAAATGGAATTTAAGTTTTCTAGCGCTTAGATCTCACAATCTAAAAATTGGAAAGCCTTAATTCACTCTTACGACATTATTTTTTTCAAGTGCATAGAGAGTACAATTAAGAATTTTTTTTTTTTTAATTATTGAGGATAGTTTATAGGTTGAAAAGGTTACATCTCCAAAGTTTATGGTCCTAAAATCAATTCTATGTGGAGTTTTACATGGAGGAGTAAATGGACATTGTACTCCCGCTATAGTAAAATATCTTTTGGACTTCTACGTAAGTTTGTTTAATTCCAAAGGTTTTTTTTTTTTTGTAGTAATTTAGTGGGAAGAGAAATGCCAACCCGTTTTTTCAGATAGATTAGAAAATTCGTTTTTCATCAATTGGTGGTATCAACAAAATTCAAAAAGCATATAATGTGGGAAATAGGTATGGGGGTACGGCAAGGGCATGTTACAACTTACAAGTTTGCCAAGTTGTTGTTGCTTGCCCGCAAATAAAGCTTCTCTCTTCACACGCAAAATAATGGCACTCAAACTATCATTTGATGAAACCTATGAGAAAAAAAAAATTGAATAAATCTACACAAACAATATTGAATTCTTATACTATGTAAATCACAAAGTTTACATACGTATGACACGATAGGTGAAATTTGTATAGGTTAATTTCAATAAAACTTCAATGAATATACGAATTGAGCTTTTCTTTATGGATGAAGTTTCTATGGGGCCTAGGCGTTATGGAAATAAAATAAAGCATCACCTCAAATCCTCATTTGGAAAGCAGTTTCGATATAGAAATCTTTATGCTGACGGTAAAATTAATTTATAACATAAACAATAAAATTTGATCTCAAAAAATGGTACAGATCTTGCGGATATGTAAACATTTACTGTTAGGGCGAAATGGATGGTCTAGATGATTTGTTGCAATATACACTATTTTTTTATTTTAAAATCCTATTTTTTTTTTAACAACCATAATGTTTAAGCTGAGATGATCGATTTAAACGTTTTTCAACACTTGAATGCAATTTTTGATGAGTTATGAGGTGGGGCTTTATTTATTTTGATAGAGCTGAAGCTCTATCAAATCATTTTCCTTTCTTTATTTTCTTTTAGTCAACAATTATTATTAATTTATGGCATGCCCTTTTAGTTATCAGCGACCTTTAAGAATTCAAGTTTCACAGGCAATGCTCAATTTGTGCGACTATGGTTCTTGCCTTTATGTGCCCAATAAATGCAATCACACAATCATATATCCTCAATTTGATCAGTTTCTTTCAAAATAATAAAGGACTCATGTTACCGAGAAGTCTTGAACACCACCACCATATCCTCTCACACTCCTTAAAAAAAATAAAAAATAAAAACTAAAAACTAAAAAAAAATAAAAAAAAAAAAAGAAAAAAGAAAAAGAAAGAAAGAAAGAAGAAGAAGACCCACAAGATTTGAGGTTAAAATAGTAATTCCATCCCTTTTGTTAAATGGGCCCCAAAATTCTCATTTATTTTCTTTGCCCTTGGACTTGAGACAATATTAATGAAGATGCATTGGTGGGTAAGTTTCCTTCTCAAATACTTATTTTGCTAAGACTATGGCACCTAACCTTTTTTATTTGATGTGAGCTTTGCTAGGCAAGCTGTTTATTTTATTGTACTTTATGGTACAATTTAGGTTGTGTTTTTCTTTGGCTGTAAGTTATGAAAGTTATTATCTCTATTTTCCTAATACTCTATGGTCCACATTAAAGCATGGTCAATAGTATATTTTTAGACTCTCGATTTCACATCTGATATTTCTAGCCTCCCCATTGCGCATTTGAATCAAATAATTTTAAATATTTTTTCCTCACATGCTACCGTTTGACATTCTAGACCTCCGGATTTTCTTTCCCTTGTATTTCTCCATGATGTGGCATAACTTCCCTATTTTAGTGCTGTAAAATATTGAGCAGTATTTGTCTTTTATTATTAATGAAAATCGGGTGGGACCTTATCATCCACTGATTTACCTAAAAAAAAAAAATACTACATAAAGCATATCCCAATAAATTACCTTTTCGGCCGACTCATCCTCCTCCCATTTGCTCGATTGAAAGAAACCTCTAAAGTCTCACAAATAGCGACTATTTTGAACCAAATTGACATGTCTCTGCAATACTTTTTGTTCCTTCCTGGAGCATTTAATGGCATTTAGGGAGTCCCTTTTAGCATGTATCAATGAACCCAATTGTTTATCTAGAATTAATTCAATGAACTCAGTTGCTCTTAGCTCTACCTCATTTACCCATGGTCGTATAAATGTAAGCATCAATTCTTAAAAGGTCTTTTATGTTATTGATTGAGATTACATCAAACTTTAAATTCAAAAATCTAATTGGGGGTGGTTTTCAAATTGTAGTTGCTCTCTGCTTAGGGATGCCTATTTTCATGATCTCCTCCATGTTTCTTAAACTATACAATCTTGATTGTCCCCAGTATTCCTTCCTGATAAGCACCCAACATCTCTTTATTTCCATAATTTTTATTTTTTTATTCTCCCGGCATCCAGCACCAATCCATCAAAAACCATTATATTTCTTTCTTTTCATGTCTCTCAACTAATAACAGCTCTAAAAGCTTTCCAAACCCCTTATGAACTTTAGGTGAAATGGTAAATTCATGTGATCAACAATATTTTCAACTGATCAGCGACGAGTCATCAAAGGACCTATCTTTCAAAAAAGCTCACATCAAGATTGTGTAAATTGACAATAAAAAAAGAGGTCGCCGACCGTCTCTTCATCCTCTTTATATAACATGCACATATAAACAATCAGAAGACCTCTACTTCTAAGGAGACCCACCCTAGCTGTTCTGCCCAGTGATACTATCCAAAGGAAGGCTTGTACGTTATGCGGTATCAGTTATTTCGATATCTTAGCCATCCTTTGTCGAGAGTTGAGACCATCTAAATCTATCATGAAAGAAATGCGGATAAAATGACTTCACCAAAAAACTGACCATCATTTTCCAACTCCCAAATTATTTCATCGCTCCTTCTGGGCAGTAAAAGATAATTGTAATAATTGAGACACCTGCAATATCACCCCATTTTGAAACACCTTAGCATATTGGTACTTAAGGGTGCACTCCCCTTGCTAATTAAGCATCCAACAATGTTTTATATCATCTTCCACCTTATATTTCTTTAATAAAAGAGGTTTATATTGTAAAATTTCCCTTCATATGTGTGACACCTTTCTAAAGGGCCATCACTCGGTATGACGGTAAAAGGTTCGGGTAGTCAGCGCAAGAGCGAGGATTCGAGTCCTGAGAGAGACCACCTTGTGTATAAAAAGCCAAAGGTTATGACCGTTTCCAGCTCATCTCTGTCGGGATCCTGCGTAGGCAGGATCAGCACCAGTCACGACCTTTATGTGCGACACCTTTCCGCCAACAGATCCTTCTCCAACAAAAAATAAATTACTATTAAGACCATATTTAGCAACCTATACTTGCCTCACCAACTTATTATCATCTTGTATAATCCATCACCACTTTATAATTAAGGCTTATTCATTATTTGTATCCTTTCCTTTCTGGAGGGCAAACATATAGGTTCTACTAGAGGGAGTGTCCGATTTGCTATAGAGCATATTATTTTGGAAAAAGTTTATATAAGGATGCTCCTTATAATATAGAACTACGGATGCCCCTCAAAAATCCATCGGAAATGGTAGCTTTAATGTTAAAAAACCCTTTGATTGATCATCTCGACATCGAGAAGTATGACTATGAAAAATTAAAAGATTTTAAGACTATGAAAAATCAAAAGAGTTTAAGTCTTAGAAATAGTGCATTTTACGCCATATTATCCATTTTCAAGATTTTCATATGTTTATAGATCTACTTGATTTTAACTATTTTTTAAATTTAAATTTTTTTAATTAGATATAAAAATAGATTTTGAAATAGTCCTAAGAACATTTTACATCAAAATTATATACCATGATCAAATTTGAAGGTGCATCTTACCTCTACACCTATGGATGTGTCCGTATGCAAACTGCACCCAATTTCTATAAGGTTACAACGTTAAACAATCCAATTATGGTGTACCCCCAAATTCCAACAATTCCATGGGCCCTAACAATGGATGACGGGGATTCCCTTGCCTAGCAATCCAACGTTGGGCCAGGTGCTACTCACCATTGCAAAGTGGGTGAATTGTCCACGAGGAGCCATTTTCACTAGAACTCCTTCTACCTTAAATAAGATAGAAATGGTCCATTTTGTAGATCAATTCACAACGAGGTCCCAAGTTTTTTATTTTTGTGTTACCCTCGGTACAAAGATTCAACTTTCAAACCATGTAGAACACCAAAAAAGACTAGATGTTTGAGTTGTTCGAAAGTCCAATATTGAAACTTTCCAACCACTCGGCATTTTTTTTTTTTTCTTTTGTTCTTGGAATGTTGAGTGGTTCATGAGTGACTTTTGGACCACCATAAACACTAGCTTTATGTATTTTGGAAGGTTAAGAAGTTCTTCAAACCATGCATGCACAACTTCTTTTGTGTATCAAGCAGCACGAAAGTAACATCTATTTTAGGGAAAAGCTTTACATGTGACCCCACATAGATATGAACTATACGTGACCCAGTTCTCAATCGTCTAATCTGAGTAGAGTTGGTTCTTAAGTGTTAGATATTAATACGATGGCTCAGAGTGATTCATTTTTAATTTTTACTCAAACAATCATTTTGCAGCAAAATTTCAGGCATGCAAAGATCTAAAAAGGGCGCACACGGTAAAACTAATAAATAGATATTTCCCATGATAGAAAATCACTAGAATACCCTTGAAACTTGCAAGAGGCATTTTTGTCATTTAATTATACCACAAACATATATATCATCATTATCCGATCCAACTATTTGGGGTTGATTACATGAATCATGGTCCATCAATCTACTCTTTCAAGATTCATGAAAGTTTTGGAAAAATTTTACGATGACGGCATATCTAATACAATCCACCTCCTTTACCCGGGTTTAGGACAGGTCAAGGGAAAATTCAAGGTCCTCACTCTTCTTATACCAACACACATATACATATATATGCTAGGTGTCCCCCAATAAGAAGAGAGAACGCCCCAAATTTTATTAAAACCTATTTTGTAGAAAAACACTAAAAATTAAATCGTGCTTAGGCATGACATCGTGACATGCGCAATCCCAACCGTTCTTTCATATTGAACATATGAGAAGTGAGTCACATATAGTTTATCGAGAAAATATCTCCATATCCCTTATTTTTAAGTTTCATTTCTTGATAAACCCAAAGTTTCAAAAGATATCTTCTAAACCCTAGACACTTTAAACCTACTTTTTAACCTAAACAAATACGAGAACGACGTGCTCTTTTTAAACACAATCCTTTCTCTTTTTTCAATTATATATCCCAAACTTCTTTTTTTCTCTCTCTCATGCATCTCTCACATTCTCTCTCCTCCCGTGTTTCTCCAAACACCTCTCTCTCTCCTCCCGATAACCTCTCACCTCTGTGAAATCCAACCTAATATTTTCTCTATCTTCACTTATATTCCCCAAACTTCTCTCTCTCTTTCTTCATGCGTCTTGCTCTCTCTCCTCCTGTGTTTTCCTGAACCCCTCTCTCTCCTCCCGATAATCTTTCACCTCTGTGAAATCCATGAAGGTCCTCTGCATAACACCAATTCAAACAAGAGCATTTTTTGGGAAAATATCTCCATAATTCCTCTCTACACAAATCAAGGTCAAAATAGCCCAAATCCCCAATAAAATACTCTCCATCTTCTATAATTCCTCTCTCCAAACCTCTTTGTCAAACAACATCATCAAGAACCCCATTCTTTCACCAGCAAAATAATGGCAAAAAATGGTCTAAAAAGATAAAAATGGTCCAAAACAAGGCAATGGAGTACGAAGATTTGCTTCCTATCATGGCCGAAAAGCTCGAAGCCGATGCTTTCAAGGTGGAGCTCAATGGATTCAAGCTTTTGGCTTGCCTATCGAAGGGTTTGATAACATTTGAGAGCTTGAAGAAAAATTCAGCTCTTTTGGGTTTAAATTATCTTAGTGATAGAGAACTCATGGCCATGGTTAGAGAGGGAGACAAGGACGGTGATGGAGCTTTGAATGAGCAAGAGTTTTGTGTTTGAATGGTGAGACTAAGCGCAGATCTCATGAGAGAGGCTCAGGGTTTGCTTGAAGAAGCTCTGGTCCATAAGATTCAGGGAGTTATGGAGAGCTGAACTGGTTTATGCGGGAGTAGCTTTCTCTACGTTCTCTTGTTTCTCTCTATCTATTGTTTTCTTTCTCTCTGTATACTGTGTATTTAGGAAGAGAGAGAGATGGGAAACGTGAAGTGAGAGAGCATGAGGAGAGAGACGAGAAAAATGGATAGAGAGAGAAGGGGTGCAGGGAGAGAGAGAAAGAGACAGAAATTTGGAAAGATAGCTTTTGGAAAAGACATGTCTTTTAAAATTTGTTTGGCCTAAAAAAACAAGGTTAAATTAACTCAAGGGGTTAAAAGAAATAAAATCTACAATTTTTATACCCAAGATATCTTTTAAAACCTTGAGTCTATTATGAAATGAAACTTAAAAATAAGGGTTATAGAGATATTTTCCCTATGCATGTGGCGTAATGTATAAAGCTTTCCCTCTACCTTTTTTTTTTTTTCTTTGATTTGTAAGGTTGAAATAGCAAAATAATTTATTTTTTAAAAATAAAAGAAGAAATGACTCAAAAATTAAGGACCTCAATGTAAAACAACCGGATCAGTCCATGACATGGGGTCAAATTTCCCATAGTACTTTTTTTTTTGCTTTTTTGTTTTTGTTCTTTTACATCAATTGTCTTGTTCATGACACTTTTTAATATCTCATTTATTGTTAATGGATGAGGTTTCTATAAGGGAAAAAGTTTATATAAGGTTGCAACCTTGTAATGTAGAGCCACGAATGCACCTCAAAAATCCATCGGAAGAGGTAATTTTAATGTTGAAAAACCCTTTGATTGATCATCTCGATGTCGAGATGTATGACCATGAAAAATAAAAAAAAATTAAGTCTCAGAAATAGTGTATTTTACTACATATTATCTACACCGTCAATTTTCAAGATTTTCATTTTTATAGATCTACTTGATTTTAACCATTTTTTAAATTTAAAATTTTATAATTAGATATAAAAATATATTTTGAGATAATCCTAAGAACATTTTACATCAAAATTATATACCATGATAAAATTTGAAGGCGTTCCTTACCTCGACAGCTACGGATGCATCTGTATACCAACTGCACCCTTCTATAAGACCTAGGCTTTATGAAAACAAAATAAAATCTCACCTCAAATCCTTGTCCAAAAAATATTTTCGACAATGAAAATCTCCACGATGCTCTAAAATCAGCTTTCAACACCGACAATGAAATTAAAAATTGAAAAAATGGTACAAATCTTGCTAATCTATGAACACTTATTTTTAGGGTGAAATGGACGGTCTATGTAATTTGTTACAATAACCATATTTAGAACTTAAAATTCTTTTTTTTATACAACCATGATGTTCAAGCCAAGATGATGGATGTAAACGATTTCTAATTCTTGAATTACAATTGTAAAAGTGAGGCTTGGCTGCAGCCCTATTAAACCATTTTCCATTGTTAATTGGCCTATCAATCAAAATTGTATGAAATGGTCGTATAAATTCTTTTCAATCAAAGAAATCGAGAATGCAACCCGGGGAAGCTGTGGTGGAAACCCTATGAATGCTAAGAAGAAAATTCTTTATATTGCCTTTCAAAAAATCTTTATATTATTACCTTTCATTAGAAACTTCTTATATGGTCTTTCATTTTTAATTTATAACTAACCAAGTTGATCTTTTCCTCTGCGGCTTTGCTCTTTCCTAATATTTATGTGACTGGGACAACGTTTCTGATGAAAAATCACCATAACTAGCAATCTAAGGAACAAGCAACCAAGGGAAGAGAAAGTGAAAGAGAGAACTACACACGGAAAGAGAGATGGCAAATGGTGCAGTGACATTCTTTCTGCAGAAGGTGGATACCCTGCTAACACAAGAAGTACAACTACTCTCCAGAGTGCTCGATGACATTGTTTGGCTCAGAGATGAGCTTGGAACCATGAATGCCTTCATGGAGGATGTAGAAAAGAAGAAGAGCACATATGGCCTTGTTAAAGCTTGGGTGGAACAAGTAAGAGAGGTGATGTATGATGCTGAGGATATCCTTGATGAATTCATGATTAAAATGGAGAACCAGCAGCGTTTCTTTAACAAGATCATAATTCACCACCAAGTTGGAACCAAAATAAAAGGTATTAAAGTGCGTATCCACTCTATAGCACAAAGGAGAAATACCTACGATATTCATAGAAAAGAAGATGAAGGGACTAGTTCAAACTCTGCACTTTTCAAAGGGGAATATCTTCTCAGAGCTCATCCTTTCATTAATGAAGAAGATATAGTTGGATTACAAAAAGATGTCAATTCATGGTGGGATGGTTGCTGAACGAAGGCTCAAAACTTGAAGTGGTTTCACTCATGGGGATGGGTGGAATAGGCAAAACCACACTTGCTAAGAAAGTCTATCAAATGGAAGAGACTAAGAGGCACTTTGATTGCCGTTCTTGGGTAATGGTTTCACAATCCTTCACCATATCAAGGAATTTGAAAACCATGTTGAAAGGATTTTATGAAGATAGAAAGGGAGATCAATCCCTCCCTGGAAAGAATGGATAATGAACAGTTGCAAAAGTGCCTCTATTTGTATGTAGCAGATAAGAAGTTTCTTCTAGTGTTAGATTGTGTCTGGAGCGAGACTCTTTGCAATGATATAATTGCTTCATTACATAATTGTAATATTGGAAGTAAAATCATCTTGACAACACGATTAAGCGGTGTGGCTTCATCAGTACAGGTAAGGAACTGGTCTCATAATCTTCAGCCCTCAGAAGAGGAAGATGCTTGGTCTCTCCTTTGTAAGAAAACAACTAGAAATAAGCATAACATTAATATTTTTGTGCAGTTGGAAAATATAGGCAGGCGTATTGTTCGTTAGTGTGAGGGCTTACCTTTAGCCATCGTTGCAATTGGGAGCATGTTGTCCAAGAGGACTGTGGAACTAGTCAAATGGGCAAAAGTTCTAAAAAATCTCAATTGGATTTGGCGAATAATCCCTCATTGGAAAGATTAACGGGAATTCCATCTTTCAGCTACAATGATATGCCCCCTCACCTCAAATATTGTTTCTTGTACTGCTCTTTATGGATTGCTGAAGGATTTATAGACGTGCGACAAGGACTGATGATGGAGGAGGCAGCCAATAATTTTCTAAAGGAATTAATAGATCGGAACATGATTCACGTCAAAAAAGTAAGAGCAACACAAAGACCAAGAGCGCGTTGGATCGATGATGTGATATGTGAGCTTGTATGCTCCATTTCAGAGAACAAGAATTTTGGGAAAATTTTAATAAACAAGGATACAATCTCACATGAAAAAACTTGCAGGCTCCACATTTACCAAGAGAGTATCCCAAGTTTCACTTGTAAGTTGCACCTTCGCTCTCTCTTCATCCATAGTATGGGGCAATTGTCTTATTCCTTAGATAGAATTGTATCAAAGTTAAGATTATTGAGAGTGTTGCATTTGGGAGGTGTTCTCATTGAATGATTGCCCAGTGAAATAGGCAGCCTTGTTCATTTGAGATACTTGGGATTAAGGGATACAGGGCTCTGGGAATTCCCAAAGTCTATGAGAAACCTCTGTACACTACAAACATTGGATGCTAAAGGCAGTAATATGGAATCCTTTCCCAATTGGATTTTAGAGCTTCAAAATTTGACCCATTTGGTCATAGGTCGAAAGAAACCTTCAAGTTCTGAATATTGGATCTAAATCTTGAGTCGAAGAAAAACATCCATTTTCTTCTGATATACTAGTACCATGTCAAATTGGTCTAGGAGGCTTAACACAATTCCAGACTCTCCAATATATAAAAGTTAGGGGAGCCATGATTAAAGAGCTTGGGAATTTGATCAAATTCAAGAAATTATATGTTGAATTGATGGATTCTGACAATGGGAAGGATTTCTATCCAAATGGGTGACCTCAATTCCTTGTTTGTGGCCTCTTTAGGTCATGGCAAACATAAGTTTATGGAGCTAATGTCCTCACCACCACCATATCTTCAAAAATTAATGTTGAGTGGGATTTTGAGCAAGACCCACTAGTAGTCTTACAATCACAGCCTAATTTGAGGATACTTAATTCTATGGAATGCATACCTTGGAAGGACAATAGGTGGTAACTGCATTGATGGATTCCCCAAGCTCAGATATCTCAAGCTCCAAGACATGGAAGAACTAGAACAGTTTGGGGGGATAAGGAAGGGATCCATGGCATTCCTCCATAGCCTTGTGATTTGGGGATGCTTAAGTTTGAAGGTGTTGGATGAAAGCTTCCAAAACCCAACTTCTCTCCAAGAGTTGCCCATTGGTAACATGCCAGAGAAATTCACAAGAAGGTTGCAACGTAATGTAGGAGAGGATTATTTCAAAGTCCACCACGTCCCCAACATTTATAGGTTTTGTTAGGAAAATGGAAGTTTTGCTTGGAAATCTATGAAGTGATAGTCACACCAAATATATGATGTTTGAGTATAGAACAAGCGGACTATTATTGAAAGATAGCATGACATCTTATGGGATCTTCGGACCAAGCTTTTACCCAGTCCACAACATGAACAGACTTCATCGACTCTTTAGTTTGGTAAGACCTAAGTTACTTTTCCTAATGGTGGTAAGATGGGAATGATTAGATGGACTTATCCTCCAATGGAACACAATGGATGGCACCTTCCCACTGTTCGGTTGGTTTAGAGGGCATTCCCCACTGTCCAACTAGTAGAGCCATAATCTACAACTCTATTCGTTAGACAGTGGAAATTGCCCTGTCCAATAGTACAATGGCGGGAAGGATGCCTCTATTGTAACACAATGGATGGATCATCCACCAAAATCACCCTTAGGGTTAAGGTATATGTTTTACTAGTCTCTGCTTCTAATTTAGTAGAGAAGACATACTAGCTAGGCAATTTGTATATTGTAGTGCTCCAATATCTGGCACATACGATGGATGTTTGAGGTTTGTGTTTTCGCTCTCAAACAATGTTACTAATAATCCTAAGAGCCTATCCTCAATGGTAATGATGGAGAGAGACTCATAGCTATAACGCACACACATTATGTAAACAGAAGCACTTCCATTGAGGGCATAGGACAAACCATTAAAGTTACGATGCAAAAGAGATCAAGAAGCACTCTAATTGTCAAGGGCGAATGCCTCTTAGCCCTTTGCAATGCTAAAAGGATTATACAAAGATCAAAACCAGTCAAGGAACAGTCGGGTTTCCACCTCGGAACATGGGTGACGGTCTCACAAACCATTCTTGATTGCCATTCATGGGTGTCTATGTCACAGTCCCTCATACTAGCAGGGCATTTAAAAGACCTGCTAAAGGATTTTACTAGGATCAAAATAAGGAAAGCTCAACCATAGGGCTGAGAATGGGCCGAGCCTGGGCCGGGCCAGCCCTGGACCTAGCCCACCCCTGATCCCCATAGGGTAGGGTCAGGCCTGGGCCCGGCCCAACCCTCACAGGGCCAAAGAAGCCCTGGCCCAAGGATGGATTAGGCCAAATGAAAAAAATGAAACAAAATTACATAGAACAAAAGGTATGGGCCAAACCAAGCTGGCCCTGACTTGGTCCTCAGGCCACATTATGCAGCCCAGGCCCTAACTTTTTAGGGTCGAGCGTGGCCATGCAGCGTATTGCCACCCCTACTCAACCCTGATAGGCCCCAATTGGATTCCCACCTCTAAACATATAAGAGAAACAACTTTTCTTGGGGATAGATGATGTTTTAAGTGAATCTGTTCAGAATAAGGTGAATTGATTTATCAGAATGCAACATGAAATTAGGTTCTCTTCCCCATTCCCATTAGGGATATTGCTTCCACAATATGTTGTCAAACAAAGAACTACTGCTCATCCCCTACAAATGGTCATTTCAGTCGTCGCTATTTGAACACGCAAAGTAGATGTTGATGTACCACATACTATATGTAGGTGACATGTGTAGAAACGAAAAGCAATCCACGAAACAAGAAAGAAGAAATAAAACACAAAAGAAAGAGATAACCAACCATAACGCAAAGATATGCGTGGTTCGGCAATGTGCCTACGTCCACGGGGAGATGAGAGCTTCTTTACTGGCAATAGAGAATAAGGTTACAAAAGTTCTCTTCACACCTCTATCTGATTCTTGATTACAAAGAAATCTCTGTTTTTACCCTTAACCCTCCATCACAACAATATATAGAGTTCTGTACGAATTACCAAAATACCCCATATACGGATACAAAAATTTCTCTCGGGAGCTACTGCCCCCGAACCCCCGCAAGGCCCAAGTTCACTCAGCGTACCTGACCGGATGACTCCTCTGGGCCTCAAGCCCTTCAGGCTTTTAATAGCCCTCCTGCGTCGTCTTTTTGACTCCACCTTGGCAAATCTATTTCCTTATAATACAAAACATCAATCCTCAACAATCTCCACCTCGCCTTGAATTTTGTCAAGCCACCCTGAAGATGTCTTCATCCCCGTACCTCTACAAAGGTACATGACTGCACCCCCACCTGCCATGGGATGCTTCCCATACTCTCAACAATGAATGACATTAAACAAGTCCAAGCAAAGCTAGAACTTCTCCGTAGTGACCGACTTTGTAAGTATATCCGCAAGGTTGTCATTCATATGAATTTTCTTCAAGTGAATGATTCCTTCCGACACAAGCACCCTGATCTTGTGATACCTCACATCAATGTGCTTTATCCTAGTATGAAGCACTTGATTCTTTGCAAGATTTATGGCACTCTGACTATCACAATCCAGCACAATGCCTTCTTGCTCCAACCCCAACTCACGAATCAAACCATTCAACCAGATCGCCTCTTTTGCAGCTTCAGCTACTGCCACGTACTCTGGCTCTAGCGTAGACAAGGCAACCGTGGATTGAAGCATTGCCTTCCATGAAATAGGTCCACCCGCTAGTGTGAATACATACCCTGTAGTAGACCTCCACTTGTCTAAATCACCAGCATAGTCAGAATCGACATATCCCACAAGTTCTGTAGAGCTTCTCTTCCTGCTGAACAGAATTTCGAGATCTGATGTCCTTCTCAGATATCTGAAAATCCACTTGATTGCATTCCAATGCTCCCTGCCAGAATTACTCATGTATCGACTAACAACCCTGACAGCCTGAGATAAATCCGACATGTTACAAACCATAGTATACATGAGGCTTCCGACTGCGCTAGCATAGGGCACCGGAGACATCTGCTCTAACTCCTCATGTGTAGTAGGACATTGCTGTTCAGATAACTTGAAATTACTCACCAATGGAGTGCTAACTGGCCTGGCCTTTTCTATGTTGAAACGCTCCAGCACCTTTTCAACATACCTTTTCTGAATTACCCAAAGTTTACCTACACTTCTATCTCTATGAATCTCCATACCAAGGATCCTATTAGCATCCCCTAGATCCTTCTTATTAAACTCATAACTTAACATAGACTTGAGAGATGTTATATCATATGCATTCTTGCCAGCGATGAGCATGTCATCAACATAAAGCATCAAGAGAATAAGGGAATTATCATCAAGAACTTTAAAATAAACACAACAATCATACTCACTTCTTGAATAGCCAATTCGCACTATGAAAGAGTCGAAGCGCTTGTACCACTGCCTAAGATATTGTTTAAGACCATAAAGCGATCTCTTGAGCAAGCAAACTTGATCTTCCTTTCTGTGTACCTTGAAGTATTCAGGTTGCTCCATAAAGATTTGTTCCTCCAGATTACCATTGAAAAACGTTGTCTTCACATCAAGTTGTTCTAGCTCCAAATCAAACATGGGTGCTAAAGCAAGTAATACCTTTATTAAAGTGTGCTTGACAACCGGAGAGAATATTTCATTGTAATCCACTCCCTCCTTCTGAGCGTAGCCCTTTGCTACAAGCCTAGCCTTGAATCTCTCACATTCCTTTTCTATTACTGCTTCTTTCTTCCGAAAGATCCACCTGCACCCAAGCACTTTTCTTCCCTTGGGCCTCTTGACAAGCTCCCTAGTCTTGTTCTTTTGCAGAGACTCCATCTCCTCCATCATGGCTGTCATCCATCTATCACCCTGTGCATTACTTAGAGCATCTTCGAAAGAGTCAATTTCTCCAATACCAACTGTTAGAGCAAAAGCTACCATGTCCTAAAAGCTGTATCTCATAGGGGCTTTGTGAACACGCTTTTTCCTGCCTTTTACCAGATTGTAGGGTCACCATGTGGTTGTTGTTGTTCTGATATGCTGCTAGATGATTCTTCCTTTTCTGATGTTTCAGACTCTTCTAGCTCCACTTGGACTGTCGATCTTTCTTCATCACTTTCATCAACTTGCACTCTATCATCTTGGATGTTGATTGACTTCACCATGTGAGATTCATCAAACACAACATACCTGCTAAGAACAACCTTATGTGAAGTAGGATCCCAAAGCTTGAATCCCTTCACTCCCTTCTCATAACTGAGAAAGATGCACTGCTTAGACTTAGAGTTTAATGTGGAACGTTTCTCACTCTGCACATGGACATAGGCTGAACATCCGAAGATCCTCAGCATAGAATAATCTACCGGCTTTCATGTCCACACCTCCTCTGGAATTTGTAATCAATTGCTGTAGATGGTGACCTGTTAATGATGAAACAGGCAATGTTAACTGCATTTGCCCAAAAACTTTTCTTTAAATCTGCATTCAATCTCATACTACGAGCTCTTTCCAAAAGAGTCTTGTTCGTCCTCTCAGCCACACCATTTTGTTGAGGAGTTTCTGGTGTGGTGAAGTGACATACAATCCCCTCTTCTTTACAAAATTCTTGAAATTCTCTAAACTTGTACTCCCCTCCATTATTTGATCTCAAGCATTTCAGTTTTTTTCCTGTCTTCCTTTCTACCTCCACTTTCCAGTGTTTAAACTTTGTGAATGCTTCACTTTTGTGTTCCATAAAGTAGACCCAGACCTTTCTTGAGTAATTGTCAATTAAGGTAATGAAGTATTCTGCCCCACCCTTAGATTTGATTGGTGAAGGCCTCCATACATCAATGTGTACATAGTCTAGTAAATCTTTTCTTGTATGATTTGCAGTATTGAATCTAATCTTACACTGTTTACCGAAAACACAGTACTTACAGAAATCTAGTTTACAGGCTCAAACACCCTTCAGCAATTTCCTTTTATGACGTTCCATCATACCTCTTTCACTCATATGCCCTAAACGTATATGCCACAATTTTGTGTCATCTGTGCTGGACTCTACATGTGTGGTTACAGAAGCTCCACCTGTGACTGTATTCCTTATCAGCCTGTATAGGTTCCCAGTCAACTGACCTTTCATGACAACCATAGATCTCTTACTAACCTTGAGGACTTCACGTGTTGTTGTATACTTGTTACCATTCGAGTCAAGGGCCCCCAAGGATATTAAATTTTTTTTTAATTGTGGGACATGCCTCATATCTCATAAGATTCGTACTATCCCATCAAACATCTTGATTTTGATAGTTCATATTCTAATGGTCTTGCATACCGCATCATTCCCCATTAGAACAGACCCACCACTATATGATTTGTAGGTTTTAAATCAGTTTCTATTTTGACACATATGAAAAGAACATCCAGAATCTAAAATCCAAGAATCAGTAAATTAATTTTTACCTAAAGATATAGAGAGAAGATATCCATCATCTCCGTCAGAGCTATCAGCCACGCTAGCTTCATCAAATGCTTTACCTGTTTCTATCCTCTTTATATCCTCCTTTCTTTTCGGGCAATCTCTCTTCATGTGACCTTCCTTTTTGCAGTAATAGCAAGTAAACTTGTCCTTCCCCTTTGATTTTGACCAACTTTTGGTTCTAGACGTCTTTTGATTTGATCTGCCCCATTTATGACTCTCTTTGTATTTTCCAAAGAAACCTTCTCCTTGAGATTTAATACTGCTAGTCTTCTTTCTTGTCTCATTTGACAAAAGAGTAGCAGTGACTTCATCGGTCTCAAGAGTCTCCTTCCTGTATAGTAGAGTCGTAACCAGGTGATCGTATGATCCTAGAAGCAAAGCCAACAGAAGTAGCGCCTTGTCTTCATCCTCGATTTCGACCTCAAAGCTTGCTAACTGGCTTATGATCTGGTTGAACTCGCTGAGATGTTCAAGCAAATCTGTGCCTTCTTCAATCTGAAGAGAATACAACTGATTCTTCAAAAAACAACTTGTTCGTCAGAGATTTCGTCATGTAAATACTCACGAGTTTTGTCCAAACCTCCGGAGTAGTTTCGAGGTCCATCATATAACGCAAGGCATCATTTGATAGATTCAGACGAATGACATTTACCGCCTTTTCCTCAATCTCTTGCCACTCTTCATCATTTATCTTTACTGGTTTCTTCGATTTTCCTAGCAAAGCCTTAGTCAAACCTTATTGTATCGTAAAATCATTCATCTTTCGTCGTCAAAGTGTGAAGTTGTTCTTTCCATTGAACCTCTCGATGTCATATTTGATGCTTAATCCCTTTCCTATCATTGTGGTAGCAAACCCTAGAAAGCGGAACAATTTAGTTGGCTCTGATACCAACTTGTAGAAAAGAAAAGCAATCCATGAAACAAGAAAGAAGAAACAAAACACAAAAGAAATAGACAACCAATCACAACGCAAAGATATACGTGGTTCGACAATGTGCCTATGTCCACGGAGAGATGAGAGCTTCTTTACTGACAATGGAGAATAGGGTTTTTAGAAGATCTTGAGGGGGGTTTTTAGAAGATTTTGAGTCCTTAGAAGCATCTTTGAGGTGGAAGTTTGGAGATTGAGCAATCAAACTCAAAGTAAGTGATTTTTTTTTATTGCTTGTATAAATTGCATTATTTTGAGATGTTTTCTTTGCGATCTAATAGGAGTGGTGATACCGGTTGGAAATATGACTACAACCCATATCCTAATGATAAAAATTGCATAAGATGCAATTTTTGTGAGAAGGATACAGAAAGGAGCATAAACCGATTCAAGAAACATCTTGCCGATATCAAGGGGGATGTTGCCCCATGCAAAAAGATTCCTGATGTTGTTAAAGAGGAAATAATCAATTTTTTTAATATGGTAAAAATGAAAAACGATGAGAGATTTGCCTCCATAATAGAGCTTAGGTCTGGGATTCAGGTCAATTATGATTATGATGATAGTGATGAGGAAGGGATTAGGGAGGGATGTCAATAGGTAGAAATAGAACAATCCATTATTAAGGGAAAGGGAAAGGGAAAGGGAGTTGTAATTGCTTCTGGTTCTTGGAGTAAGAAGCCTCAGATTAGAGGCCCTATGAATAGTTTTTTGCCTCGGCCTGACCTTGAGGTTGCAGGAGAGATAGAGCTACTTATTATCTTGCTACACGATTTTATGAGGCGGGCATTCCTTTCAATACTGCTTGCTTAAGCAGCTTCTATGTCGTGGTAGAGGCAATTGGCCAATTTGGGCCTAGGATGAAACCCCCAAAACAACATATGAGCTTTCAGTACCTCTTTTGAAAAAGGCTGTGAGTGTCACGAAAGAAGCTCTAGAAGTTAAGAAGGATGCATGGGCTCAGTATCGGGTTTCTATTATGACTGATGCTTGGAGTGATAGGAAGAGAAGTCAGATGAATTTTCTTGTGAATTGTCCTTAAGGGACTGATTTTTTTAGGTCTACTGATGCCTCTAACCATAGCCATGATGCCCATTACATACTCCAAGTTTTAGAGAAGGGAATCAAGGAGGTTGGGGAGCATCATGTTGTACAAGTTGTCATTGACAATGTTGCTCCTAATGTTGCTACTGCTAATTTGTTGTGCATAGCTTATCCTAGAATCTTTTGGACACCATGTGTAGCACATTGTATAGACCTCATGCTTGAGGCTCTTGGCGGTTTAACTGAGATATCAGGTGCAGTGAAGAAGCAAAGTCAGTTACAAATTTCATTTATGGCCACCATCTCACTTTTAGCATGATGTGTATATTTACAAAGAAGAAAGAGATTGTGACGCCTGGGGTCATGAGATTTGCGACCTGGTACTTATGCCTAGATAGCATAAATTCAAGGAGAGTGCAGTTGAGGTAGATGTTTACCTCGGATGACTGGAGAGCATGCAAGTGGTCCAAGGATTAGGTTGGGAAGGAGGTGAGAGATATTATCCTTTCCAAGGCATTTTGGCGAGGGGTGAAGGGCTCTCTTAAGGTATTTTTTCTTCTTGTTAAAGTCCTTCGTATGGTTGATAGTGACAAATGAGCTATATATATGAGGCTATGGAGAAATGCAAAAGAGAGATAGCTCAAAATTTGGATAATGATGAGAACTGTTACAAGCTTGTTTGTGAGATTATTGATGAGAAGTGGAATAGACAACTACATCGGCCATTGTATGCAGCTGGTTATTATTTGAACTAGCTTGTTTTTATGTTGACAAGGATATACACATAAATGACACAATTATGACTGGATTTAATAAGTGTGTAGATGTGCTAGTCCCTGATCCTGATATCCAGGGTATTATATGCGCTAATGAGCTGATAAATTATAAATGCACATTAAAGTTTTTTGGGAGTCCAATGGCGATGAGGTAAAGGACCAAAATTGATTTAGGTAGTAATAATATTCTTAAGTTCATCAAGTTCAAGTAATCAAGTTTCATTTTTATAATTCTATTATTTATTTATGATTTTATTCTATATCTTTGCAACCAATTGGTGGAGCCAACATGGGTGTAGTTCTCCAAATTTACAAAAATTGGCCATTCGGATCTTAAACGTAACCACTTCCTCATCCGGTGGTGAGCGCAATTGGAGTACTTTTGAAGGGGTAAGGCTCGCAAGGGTAATTTGTATAATTGTATTAATAATACATGAACCATAGATTTTAATTAGTTTCATTTGATTTTGTCAGATTCATACAAAGAGAATGAACAGGCTTGAATCAAAGAGGCTCAATGACTTAGTCTATGTCAAATATAATCGATTCTTGAAGGACATGTTTCCTAAGACAGATAAGAGAGACCCCATCAGATCAAAAAATATGGACAATGCTCTAGAGTGGTTAGTTGATGATGATGAGGTCGAGGGGCTTGAAGGATTGACATCGGACGTGGTCATGGATGCTTCAAGGATGTCGACTGACCCTCCTAGGGCCACTACAACTTCTGCACAGAGAATCAGGGTGGAGGAGGAAGATGAAGAAGAAGAGGTAGATTCAGAAGAGATGGAGGAGGACAACCAATATGTTGAGGAGGGTGACGACTCCGATGAATATGATGCAAATGCAGCTGATCCTAAGTTTTCTGATGATGAATGATGAATGTTGAATAATTATTAAACTTTGAACTTTGATTGAACTATGCATGGTAAATTTTAAGTTTTAATTGGATATGGATTGTGGACCGACTTATGGTTATGCTTATGGAGTGTGTGCTAATGTGTAGTATACTTTCAATTCGGATGGGCCCTAAATACCTAAGTCTCATATTTTATACAATATATAATTGTAGAATCCTTTTCGGATTCAATTGGGCCGCCCAGATTCTGAGCGCTCGCCTAGGCGCTGGCCAGCCTGGACCCCCCAGGCCGCTTAGGACCCACCTAGAGCTTTTTGAAACTGTGTATATATATATATATATATATATATATATATATATATATATGTTGTAGTTTGTTAGTAGACAACAAATAATATATATTATACTAATAGTACTACTTTACTTTTCTACTGTACTATATTTAGTTAGTTTAATTTTAGTT
>NW_006500308.1:83258-104162 GCF_000471905.2 Amborella trichopoda
CCGACCGACTCTGTAGTCGACTCGTCCGCGTCGCGTCGGCGACGACGACGACCCGACCCGACCGCCGTACGTACCGTACCTACGTAGTAGTTAGTTAACTTTTAGTGTATATATATATATATATATATATATATATATATATATATCTTGGTTGATTTTTGGTAGTGCAAACCAAAATAATATATATTTGCACAATTAGGCACTTCTTTTTTTCATGCATAATTTCTGTTAAATTTTGTTGCCAACTCTATGGTCAAAATAGCCCAAGAGTTTTTCAATATACCTAAAAATGTGATTGGTGTTTCTAATATTTAATAAAAAAGGAAATTGTTGGAACCAACGCATAGTTAGCAAGCCATGGAATAACAATATATCGGTGAACCAAAACATCGGTAATAAATTGGCTTTGCTCCAAAAAATGAATAGAAAAAATCGGGTCAAAAATACAATCGCTAAAACTTAGATAGAGAATCATGAATATTTGGGATTTGACTAAACAATATGGAATGAAAAAAATCAGATATGTAAGTATGAAACAATATAGGATTATGAATTGTGTTTATTGTACGGATACATTAAAACCATTGAACTATAATTTTTATGTCCTTACCTATTATCATTAGTGTCATACTTAACAATTTTGTCTAAATTTTCAATAAATACAACTACAATACTTAATCTGTTGTCACGACATAGAACATGTGATAGATTATTGACAGCATACAAGACAACAACAACTGGAACACTAAATATAAGAACTACATTACCAAACAACAAGAACGGAAACCAAGGTATGGGAATATTGTTGGAAGAAAAAAACAAAAATGATCATTAGTAAAGGGAGCAGTTAACTAAAACACAAAAACTGAAAAATGTAATGTAGGTGGTCCATTCAAAGTGTTACGTTGTATACACTAAAGAAATTAAAAAAATAAGACGGGTGAAACTAATCAAATATTTGTATGCAGAAAGATAACAAAAAAATGCTTAAACAAATCCAAATATTCGAAGGGCACTCTGAATTCCTTGTTGCCTAAATCTTTAGTTGAATTGAATCTCTCTTTTGCTCTTTATAATGATGCTCTATGTTTAGAGGGAAAAAATGATTGGGTTACTCTTCCTCTTTCTTTATCAATTATTTTGAGATATATGGTTGCTCAGGTGGATTATTTTTTAGAGAATATATTGCACTTTTAAGGGAACATATTGGTGAAAATTCTTGGTGGAAATTTTTGTTAAATCAAGATTTTCAATGTACTTCTACTTTTAATGTGCTTATCTCTAAACTAAAATTCAAATATATTAAATCAATGACGAGATAAAGTTACAAGGAAGAAGCTTTTTTGAAAAGCTCTTTTGAAAAAAAGATAAAATGCGGATTTTTATCGGTTCCATTAAAAAACCGCGATTTTTTTGACGATCTTTTGAAAACTTAGAGTTCTAAACAAATTTCAAAAAATGGGAGATTTTTTGAAAAATCATTTGTTAAATGGAGACTTGTTAACTGTGAACCAACCAAGGCGTAGTTATAACCACCCAAAAAATGCTAGCTCACTACTCCCATTTGCTTGGTTGTTGGTTGTAAACAAAACGACTGGTACTCGGCACAAGAGGAGACAATTGGAAGTAGTGAGAAAAGGCATGGGGACCTATGGCCTCACTAAGGATATGACCCTTGATAGAGCAGAATGGTAGACTAGAATTTGTGTAGATGACCCCAAATAGTTGGAAAAAGACTCGGATGATGATGATGAATTTCTCTCTCTTATTGTTTCTATTTTATCAAGGGGAGCCACTGTGCCAAGACCCCCTCTCTCTCTCTCATGGGCTTATCCGCTCCGCCCACACTTTCTCAAAAAGGGATAACTAATCCCAACATTCTCTCTCACACAAGAAAAATGAGATATAAGAAAAGTGCCAAGAATGTCCTCAAGACAATTAAGAGGTGAGAGAAGCTCCAAGAGAGGTTTTAAGACTATTCATGAGAGAGAGAGGTTTCATTCTGCGAAAAGAGGAAGTAGGAGAAGGTAAAAGGTCACTCCTTAGCAGGCATAGAAGAGAGGAAGGAGGAGAACGAGGGAGATAAGGAACAGGTGGGAGAACCCTAAAATTCAGGGGGAGTTTATGGCAATTTTTTAGATGATTCAAACTTGTTTTTTTTTTTAGAAAATGGGGGGAGTGACTAGCTGGATGACCCATGAGTTGGCATTTTGGGTGGTCCTATCAACGCATTGGCTGGTTCCAATAATAACCCTAAAATAAAAAAAAATAAAATACAATAAAAGGGTAGTTATCTCAATGGGAAAAGTAAGAAATGCCACCAATGTGTCTCTTTCTCTTCTGAAACTCAAAACAACATTTTTAACAAGCAAAAGAAACCTACAATTAAGGCTAAAGTTTCCTCCATCTGATTTCCGATAGGAAAATCGTAACTGCATTTCTCCCTGTAAATCTCTTTAAGATTTTAGTACTTACTCTCATCCACTATATAGTGAATACTTTCCATGAGCTTGAATTTTTACTATTATTGTATATTGGTTCTATTCTGAACACTACAAAAACCCTTTCTATTGATTAAAAAGCTATCATGGCTCATCTCTTGCATTCCTTTCTGTGTTGCTTTTATTAAAGATTTGGAATAATTTATCCAATTTAAGAAACTATCCAGTTGGCGAACAAGAATGATGGGGAGAAGTTATGGCCTCCATCCAAAAGATGAAGTAACTCAAAAGCCTTGTTTTGTCTTCTATTGATGAAACATAAGTTTTTACTATGAAATCATTGCATCCAGACCCACCATAGTTACCACAGTGGTTAGAAGAATACATATAGATGTTTTATTAGGGAAGTTATCACAGTGGTTAGGCCCTCTTGAAAGTCCCACAAGGTTGCATTTAAGATCTTCTGCCCCAACTAAAGACCCAATCAAATGTCCCCAAACATTGTCTTATTTGACAAAATTTATGCTTTCTGAGGCACACAATCTTGGCAAGATGGGATGCCGTAATAATGTAGAATTTCCAAGACTAAAGCATCTTATGCTTCATAACTTGCAGCGACTGTTGCTGTGGGGATTTAGGGAAGAAGGAAGCATATCCCTGCTTAGAATTTTACGAAGTATGACGCACCCTGAAAATCTTTGACTGGTGGTTTGTAAATATCAGGAGCGATTCTTGGGTACATAGAATGGGTTAACTTACACAGGAACTGGGCACAAAACTTGGATATAAACTTTTATATCTCTACATGAAGTCATACATTCTTTAAAAATAAGTAACACCTATTTGTGCTTGAAGGTTGTCAAAGTGGAAGGAGAAATCAGAGATGAGATCATCATTTTTATGGCAGAAAATACGAAAAAGGCCCAGTTTCCAATCATAGCACTCATATTCTTCTCCGTGAGAGAATGATTGATCACTATTTCTACTAAAGAATTATACTTTTTTATATTGGATTACTATTGTCATTCAATTTTAATTCTTTGAAAGGAATATGATTTGAGAATGTAATGCACATATAACACTTTTGAGAGAAGCTTGTGTATCCTAATTTTTAGGATGAAGTAGAATTGATGGGTGATTAAAGTTCAAATACACTATTCACCATGGTGTTGCTTGGTACTTTCTGTAACGTTCTAAACTATTAATTGGTGTTACAAGATTTCAATCAATGAACTGAATATCTACACCATGTTCTTAAAAAAAAAAAAGAAAAAAAAAAAAAAAAGGAAATACTGATACTAATGTAAGAGCATAGTGTATGGCACATATTTCTATCCTCATAATAGTAAATCATAGATCTGTGTCCTTACACTACAAATCAAAATCGAAACATATATGCATATACGGTTTTGTTTGAACAATGAGAGAAATATGCAGTAATAAAAACTGTACAGTAGCATTAAAACACCAGTACTTTTAGCCATTGCCCAAGAATTTTTTTCTTTTTTGATGAACGTTAACATGCCATTGTCCAAGAATTTATCAATGAACTTAAACAAAAATGGAAGAAATGAGCTCACAATGAAATGATATTCATCAACTGATGAGTTCCGGTGGCAGTGGAATGATTGGGCAAATGAAAAATCCATGGCAGGATCAATCATCCCTTAAAATGCAACACCATACTAATTTGTGACTTTTCCAAATAATATTGCTTCTGTTACAAGTTGCAACAAAATAAATATCAAAAGGAATCAATGAGAGATAAGAATAAAAGACACAAAATCTCTCCCTCCTTCCCTCTCTCCCTACCTCCCATGACATGCCCAGTGTAACAGATTGGTAAGCTGGTAACCTAAGATGCATCATATGGTGAGTCCCAAATTTAGCATATCAGTACAAGTGACATCACATAAAAGAAATTTATTATAGATATAGTACTCAAAATGAGTTACAAAATCTTTACCTGGTTTATATTCAAAGCTGTACATATAGACCAATAGATCTGGCTGGATATTGTGACTTCTTTATAGCTTCAGGCTTTAAGTGTATCCCCATAATAATGGCTCGCATGTTGTGAATTCAGCATCGATGAACACAAGATTTACAGGCTTACAAGAATGTATCCCAGCTGAAGCTGATAAAAAAGCACAGTTTGTCCACCATTTGCCACCCCCACTGAACCCCCCCCCCCCAGCCCCTCCCCCCTGCCGACTTTCCTCCACTTTGAACTCTTATGTAGGCCTAGTCTCTCTTTTGTTTCATCATGTCCTCTTCCATTTCTCTTTCCTACTAGGTCATAGCCTCTCCTCTCTGAACTCTTATGTAGGTCATAGCTGACTGTTTCTCAATAGCAACGCAGCATGCATAACTGATGGAGGGCAAAACTCTTCTTATTTTGCATTTTTATTCAATTTCAATGATGTATGTATATTGTAGTTTAGATTTAGGATTTATTTCTAGGGCTTTTAGGATTTTTAAGGTCTTTATTTTTTTATTTAGTATTCACATATTACTGATCATATATTACTACTGATCATATATTTACTGTTCACGCGTTACTGCTCAAGTGTTACTATTCCCATGTTACTGTTCATATTTTACTGTTCATAGGGGTATTTTTAGAATTTTAGTATTGTTTTAGGGGTATTTTAGAATATTAAATATTTACTTGAATCTCAAGTTAAATTAGGGTTTCATATGCTTATAAAAAGTTGGATGTCATAGTTTACAGTAGATGTTATTGGAATAAATTTTATTTTATAAAAGAAGAAATTTCTTCTTCTCTTGGCTTGATTTACAGCCATGTCCTTTGCTGATTTTACTTGTTTAAGGTTCAGGAGAACAGTGAATTCAATTTCTCACCTTTTCTCCCTGCATCAAGCGGTATCAGAGCATTGTTTGAAGACGGCTGAAGATTGTGATGGCTTGTCGTGGAGGTCTTAGCCATAGGAATGCCGATCTTATCCGACTACGCAAGGAAATCAACAACTTAACGAAGAAGGTTATCGAGCTATTGCTGCGCAAGAGGTGCCATGAAAAGCATGCCCTAAACGAAGAGGAATCTACATGGATAGATCCAAATCGTGAGGGTTTTTATGGAGAATGACACAAATCAAAGTCCGACTCAAAGTTGGAGCAGAATGATGGAGCTACCTTCAACCACCTGTTCTATGCACATGCTCCATGTTGGGAGCCTCATACTTGGAAGAATAAATCATGGGATTTAGTTGATCTACATGATTTGAAGAAAAACGAAGTTGATCTTGGTGTAGGTCGTATCGAAAGTCAGAACGTGATTGGGACCTGCCACCAATTTTCGATACATACTTAAGATGATGAACAAGATTTTGGAAGAGATCTAGTCTCTGATGGTGATCAAGATTTGTGGGTGAACCGATCTTTGACGAAGAAAAAGATGAAGATTTGGAACATCTAGGAGATTTAGGGCATTGAAATTAGAGTAGCGCAATGAAAGTATGATCGACTCGAAATCAGCAAATTGTGGCCCTGATTTCAAAAAGTGATCAAATTGATGTTGAGAAAACCTCTAAATGCCTGAAAATTGAGTTTGGAGTATTTTCCATGATTTCCAATGGGAGTTCACAAATAATTGAATTTGATAAAATTGCATGGATTCCTCATTATCCCTATCAGGAACCATTTCTTGAGGAATTTTTTTTACCTCGAATAGTATTTGAGCGGACAAAGAAAAAGGTCAAAGAAGGTAGTTTTAATGTTGAGTTCATCTTAACACACTTCAAAACTCGATGACGAGTTTTCTCCAACTAGGGGAGAATGATGGAGGGCAAAAGTCTTCTTATTTGTATTTTTATTCAATTTCAATGATGTATATTGTAGTTTTAGATTTAGGCTTATTTCTAGGGATTTTAGGATTTTTACGGTTTTTATTTACTATTCACTTGTTACCATTCATGTAACACTGTTCATAAGGGTATTTTTGGAATTTTAGTATTTTTTTAAGGGTATTTTAGAGTATTAAATATTTACTTGAGTCTCAAGTTAAATTAGGGTTTCATTTATAAAAAGTTGGATGTCATAGTTTAGAGTAGAATATTTTTTCTTCTCTTGGTTTGATTTACAACCATGTTCTTTTTCTCTTCTGGTTGATTTTACTTGTTTAAAGTTCAGAAGAACGGTGGATTCAATTTCCCACCTTTTCTCCCTGCATCAAAAATTATATTTTGTAAAGGATGTATATTTTGATTTCTATTCAATTGTAAAGAATGTATACTTTGATTTTAGTTTTAAGGTTTAGTTCTTGGGTTTTTTTAGTTTCTAAGGACTTTTTAAATATTTTAATTAAAGTTAAAGGAGTTTAGTTTCAAGTTATATTTAAGTTACGACCTTTTGGTTAAAAGCTAAATTGTATGGACAAATAGTCCAAAATAATAATATTTCAATATAAATAAGGGCATGGATGGGCTAGAGGGTCATTCATATACGCCTCTTTAAGAAAAGAAGACTTTATCTTGTAAAAGAAGCCTAAGGCTTGAGCCCTAGGTGGGAGAAAACCTTAAGGTTTTTCCAAATTGTGTGCTTCTTGCTGATTTTTCTATATTTCTTCAAGTTCTCCTACATCAAGTGGTATCAGAACCCGCGATCTACAAGGAAGTTACTGTAGCAAGTAGGGAAGTAATGTAGCACGTACGGAGTTACTGTAGCACCAAATTTTTTTGGTGCTCTAGGTCAACAACAAAGAAGAAATTATAGTAAGGTCTCGGGTTTGTTAATTTTGGCCAAATATTTGCCAAAACAACCTAGATTTTGCTGATTTCAGCAATTTTTGTTAATTATTTGCCTAGGGTTTGTGATTTTGACGAACCCATAGCAGCAAGAAGGGGCCATAAAAGGGGAATTTTTGTAGTTCTACTCCGTGATCCTATTGACAGGATTGAGAAACTTGAAAGGCAAGTACAACAGCTGGCGCAGCAGTTCGCGAGCCTCAATAATGGGCAAGACGTGATCTTTCAGCCTAGGAGCATCTCGACTGCAAGCCTCTTCAGTTTTGCGCTCCGCGTCTGGAGTCGAGTGATAAGGATAATGATAGAAGACCTAGATGTAGGAAACAACACTCTAGTGTTTTTCTTTTACTGATGAAATTTTTTATTTTGACACAAATTGCATGGAAAGTCAGCAAATAGTATATTGGGATTCACCACCAATCTTCGACATATACTCACATGAACAACAAAATTTCTTAGGAGATTTGATCTATGATAACATTGATAAGGATCAAGATGATGGTGAAGATATCTTGGAAGATGATGAAGAATATGGGGAGAAGGCAATAAGAGGACTGATCAAAATCATGGCCTTTAAAGATGCCATTAATATTGAAGGGATAGAGCACTTAAGAAATTCAGGGTATTGGAATCAAAGTAGCACAGTACAAGCATGGTCGATTCAGAAGCTGCAAATTGTGGCCCTAATTCTTCAATATACATATCAAGATCCGTTTCTTGAGGAATAGTTTTTTACCAAGAATAATTTTTGAAGCAAGAAAGAAGAAGAAGGTGGTTTTGACGCTGAATTTATCTTAGAACACTTCAAAACTCGAGGACGAGTTGTCTCGAACAAAGGGAGAATGATAGAGGGAAAAATTATACTTATTTCTAATTTCTATTCAATTGTAAAAGATGTACATTTTAATTTTAGTTTTAGGGTTTGGTTCTAATGTTTTTTAGTTTCTACGAATTCTAGGGACTTTTTAGATATTTTAATTAAACTTAAGGAGTTTAGTTTCAAGTTATATTTAAGTTATGACTTTTTGGTCAAAAGTTAAATTGTATAAACAAATATTGTCCAAAACAATAATATTTTAATATAAATAAGGGCATAGATGGGCTGAAGGGTCATTCATGTATGTCTCTTTAAGAAATGAAAAACTTTGTCGTGTAAAAGAAGTCTTCTTGTAAAAGAAGCCTAAAGCTTGAGCCATAGGTGGGAGAAAACCTTAAGGTTCTCCAAAATTGCTTATGTTTGACATGCTTATTGCTAATTTTATATGTTTCTTCAAGTTCTCGTACATCAATAACTCAGTGACAGACAATGTTTGAGATGCCACTAATTTCCAAGTCCAAACAAATGAAATATGGCTCTTGCATAATTGACATCACCAAGGTCTCTCTCTTGGTTTCCACACATTCTTGAAGCTCCCTTTAATATATCACTAATATGTTGAAAATGTGGCCAATAATGCCCTTTTCTCCTGGGAATTTTTTTTTCAATAATGATACAAATGCCATATTGAAGTATATGTGAAATCCCATGTGGTTAACATAATGTAATGCCATATACTTGGATCAATTTTTTAGCTTTAATAAGATATTGTACTGGAGGGAAAACCCAAATGTCACTAAAGGGAAAACCCAATGTGTGTTTGGATTCCTTGTGAAAATTGTTTTTTTTCTATTTTATAGATATATAAAGTTTATTTAATTTCTAAATATCTTTTATCAAATTTTATGAATGCTTCGATGACATCCTATTTTGTGAGTCATTAGTGAACTAATGACAGGTTTAGCTCAACTTATTACATAGGATTAACAGTTTGGTGACAACTTGTTAATCCTAATTATTTGCACTCAAGGGAATTAAAGCATGAGTTACACTTGGATCTCAACTCCTATAGACCATGAAAGATAAAGTTACAAACCAAATGTGCTCTCTATAAAAAGATGTTAACTCCTCAAGAAATAACAAGAAAATAAGGATAGAGAAGGATGAAAAAGAGAAATGCCAAGTAAATGAATCTACCAAATCCCATACATGGTTTTTAGTTATAGAATCCATTTTCCGGGGTTTCATTTTCACTTTTTGGTGGAGGTGTTGTATCATGGTACAGTACAAAAACAAAATTGTGTTACTTTATCAACCATGAAAGCAGAAAATGTGGCTTGTAGTTTAGGATCACAAGAGGCTCTTTGGTTGAGGAATTTCCTCATGGATTTAAAATTGGAATGCATCAACAATGAACCTATAAATATATTATGTGATAATTAAGCAATCATTGCCGTTATCAAGGATTAAAAAATAAACTTTAAATCTAAGCACATTCACAGGAGGTACCACCATATTCGAAATGTAATGGAATATAGAGATATAACAGTTGATTATATACCTTCAAGTGAGATGATTGCAGATCCATTAAAGGCTTTGAGCTAGGACATATTCGAGATACATGTAGTAGCTATAGGACTGAGATAAGTCCAAGTGGAAATCCAATAATGGTGCATAAAACCATATTGGTGGGTATATGGAAATCTCTTGTGGAAAGTATGAGCAACGCCATGTACAAGATATCAAAGGGCCTTCAAGCCAAGTGGGAGATGTTGGAAATGTAGCCTATCAGGCCCTTTTCTCTCAGGAATTTACTTTTCAATAATAGTACAAAAGCCATATTATAGTATATGTGAAATCCCATGTGGTTAATATGATGCAATGCCACATACTTAGATCTATTTTTTAGCATTAATAAGATATTGTACTGGAGGGAAAACCCAGTGTCTCTGGAGGAAAAACCCAGTGATGTGTTTGGATTCTGTGAGAATTAATTTTTTCTATATTATAAATACACAATGTTTATTTAATTTTTAAATATCTTTTATCAAATAGTAGGAATGCTTGGATGACATCCTATTACGTGAGTCATTAGTAGACTAATGACAGGTTTAGCTCAGCTCATTACATAGGATTAACAGTTTGGTGACAACTTGTTAACCTAATAGCTGCAATTAAGGGAATTAAGGCACGAGTTACACTTGGATCTCAACACAATAATCTCCACATGAACAAGAGCCATCCCTGAAATGATGGAAACGATTCGTGTCTCGCACAATAATTTCTCTCTCCACGATATTTGATGCCAACTTAATCGCATTATGGCAATCCCCACAAACCTAATATTCTTCTTGACCCTTATCGTTGGCCCAGGAGGGCTGTTAAGAAGGGAAAAAGCAAGAGCAATGTTCTCACTATGGTACTATATCTCTCTCCTGAAGCGTAACACCCGATTTGTCCAACATCTTAAATATGTCTTCCTTTTGTGGGTGAGTGTCATCATTTGCAACAAGCATATGAACTGAATTCTCTATCTCTACCCAACTACAAGCTGGTTCTTTCGTTACCACCCTCTCTTTCATTAACTTTCTCCTCTCCCTCTAGCTGCCTCACCCAATTTACCAGCAGCTTCATAAATGTTTGATAATAAAACATGGGGGCCTGAATCATGGGGATCAAGCTCGAATACACACTCTGCTGCAAGCTTTACTAACTCCATATTCCCAAGCATTCTACAAGCTCCAAGAAAAGCGCCCCAAATAGCAGCATTAGGCTCATTAGGCATACTCTTAATGAGCCTCTCGGCTTGATCAAGCATACCAGCGCTACGAAAGAGATCTACTATTGAAACATAGTGTTCAATTTTAGGCTCAATCCCATACTTCTCCTTCTCTCTCACTAGTTCAAAATAACGCCACTCTTCATTTACTAAACTGGTGTGGCTACAGGCCGAAAGCACACAAAGCAAGCTAATATCATTGGGTTTTATTCCCTTTTTCAGCATTTCTTCAAATTTGATTACAACTTCTTTTTCTAGGCCATGTTGAGCAAGTCCAGTAAGTATAGAATTTCATGAAACCACATCTGGGTTTTGCAACCTATTGAAAACCTTCATAGCATTTTCAATACTACCAGATCTGCATACATATCAACATTGTCTAGAAAATCGATTCGGCTAAGATCTCGGGCCTTCGCCGAGGCCAGTGACTTGGGCGATTCCGAGTACTCGCCCAAGTCCAACTGATTTTCTTTTTAAAGAAAATGTACATATAAACATGATATATAATTAGAAAACAACATTTTCAATAAAAAAAACTAATGGTAAGTGGGTTATGCCGCTTGACATAAAGTTGTCCCTTTGTAGTAGGTGTAGAGTTCGATTCTATGGGGCGGTACAATGGGTTCATGCTCATATGGTTACATTTGGACGCAAGGTCATAGCCGTTGTGGCTAACACCTTGATTGATATGCGTTCTGAGACTCGATCGAGGGCTCTGCAGTTAGCCTTGCCTTCTTGGCTAAGGCCTTGATTGATATGCATTGGGTTCCAAAAAGAAAAAGTAGCCCCCAAGAATCTAACTTTATATCTACTACAAATTGACAACTTTATGTTAGGCGGCATAACCTACTTGCTATTAGCTTTTTAATTGAAAATGCTGCTTGCTAATTATATATATACATTTTTATGTTCATTTTCTTTAAAAAAAAGTAAGTTGAACACAAGCGAGTTACACGGCCAAGGCCCGAGTACCTTGGCCGAGTCGATTTTCTAAACACTGCTTGACCCCAAATCCATGGACTTGTTTTGGTTCTGAGCTAGATAAAGGCCCCCAAGCATTTAAAGCACTAGCAAAAGTGAATTGGTTTGGCTTCAATCCCAATCTATGCAACTCTATAAAACATCCAACAGCTTCCTCTGATTGATCAACTCTGTCCAAGAAACCAAATCTCTCAGAGGCATTTCATCAAATGATTTTTTGGCATCGTACAGAGACCCACACTTTGCATACATGTTGATAGTGGAGTTCCTCAAGAAAATATCAGATTTTAACTTTGAGTTCAAAATGTGCGCATGGAGATATGTACCTTCTTTTAATTTACCCATCGGGTGCATCTCTTGAGCAATCTGGAGTCGGTTTCAGCATCAACTGGGATCAACCCCAGGTCCATTAAGTCAAGAACGTGGAGGCCTTGCATTGAAGACTTGCTTTAAGAGAGACGGTTACTGGCTTCAATTATAGACAGAGAAAGGTCAAATGGCTCTGTATCAGAGAAGTCCTAGATTCAGAGAGAGAAGAGAGAGATGTAGCAGTGGAAAACTGGGAAAAATCAGGGGAAACAAATACATTGGGTTTTTAGAGTGGATCGACATAGAAGAGAAGAGGAAAGGACTAAGCTTTTTCATGGTTGATTATGGATATGGTTACAGGCAATAACAGAGCTGCAGAAAACTAGAAGGAACCTGAAAATGGAAGTATGCTGCAGATAGGGGTCGAATTGTCATGGGATGAGATGAACCCATCCCTCTATCTATCTAAAAAAGCCGAATACCCACCATATTACATAATTTTTCAGTTGCAGTGAGGCTTGCAGTCGTCTCTGCAGTTGAAACATTCTCAGAGCCAACTCTCTCTTGATGCCGTTTATGTGAGCCCGGCGCCTCTCTCAAATCCCGTAGGACTACTCTTGGACGTGAGGACTTTGTCGAAATTTAAACCATTTTTTGGAAGATATCGGTACCGACCCTCCCCACGCTAACAGCCCCCCTCTTATATTAAGCCTATTTAATCCCCAATTTTATTTTTATATTTTTATTTTTAATTATTTTTCTTGATTGCTGATTTAACATTAATATGTGAGGTGATCCATGATTCCTATTTTAAAATAATGCGAACACCGACGATTTTTTATTTGGATAGTTGATTCTGATAGTAATCGATTGACGTCAAATAGTTTCAAGATGGTATTGGTCCCGGCCTGGTTCCCACTCCAAACCCCTTTTATATATACACGGGTAATAATTTCATGCAACTGTTGTATGATAATATGATACAACAACCTTAAAAAACCATCTTATGACTATTTATTTGATCCAAATTTTGAAATATACACTATTTTACTCCAATGAACAATCACAAAAAAAGAAAAAATTGAAAACACAACTTAGAAAATATTTTTTTATCCCAATTAACATAGGCCGTTCATTTTGGTGAGATGCTTAGATCTAGGCCTTGAAAATATTTTTTTTCATTTTCATTATTTTTTTCATTTTCATTATTTTTTTTCATTTTCATTTTTTTTGTTTTCATTATCATTAGATAAACAATGTTAAAAAAGAAAAAGATGATTTTACGTTTATAAAGGCTAAGATCTTGAAATTCACAAAATGAATGGTCTAGATTTATTTTGGAGGGGACTCAATTTGACCATATATAAGATTCAAATTGAACTTTTTTTTGGGGGGATTGATTATTGAGATGAAAAGAGTATGTGTGTAAAATTTGGGGTCATACAAATACAACAAACATGGTTTCCTGCATTGTATGCTAAAGCACTGGTTAAAATCTGTATTGTATGCTATTAGAATTTTTTCTTTTTATATATGGTATGATTCAATTTTAACATTGAATTTGTTGGGGAAGTTTTTCTTCACTTATAGTTCCTCAAAATCATCTGCATATCGTTGAGCTGCTTTAAAATGGGTTTTCTTTTATCTAATGTTATCTCCAATCTATTGTGTTCTTCTATAATTTAGAGCTGATCTATTAAATGAAAAACAAGTAGATCAGATTATATTATTCTGTGCATCTAATTTACCCAAACCACAAAATTTTGGGTATCTAAATTTTGGTCTTTTTGCTCCTTGTATGTTATTAGCTGCATTTCCTGAACGAATATATTCGTCATGAATGTTACTCAGTGTTCGTAAAATCGAACCGGAACGGTTAACCGGACATGGGCATGGAAGTGGTTTAACCGGCCTAATCGGTAAACCAGCCAATTTAACCACTCTAACCTGTCAAGTCTCGGACTGTCAAAAAAGTGTTGAAAAAAATAAAAAAATATAAAAAAAATCTACAAAAATACTAAAAGCATATAAAAAGTGATCAAAACAAAACACATTCAAATGAAGTTGAAGATTAAGGGAAAAAAATAGATTTAACCCATTTTATATTTTCTAATGGCTATTTTTAAATTTTTTTAAAAAAGATGGGAAAATATAAAAATGAGTATTAATGAAGAAAACAATTTTTAATCTTTGCCTTAACATAAAGAGTATTTAAAAATACATTAAAAATCAAATTCCTTACTTTTGAGAATTTATATACCTTTTTTTTTAATTTTATTTTTTGAAATACCGATTGATCACCCTAACATCCCAAAACTAGAACTGGCCAGTTCCAATCTAACCGGGCAGTTAGAGGTTAGATCGGACGATTTTACGAACAATGATGTCACTTGCATTTTGCTCTGCAAATCGAATATAAAAAAAAAAAAAGTATTGTTCTTGATCCATGTACATGTTCACAATATGCCCATGCCCTTCACTCGCGAAAACATGCAATGATGGCCTCAAAAGCACTGGTTGAAATCAATTTCAGCATTAGTTGCTCAAGTATAATACCCCTCAAGTTACATTTCCATGGCCTGATTGCAGTTGCTTTTGTGGTGTTAGAATATGGATATCTCAGTTTTATATTGATATATATTATTATAGATGTATGGGTATATATCTCTTGAACCACGTAAATATTGTGCTCTCTTTTCTCCTCTCCCTATTCTTCATTCAATATTTGTGCATGTATGCTCCCACGAATTTTAACATGGTATCAGAGTCAGGTTCCCTTCGATGGCCCATCGATCTGATTGAATTCTAACAGTCTCAGAGCTAGGTTCTCTTCGAGGCCCATCGATCTGATCTCGTTAGCAGCGCTGCTGTCGTCTTCTTTGCATAGAGCCAATTGTCCATCTCCAATGAAGAAATTGGTGCAACTTTGTGAATACGAGGAAGAAGAGCTAGAGAGAGAAACAATCTTCAAGAGGCACCCCTCCGATATCTGAACCCCGTTGATCCTTTGGACCCCCTCGAGCCTTACCCCCACTCGAAACCTTCTCTTTCCTCTTCACTTGAGCTATCGTTCAACTGTATATACTTTTTTCCCCCTTAATTTCTCTCTCTATATGGAACCCACCTTTAATTTGCCCCTTAAACAAAACCATAAAATAATAGAGAGAGAGATAAAGAGCCCCAATCCCTGAGAGTCCTTCCACTTAGGCTTCTTCAGAATTTGATGGCCAGCAAAATTAGGATTTCAATCTTTTATCTCTACATGATAAAAGCTTCTTGAGAAGTGGTGGTCTATAGGGACCATATTAAATCATTCTTTCGACTTTCTCCTTTTTCTCTCAAGAAGCTCCTTTAGCCAAAAAAAAAATGCAGTGTATGGCGGTGGTGAGAAAAAAAAAATTGTATTTTACAAGTTGGGTGTTTCAGACCCAACTTGAGAGGGAGAGTATAGGAGATATGAGGATGAGATGAATAGAGATGAAGTCAACATCTTTAATGTAATCGTTATATGGACAAGAAAATCCAACTTTTGGATCAATCCAACTATTATGCTCCAGATGAGGAGATAAAGATGATTAAATTTCTCGATCCTGGTTGATGATCAAGTTTTCCGTTACTTGATCCCGTTTTGATGATGGAGTTTTCTGTTACTCCATCATGTGCGATGATCGAGTTTACTCGATCCTGTTTGTTCCATATGCCTATGTTTCAATGATTGAGTTTTTCGTTACTTAATCGTATTGAATGATGGAGCGTTGCTCCATCATGTGTGATGATCCTTTTTTTTAGAAAGAGAAAGCCTCTAGAAAGAAAAGAAGCCTCTGAGAGAGAAGATCTTCAAAGAAGAAGACCCTAGAAAGAGAAAGTCTCTAGAAGAAAGTAGAGAGTCCAAAAAAAGATCTTCAGAGAAGAAGACCCTAGAGACATAAAGTCTCTAGAAGAAAGTAGAGAGCCCAAGAAAGGTTGTTTCTTGGAAGACCATGGTAACGTATGAATTTATCATAGATTTGATCACTACTCGATCATGAATTTGATCACTACTCGTTTTTTTAGCAACTTAGTATTGTTCAAACTCTAGCTGCTTTGTGTCAAAGCATCTTTAGATATGTTAGGTTTATATTGATATACATTATTATAGATATATGGGTATATATCTTTTGATAAGGTTATCTATCTAGAAGATAGAGACCCAGTTACATGGTCATTAAGTTATCATACCATATATATATCATATTTATCTCAGTTATCATATCATATATATACATATCATATTTATCTCATGTAATTGTATGATTGTATTTTATATATAGATGAACTTATTGATGTAAACATTCATCCAAAATAGTGAAGATGTAGCCAGTTGGGGCTTTGGATCCGTGGACGTAAGGCTTCGGCCTGAACTGTGTAAATGTTGTGTTCTCTCTTCTTCTCTCTCCATTTTTCATTTAATATTTGTGCAAGTATGTCCCACGAATTCTATCAACCGTCCCATTTCAGTCCCTAGATGTAGAAATAATTGGCAATTTTAAGAGTTTTTCACAATGGGTTAATAGTTCTCTTTTTTTTTTTTTGAAAAAAAAAAATTATGATATTCCAATGATATCAGAATCTGAAGAACTTTAAGCCTTTTAGTCTGGTGATACTTGATAGCATGTATGAGTTTCTAGCCAAAATTTTTTCTTTTTTTTTTGTGACCTATGTAAAAAAATTTATTTTGTCTTTTCACTTGGATCGTATCCTTAATATTGAGCTTTCCCCAATGTGGTCTTTTGTTATCAATTACAGCAGTTCTTTTTGTGCCATAATTATTTTCCTTTCCCCACTGAAATTGCCATGATTTCTTGCATCACTTTGGAATCATGCATTGTCCACATGACTAAGCAATGTGGCACATGCACACGGGGTTTTAAAATTACTATTCATTTTCTATGGTTTTTCATTTCAATTGCTTGTTTCATGTGTTTCCATCTGATTGATGTGTAATACATCGCCGCTGGTTTTCATTATGAGAAGATAGAAACCGTGACTCTGGCTTTACATTCGCAGGGATTTTCCTTTCAACCTTCAAAGAACATGTCAACCACTGCAATCCTGCATCCTTATTAACACCAAACAAATCTGAAGTTATGAAGGAAGGGGCCACATTGCTTGCTAATAAAGGAATTGAAGCACAGAAACAGGTTGGAATATGGGTATTTGGTTATGCTACACATATGTCCGAGCCCATTAAGTATAGTTGTAGAGCAATGCCAAAGAAGACAATTAAGTAAATTTATGTATATGGATTATCTTTAAAAGGAAAACGATAGTTATTGTATTTATATTTTCATTTATATGGCACTCTTAAGTAATAATTTGGCTTGAAGTTTAGCTTTACAATATTAATATGTTCTTCTTTTTTTTTTCAGTAATACTGATATATTCCATTGTTTTGCTTACTCGCTTGCAAAATTGTCTCAGCATTATGAACCGGTAATTTCTAAACTGTAAAGGCCATACTATCAGCTTTAAGTCATTGCCGGGCCTGGGTATACGAGAATAGAGTCTACTAAAAACGTGTTGCGTTTGGTGATAGCTAAATGACCATACCCATATTTTCTTCTAAAGATTTGAGTATTATGGGAAATAGAAAATTGACTTTCTTGAGAAGCAAAAGAGTGATATCTTTATAAGAGAGTGAAGGAAGACAGAATACCCATCCTTTGAGGGTCATCCCTTTGAGAGTTACAGGAATAGATCTCCAATATGGAGATGGATCTTCAAGAGAGAAAGACATGGCCTCTGAGAGGGGCGATATTCCCATTGGGTTGGTTAACTTTCACTTCCAGATAGAGAAAGTCTCTCAGTTGCTCTCAAGGTTATCTTTCCAGTAGCGGTATTGTGGTGGGAAAGATGATGTTGATCGATGGTGTTGCTCGGTCCAGAAAGCGGGTTTAGAAGGGAAGACCAGTGATGATTTTTACCAATGTTTAAAGGTAAGTATTATCTCTTGTAACCCAAAACCGTAATCTTCATTATGATAGTGGATTTCTAGTTGCCGAGGTCGTGGATGTAGCCCTACTGGCTGAACCACGTAAATCGTGTGTTGTTGTGGTGTGCCTTTTATGTTTGCTTTATTTCTCGCACTCGATTTATAATCGTATTCATCTACTTTACATTTAGTCAATCTTCTACACGATCTTGGCTGAGATCCCGGAGTTTGGGATTCCTAGTTCCGCAAGCTAAGGGGTTCTCGAGAACCCTACAATTAGTATCAGAGCATAAGGTGTGTACGGGGCTAAGGCTTGTTTAAGAAAATGATGAATGGTGGAGTTTGATGGATACATGGTTTGAGGTGGAGAAATATGAAGTCAAAGTGTTTGTGAAAATTCCACAATGGAGGCAAACGAGAAGAAATTAAGAAATATCCATGGTTTGAGGTGGATAAATATGAAGGCAAAGTATTTGTGAAAATTCCACAATGCAGGCAAGTATGAAGAAATCAAGAAACCTATTCAATGATGGTCGTCAAGGCAATTATGGTGATTTTGCTATCAAGGTAGAGAATATTGGGTTTGGTGATAACTAAATCACCAAACCCATATTTTATTCTAAAGAATAGGGTATTATGAAAAATAAAAAATTGACTTTCTTGGGAAGCAAGAAAGTGATATCTTTATAAGAGAGTGAAAGAAGACATAATACCCATCCTTTGAGGGTCACGCCTTTTGGGGTTATGGGAATGGATCTCCAATATGGAGATAGGTCTCCAAGAGAAAGAGAGAGACATGATCTCTGAGAGATGAGCGGTATTCCTATTAGTTTGGGTTGATTAATTTTCATTTTTGAAGAGAGAAAGTCTCTCAGTTGCTCTCAAGGTTATCTTTCCAGTAGCTGTATTGCGACAAGAAAGAGGATGTTGATCGTCGATGTTGCTCATTCGGGAGAGTAGGTTTAGAAAGGAAGATCGGTGATGATTTTTTATCGATGTTTAGAGATAGGTATTATCTCTTGTAACCCAAAACTGTAATCTTCATTGTGATAATGGATTTTTAGTTGCCGAGGCTGTGGATGTAGCCCTACAGGTTGAAACACGTAAATCGTGTGTTGTTGTGGTGTGTTTTTTATGTGTGCTTTATTTTTCACACTCGATTTATAGTTGTATTCATCTACATCGTATTTAGTCAATTATCTACACGATCTTGGGTGGGATCCCAATGTTTGGGATTCTTGATTCTGCAAGCTAGAGGTTCACGAGAACCCTACAAAAGGAACCTCTAGCTTTCAAGTGATATGATGTGTTCCTGTTTTCTAGAGTCATCATACATGGACCACACTTTCTATGGCAATTGCATTTCTGTTAGACATGATTCCCGAGGGGTAATGATGAAATACATCTTTTGAAAGTGATATATGGTTAATCCATTCAGGGTTTATTCCCTCAAAAGAAAATCCATATGAGGTTTACTTAAGGTATTAAATTTTATTTCCTAATTTGAAAACTGGGTTTATCTTACCAATTTGGAGATTCAGGTCACCAGACAGTGCTTCTCATCTTATATATTTAATATTCAATGTTTTCTCCTTTAGTGCTTTTCATCCTTTTTTTTATGCTCATAGCTTGTTGATTTATTCTATAGCAAATATTGTGGTTGCCCTGTTTCATGTCATCTGTTTCATTTCATCATTGCTCTGATGTAATTGAATTGATGTATTGGAAATAATCAAAGCACTGGTGTAGAAAATAAAGCCACAATGTAAATTGCTTCTGTTATTGCTGATTTAGGCAGCTTACTATGTGTTGTCCTTTCTTAATTTTATTGTGTTATTTGATTTAAATTTTGGTTTCCAAAATATAGGTTCTTAACTTTGTATTCATGCATGCTACAAAAATTCCATTCATAGATGGGTGATCACACAAAACTTGACACCTCAGAGTGAACAGAGGGATGAATCTTGAAAATTTCAAATTCATATATTGGATGGAATAATGCACATTGACTATGGGGAAGGGGACTGGGCATCATATTTGCAGTGCCTTTTACATATTTTATTGTTGAAGGGTATATTACTCATCAGCTTGGACTGAGACTCTCTGCTCGTTTGGCTCTTGGTGCTGGCCAGGGTCTAATTGGCCGGTGGATGGTAAGGAGTGGACTAGAGGTGTGACCCCAGAAAATTATTACTGACCCATTCACCTTGGCATGATGTTGTTCAATTTTTTTATTTTTTTAATATATATATATCATTGCACATTTATCTTTGATCATTACACAATTCTTACATTCTTTCTTCTTTTTCACAGCTAAGTTGTTTTTCTTATGAAGAAAAAAAAGAAATACCTAGAGAAAAATTTTAATTCTTGAATTCATCAAATAGCTTGTTTTCTTTTCCAGGAGCCAGAATCTGAATATGCTCTGCCAAGGGTGAGCCCTTATCGTTTGGCTACTTTTGACTTCTGTTTTCGTAATCTACTGCGGCCTTCTTTGGACTGGTCTTCCCATAGTTATGCCACAACCACCAACTGGTTCAATATCTTCGATACATGGTATGGAGCTGCAAAAGCTCGGACACTTACAATGCCTGTCAGTATTCTGGTTTGTGTCACTGCTATCTCAGGAGTCTTTGTGGCAGGAAATGATGCAGTATATTACTAGTAGCCTGCTGCCTATTCTGCTTCCTCTAATTTCTTTAAATTCCAAATCATCTGACTTTACATAGTAAAATCTGAATCTCTCTCTCTCTCTCNNNTTTTCTCTCTCTCTCTCTCTACTATTACTTATTACTATATATATATTATATATAGTATATATATATATATAGTACTATATA
>NW_006500308.1:104182-123396 GCF_000471905.2 Amborella trichopoda
CGTACTTACTCGTCTTCCTTACCTTACTTTAACTTTAACTTAACTAACTAACTACTACTCTACGTTACTATAATAAATACTATATACTCTCTCTCTCTCTCTCTCTCTCTCTCTCTATATATATATATATATATATATATATATATATAGTGTGATTTGTATAAGGTTTCAACCTAAAACAATCAAAGGGGCCCCTCTAGATCTTGCCAAAAGATGGCCATAAACCCTTATAACAACCTAAAAATCAATTTTCACACTTAATTATGAAATTTAAAGGTTAAAAAATATGTAGATTGAGCAGATCATAAACACTTAAAGGTTTTGAAAATAAAAGGTCTAGATAATATGTTACAAGATGCACCAGTTTTAGGACTTGAAATCTTTTTCTTTTTTCTTTTTTATATAGATACATCTTGAAGTTGGGATGATTAATTGTAATGTTTTTCGACATAGGAACAACCCTTTCAGGTGAAATTTTGATGTGCACCTTCCTTCTACAATATAATGTTGACAACTTATGTATGTGATGGATATCACTCAATGCCCATTTTGATGCACAATGTTATTTATTCTTTTTTATATCTTCAGGGTCATGCATATAATACATTTCCCAAGATGGGAGACAGCTGGATCCCAGATGAGATTTTTGAATTAGAGCCTGTTATTTGCGATTTCTTTGAGAATACAGCAACTGTTCAGGTAAATTTCAAAGGCCTGATAGTGCTTGTAGATATTACCTTCAACATGATGTAGTTGTAAGTATTCATAGATGTTTCGATTTCTTTGTTGCTGTACTTGAAACATCAAAGTGCCTTCAACCTCAGGCTTATGAAGTAACCTTTCAATTTCTTGGCATATGTGATAACTAGTTCAATGGCTACATTCTGCATATATCTTAGAAAAGAAGCAAAAAGCAAGGTTGAGGCAGGAAAACTCAAGTTTGAATTGTGTTAATGAACAAGCAACAAAACCAAAAGCAAAAAACAGAGAGAATGAGCAAAACAGTAATAGAAAAGTGACGGAAATGAAAAAAGAGAGAAATTTAAAAAAGAGAACCTACGCTTTTGAAGTAACAATTTCTTAGCATAAGTGATTACTAGTTGCCAATAATTTACATTGCGCATGTATGTTAGAAAGAACAAACAAAAAACAAGGTTGAGATAAGAAATCTAAAGTTTGAATTGTACTCAAACAAGCAACAAAATCAAAAGAAAGAAATGAGAGAATGAACAAAGAAGTGATAGAAAGAGTGAATCAAATGAAAAAGAAATACAAATAAGACCGTATGGAAGAACAAAAGAGGCAAATAAAATACAAATTAAATATGAAATCACGAAATAAAAAAGAAAGAAAGAAAGAATTGCATGTGTTATGTTTGGTACCTGCAGCATTCCATGCCTGCCACACAAAAGTAGAAAATGACAGAATATATCTGGTTGTCAAGAGTTCATCAGTTTCTTCTTATTGTAAGGTTACATAAGAGAGTTTATTAAGAGAGAGCAATTAGGAGGAGTTTCTTGCTTGTTTTCTTCCAGCTTGACCACCTTATACCTTCCACTGCAATGCCGCTTTCCATTGGAGGCATGTGGTGTGCAACAAAGAAATTAGACTTGCATCCAGCTGTCTGATACTCCGATCGCTGATTGGAAGTACCCTTGGCATGGCAGATTTACATGTAACATAATCTTTACATTCCTTGATGCATTTTTACGTATTTTATTTTATTTTATTTTATTTTTGTTCTCATGATAATCAATATTCTTCAAGCATAGTGGAATTCCTTTGCAATTGAACTGTGGAGCAGAAATGTAATTGTTTCTGTGTAAGAAGAATCCAATGAATAGTCATTGATTCCCTCCTAGTCTAATTGATGAGGAATACCAATTACTTGGCAAATTTATTGCATGGCTCTTACACAGCCATACATTTACAGAAATAACTAACTACATTACAATTGTATTTAGAAAATGACCATCCGTTTGGTTCATCACTGCCTAGTAAAATGATGATTGGTGATGGAGGGTGTAAAAACATAGTCCACTAGTGGGTCCCACTCTCTCTCCCATCACCTTTCATTTCATTGGAACCCGTTTATTGGAGGGTAATGATCCTGATAGATTAAAGTTTGCTCATAGTCCATTCGATTCTATATTCTCTTGAATTTATGATACTATATTGATCTAACAGAGTGTTTGAAAAAATGGATCGGTTGGACCCACCGGCCACCTTGAAATAGATTGGCAATGTGGCAGAGCGAATCGGCCAATAAAAAAATTCAAAGAAATAGAGAAAAAAATAAAAAATTGAAAAAATAAAATAAAATCAAGGTAGGGCCAAAATTCCCGATATGGACCGCGTGATTCTGATCCTGAATTGATGTTTTTTAAAACTCTGGTCTAAGGTATATAGAGCAATGTTGCTAACAAAATTAGCCATGACGCATTGCACCTATACTTACAAAAACTGATTCAGAGATAACGTACTACTCCAGGAACTGTCACTAATCGCAATGAAGATTTCTAAAAATGCCCAATGCTATTGAACTTTTCCTTGTAATGTAAAATATCAGGTTGATTGCGCGCAAACAGCAAATAAATAAACCATGTTGAATGCTAATCATTTAAATTATTTATTCTGCCCAAGATGTAAAATCGTTTCCAGTTTAAAACCTTGTCTATAGGCCGCATTCATTTCAAATGCTTCCAAGTGCTGTCCGCAAATCATCTTTGCTCTCAGGAGAAATTTTCGCGGTTCTAGCCATTTTGATTCTTACAGAAAATGCAAGTGGCACTGGGTATATCGACACTGCTTTCATATGTTCCAGTTTATCTTGCCACTGCTCATCAAGTAGGGGCCTTAACTATTGAACTTTTGAGGGGGAAGGGATGAACCCGCAAAAATCCCACAAATTGATGACGACTGTAAATTACAGAGATCATCGTTTTTCAAAACTATTGAGAACTCTTAGGTTTTTCTTTATATGCCTCTCCATAGCTATGAAACCAAGCCGTCTCCAATGTTCGACTTTTTTCTTGGAATTTTTTAGAAGGTGACTCTCTTTTCCTGGGTAGTTATCGGATACACGTTGGATAAAAGCATTTTCTCTATCTAAGAAGCCTTTTAGTGATAAATAATAAAAATACTTTATAATTTTAAGATAAATATTAATTATATTAAGAGAAAAAAATATAACACATGTGAGGGCCCATGGCCACCCACATATACTAACATCTCCCACTTCGTCAAGAGGGCCAGATTATATTGATATATCATAAAATTCGTACCATTTAGTAGGTTTAATATTTATTAGCATATCCTTGTCATGAAGTTTTTCACGCTAGTGCGGTTATGTATATCATGATACGAAAAATATTCACAGTCATGGGGTTTTTTACGCTAATGCGGCTTTTCCTTTCATGGTTAAGACATCAAAGAAAAATATCACATTTAGGAGTTCTTGAGTTAGATATTCCTAAGTCTCATCAAAGCTGCATGCTTTGATAATATTTTTGCACTTAATCTCTTTGTTAAAGGGTTTGCAATCATATATGAAGATGACAAATAACTTACAGTTAATTCATTCTTTCCAATAATATCATAAATGTAATGATAATCAATTTCAATGTACTTACCCTTGGAACTATAGGTCTCATTTCTAATTGATGAGATGACAACCTATATATTACAAAACAATTTAACAGGTCCATCGGCTATATCCAACTTCAAATTATTTATGAAGCGTTTATCCAGACATCATACGCTATAACAATGCTATAAACAATATACCGAGCTACACAACCTTGTTTCTTGTGAGACCAAGAAACACATCCACCTCCAAAGAGAAATACAAGCCTTAAGGTTGATTTTTTATCATCTGGGTCTCCTGCAAAGTCTGCATCAGAGTACCCAGTAGCCTGTAAATTATCAGCTTGGAAGCACAACTTGTAGTTTTAGTTTTTTGAATATATCTGAGTATCCTTTTTACGGCTTGCCAAGGAACCATCCCAGAATTACTCTGAAATCTACTCACAATACCATATGCATGACTCAAATCAGGTCTTGTATACAATATGACATAATTTATGCATCCTACAGCTTGAGCATATGAAATTCTTTCTATTTCAGCTTTGTCACTATCATTTGATGGACACATTTTCTTTGATAATTTCAATTCTTTACAAATAGGTGTATCTATGGGCTTGCAATTTTCCATCTTAAATTCTTTTAAAATATCTTCTAAATAATTTTTTTGAGATAAACATAAAAATCTTGAACTTCTATCGCTTGTTATCTTAATGCCCAATATATATGAGGTTTATCCTATATCTTTTATCTCAAAATGGAAAATTAGCCGTGATTTGGTATGGTTAATCATGCCAATATCATTATCAGCTATCAAAATATCATTTACATATAATGATAATATAATAAAATTGCTTCTACTAATCTAGACATATACACAATGGTTTAATCTATTGGCTACATAACCAATTTCAGTGATTACATTATAAAAAATAAAATATCACTGCCTAAAAGACTGTTTTAGACCATATAAAGACTTCTTTAGTTTGTATACTTTGTCTTCTATGCCTTTAATTACATATTATTCTGGTTGTTTCATATATATATATTCTTTTAATTTTCTATTCAAGAAAGTTGTATTAACATCTATTTGAAATAATTCTAAATCATAATAATATGCAACTAATGCTAGGATGATTTTAATAGATGAAAATTTTGCTACTAGAGAATAAGTTTCTACATAATCTATACCCTCACTTTGGGTAAGTCCTTTAGTTACCAAGCTAGCTTTATATTTATCAATGGATCCATTTGCTTTAAGCTTTTTCTTTAGGACCCATTTGCAACTAATGACTTTTCTATTTTTAGGAAGATCAACGAACTCCCAAACTTGATTCCTTTTAATAGAATCAAGTTTATCATCCATGGCTTAAGTCCACTCCACTGATTCATGTAAGCTAGTAGCTGCACTGTAATTTTGAGGTTCATCTATTGAATCTTCGCTCATTGGAGAATAATTATCTTCATTCATAAACATATAAAATTCTTCTAAAGTTGTAGGTAGGGCTGTAGTTCTTTTAGGTCAATCTGGTATACTAGGTTCAATTGAATCATTTTCACTAATTGTAGAGGGAGACTGAGAAATAAGGTCTTTGAGACCCTTATCTTTATCAATTTTGTATAAGCCAATAGACTTATTTAAAATATATTTGTCATCTATATTTTCTAAGAAATAAGCATCATGACTCTCTGTTAAGGATCTAGTATCATGGTTATATAATCTATAACCCTTAGAATTTTTCGAATAACCTATAAATGAGTATTTTATAGTTTTACTTTGTAATTTATCTTTATTTTGTGGTGATATAAATATATATGCTTAAGAACCCTAAACTTTTAAGATAGCAAGGTCAGGTTTCCTACCTACTATAATTCATATGGGTCAAATATATAGATTTAGTTGGGATACGATTAATAATATACATTGCAGTATTGATAGCCTCACCTAAAAACTGAGGTGATAAATCTGAATGGCTTATTATAGACCTAACCGTGTTCATTAGAGTTCCATTTCTTCTTTCAATTATACAATTTTGTTGTAGTGTATATGGCATTATGGTTTGGTAAATTATTACATGCTCCTTACAAAATTCGATAAATAAAGCGGAGCAAAATTCGCCTCCCCTATCTGTTCGAAGAATTTTAATTTGTCTCTACATATGATTTTCTATCTCAGCTTTATATTCTTTAAATGTTTTTAATGCATTTGATTTTCCACTAATTAAGTACACATCCATAATGTGAACAATCATCTATAAATGTTATGAAATATTTCATACCTTTGTTTGTTTTTACATTTAATGGGCCACATATGTCTGAGTGAACAATACTAAGCAATTCACTAGGCTTTTGTCATTTAGGAAAATGCTTCTTAGTTAATTTACTATAAATACATGGCTCGTATGTTTTGAACACACTTTCTCTTAAATTAAGGAGCAAATTTCTGTTAACCATTTGATTAATTTTATTTTTATTTATATGTCATAATTTAAGTACCATAAATATGAATCATTTACACATACATAAATATCAAAAGAGGCATCAATATAATCAGAATAAGATGAACTTTTATTAATGTTCAATCGGTACAACTTGTGAACCTTAATATCATACACCAATGCTCGAGAATGTTTACCCATGGTAACCCGACCAGACCTGAACCTTATTTCATAACCCTTGTCGTCTAGCCTAGGAACAGAAAGCAAATTGTCCTTTATATTGGGCACATACAAAGTATCAGTTAGTAGAAGATTCGTTCGTCCATGTAGACACAACTTAAAAGTACTAATACCAAGTATACTACAATAGGTGTTATTTCTTATATAAATCCGCTAGTTACCGGTTGCAATCTTATTTAACTTTGTGAATCCGTATTTGGTCCTTGAAACTTGTTGAGTGGAGACTGAGTCGACTTACCAATTCCTCAGGTCATGGTTGGCCATTAATGATTATAGGACTACACAGATCAAACATAGATATATATTTTCTTGTTATTATTATTATTTTGAGCATTGTTGTTATTCTTGCTCCTATTTTTACTTTTTAGCTTAGTACAATTAAACTTGATGTATTCAGTTTCTTTACAATAAAAGAATTTATTGTCAGCCTTATTCTTTTAATTTTTAAAATTTCACCCATTTCCCTTATACCCATCACTATTATGATTATTGTAAGGTTTCTTGGGAAAATGAGAAGATGAACTTTGAGCAAAGTGGAGGTCATTTAACTTCTTCCTCATTATTCTCTCAGTTTTAATATTAAGGTGCATGAGAAGATTTAACATAGTTATCCCTTATGCAGAATGGTTTAATGCAATTACAACTTACTCTCAAGATGGAGAAGATTGTTAAGGACAATGGACACTTGCATGTGGTCAGGAACTGGATTCCTGGTCGCAACAAGGTCCTTTGCGAGAATTGTCATTTTGTTGTAATGCTCGGTCACTAAGTTCGATTCCTTCATTTCGCAAGAATTGTATTTTTTCAATAATAATTGTACGTGGGTCTCAGAAGTAGTTTCATACCTTTCAGATAGGGCACCATTATACTTTGAGTTGTGGTGTGATCCTCAAAGAATCTAATTAAATCATCCTCCATAAAACTCAACATTGTGATCTAGTTACTTTATCATCTTCTAACTATTTGTCAAGTCACATTCTGACTTGACTATTGGTATTAGGCTTTAAAATTGGTAGTTCTATATCTAGAATATAGTCCACCCTATCTTGGAAGATGATGTATCCAATTTTTCTTTTCCACATAGAAAAATTGATTCCATTGAGTTTTTCAAAATTTGATAGTTCTGCCATCACTAGCTTAGATGTCATTTTAAGTTTTAAATTTGCCTAAAATGGCATAAAGATTTAGGTAAAGTTAAGCCCAAAAAATTAATTAATTTGTGTTTTGAAATTGGATGGTCTGCTAGTCAAATCAATAGATTGCCGACTTTTAGAAGGCTGCAACCTCAATGAAAAAATTCTCTTGAACAATTTATGCTCGCATTGTTGTGATACAAGAAACTAAAAGAGTAAAGCAGCAAACTACTTTATGCCAATTCTTGCAAAAGACTAATTTTCATAAATATATAAATATGTTATAGCTCTAGAGAGAGAGAGTCTACAATGATATTTGATATTATCAACAAAAAATATGGCATAACATAATCACAAAAATTGAGTTCACTAAATCAAGATCACTTAAAGTGATTAAAGCATAGGATAATTATGTTAAACAATGACAATTATTATGCAAATAGAATATGTAGAAATATCCCTAAATTACAAATCAAACATACAAAATAAGTAAAATAAATAAATAAATAAATTAATAATATGTGGCAGCGGAAACTGATTTTTTTTTTTTATAATTGCAACAAGTTTGGTACTCCTTGTGAATTTAAGCAAAAAATTAGTGGCTTATGATGAAGGCCAGGCACACAATCTCAAAGATGCAATCATCCTTGGTGATGCTATTTCGGACTTGCCAGCTCTTCTTCCTCAGTAAAGAGAAGTTCGCACGAGCCTATCTATTATGATCAAACATAAGTTTGTTCTATTCTAAAGAGGAAGGGATCAAATTTTAAGGACCTCCCTGTGTAGAGGTTGGGGCAGTCAATAAAATACAGTGCGACCTAAAAATCAAGAGGTTCTTTTGCAAACCAATGGTGCATAATTACTATGAGTTATAAAAACTGTTAAAATAAATTTGCATGCTTATGGGGGTGCTGATGTCAACGGACCATGAAAGAGTAAAGGAGAATGGAGTTAAAAATTTGAAACTATTAAATTTAAGGTTAGAAAAAGTTTACAGCAAGATATACGGGAATGACAAAGCACAATATCAAAGTTTTGAGGAGAAGATGAACCTGCCAAAATCCCAGGAATCAATGGCAATGTCGTTCGACGGTAAAGCGCAGAGATCATTCCAAAACTATTGATTACTCTTAAGTTTTTCTTTGTCTACCTGTCTATAGCCATGAAACCCTACTTATAAAAGGATGGGAGGAGGCTGCGTTCGGCTTTCCTCCTGAAATATCTGAGAAGGCGACCTTCTTTTCTTGGGAGATGGGTAAGCTATTTTCTACCAGTTGGATAAAATTATTTTTTCTCTATAAGAAACCTTTTAGTGATAAAGATTAAAAACACCTTATAATTTTAAGATAAATATTAATTATGTTAAGAGTAAAAAATGTGACACATGTGAGGGCCCATGGCCACCCACATGTACCAACATTAACATTGTTGATACTAATGTTACTCTTGGTTCACTCTGTGAGGAAGTCATCTCCGGGCCTTTTGAAGTCTCTCTCTCCCTCAATTATACATGGATACATTTGTCACAAGCCTCTAGGATTTTATGGCTGGACAGGAGCAAGATTTGATTTTGGTAAACAAACTTTAGGTAATATATTTGGGGAAAGGTTTTTATACTTCCGCTACTACATAAAAGTTTCCAATTTAGATCAAGTGAGCCACTGACCGTTTAATCTAGATTCGACGTCTTAGAGTATTTTATTTTTAGTTGTTTTTTACAAATTATACGAATATAAAATTTGGTAGGTGCCATCATCTCAATCAGACGCACCTAAAAATAATATTAATTTTTTTTGATAAAATATAATGATCAAAATACCCTTGAAACTTTAAGGTGTATTTTAGTCATTTTGTTTTATTGATAAAAACTTTTTATATTTTTTATAGGTGCGAGTTTAAGAGAGGAGTGGACGCCCAAATTTAGTATCAAAATAGTTTTTAAAAAATTAAAAAATAAAATAGTGTAGAGGCGTGACATTATCATTGAGCCATCTCAGCTATCCATTCAGAATGGACTATGGGATAGGAGGAAGTATATAAGGTTTGTGCAGTAGGGGAGGCATAGAAAGCTTGCCTTTTTATTTGTTCAGTCAGGATGCATTTTTAGTTCATAGTGTATGAGGTTCTACGGACTCTTTTTAAGCACCGCTTGATGCTTGTGAATATTTTTGTTTTTGGGTGGCAATTTCTCTCTCTCACTCTCTCTTTTTTGGACAATGTTCAAAAAATTTATTGCTTGAAAAGAGAGCAATTACAATAAACTAATTCAAAGCAGAATCAGAAACCAAGAGAGACTGAAGATAAACTTCCCTCTTCGAATAAGAGTCTGTTATGTCGGTTGCCTCCCAAAGCACATGTTTGAAAGATACGACCAATAAGTTCCCAATATCCATAGCTTCTAACCAATGGGACCTCAGCTTCCAAGGTGGTTTCCAAATCTTTCAGCACCAGCTTATTATATTAAAAGAGTTCCCTTCTACTATACAAGGAACACACATAATCTTATCCTTCAGAATTTTATCCCTTGGAGAACTGCCAACATTTCTGCCTCATTAGTTGTTTTCTCACCACATGGACCAACAAAAGAGAAAATAATTTCACCATTATGGTCTCTAGCTACTCCTCCGATGCCGGCTGGTCCCAGATAACCATGGGACCTTCCGTCAATATTAAGCTTTATACTCCCCATACCCGGTGCCTCCCATCTACCTCTTGGCCTTATCTTAGTAATCCTTTGCTGCATAAGAATTCCCATATTAATTTCCTAATCTACCTTCGTAAAGCAATCTCTCTCTCTCTCTGGCTTATATTGAGATGTTTGTAGCCTCTATGTTGAAGGATTCACGGCCAGCCCTACAGTTTCCTAATTTATTGTGATTATTTTATTTGTTGCTATTCTTTTGGGATGTATGGGCTCACAAGATCCTATTAATTTGGGGAGTTTCCTTCTGGCTTGTTCTTTTGTTTTGTGTATAAATACCTTGTAAAGTCTGCTAAAAAGATATAACAAAAATAGTAGTAGAGAGTTGATACTCGTGGATGTAGGCAAGTTCTATCAAACCACGTTAAAATCTGAGTGCCTTCTTCTTCTTTTTCTTTATCTTCTCACATTTATTTTCATGGTATCAAAGTGGTAGCAATCCATTGCTCATCGATTTTTCTTCATTGGCCTTCATCAAGTTGCAATCTTTTGTCGAAACTTTTGCAGAAGGTCTAGTAAGGTTCTGTGGAAGCTCTCTATCATGATCTGTCATTATCGTTGCAGTTTCTTTGACCTGGTGATGCAAAAGTCAGATATCTCTTGCTGAATTTTTGCTAGACGATCGATTGGAAGAAACTCTGTTCTTAACCTCTACAATTTCATAGAATTTTTTGGGTTGCGACTTGTTATAGTTTTGCAGATTTGCCATTCTTTTTTCTGGAAGCAGTTCTTATCGTTCTGTTCATCTTCTTTTTGTGATCCAGGGAACAAATATTGGGCGTATATTTTTTTTCTTATTTGCAAAAATTTGCTGGTGCTACTCGAAGGTTTGCTGTGTTCTAAGCATCATTCTTCTCTGTGTTCTGAGCGCTCTTCCCTTAAGACAGTTTGGCTTCATCGTATTGACAATATTTGTTGTGAAAGAATGTTGGGGGTAAATTTCTTGGCTTCTTTTACCAAATTGACTTTCACTCCCTTTCCATGAGTTTTTTTTGGGCTGCGTTTCCCTTGCAAAACTGGTTGTGTCCATCAGTTTTTGGATTTGAGATTTAGTTTTGGTGAAGGTGTTATTCTTTGTTATTTCTTTTTTGATCGTCGCCTTTGTCATCTTCAATAAGGCCATTTTTTTATGGCTGATAAGGATATTAACTCTAAATCTTCTACAAATGATTTTGAGTCCAATACTAGTATTAAACTAACTACTACCCCCTCTCAATAGATTCAATTATATTACCTGATCATAGGCTGTATCTTTAGCTTTGGGTGGAAAATCTAAGTTGGGGCATATCACTGGAAAGACAAATGCGCTTAAATCTGATGATCCTACATTTGAAGATTGGCAAGCCACTACTGACTTGGCCGTCATCCAAAACGTGCTGAAGAAGTCCAAGTTTTTCAGTTTCTTGCTGCTTTGAAACTTGAATATTAGAGCTTAAGAAGTCAAATATTGATGTCAGCTGTACTCCCTAGTTTCGTAAATGTTTACTCCACTGTCTTAAGAGAGGAAACTAGGAAGAAAGTAATGAATACCGAAAAAAACAATACTAAGGTGATTGAGAAGTCTGCCATTGTTGGAAATAATGAGAAATTTGAAAACAAGTAGTCTACTAATAACGAAACAAGAGCAGGAAGTGGTTTTCGTGGACATGGTAGAGGGCATCGAAATGGAGGAAGGACCACCTTTAAATACGATCATTGCAAAGCTCTTGGTCATACAAAAGACCAATGTTGGCTTTTACTTCCCCACTTGAGATCTTCAAAGGATATAGGAGGTGAAAGAACTGGCTCAAAAGCATCCACATCTGATTCACAAATTACTCGGAAAAAAATTGCTTAATTTTTCTAACAGTATGGTAAGAGTGGCAATATCTCCACACATGTCTCTCCCCAGGAAACAAGCAATTCCTCACTTTACTCTTTTCATTCTCGTTCAAATATTTATTCTTGGGTTATTGATTAAGGGGCTACTGATTACATGACTAGTAATCTTAAGTGCTTAACTAGTTATGAGAAATCTTCTAGTAAGCCTCCCGTATCAATAGCCAATGGTTTAATTATTGTTGTTCACTGTTTCGAAAAATCTAAAATTGTCTCTAACTCTCATGATTATGAAGTACTGTTTCTACCATCGTTTCCTTCAAATTTGTTATCTATGAGCAAGATAACCAAAGATCTAAACTTCAATGTTCTTTTCTTTCAGGATCGGGCCACAGGGAGGAAGATTGGTGAAAGGAGAATTTCGAATGGATTATATATTCTCGATCAAGAAAATAAAGCCTTGGTGGCTAAGTATTTCAATCACAAGTTGTATCATGCTAGAGTTGACCACCCTTCTGATCATACTTTACAAATTTTGATTCCTAATCTTAGTATCGATTTTTATGGGTGTGATGCTTATCAATTTTCTAAATAGACCAAACTTTCTTTTTAGAAGTCTATGCATGATTGTGATGGGTGCTTTCAGTTTCAGATGTTTGGGGACCTGCCCCTATTGATTGTGATTCTGGGCGTAGATACTTTATTTTATTTATTGATGATTGGCCACGTGCAACTTAGATATATCTTTTAAAATCAAAAGATGAGGTCTTTCAGACCTTTAAGGAATTTAATGCTCTTGTGTCCAATCAGTATAATGCCAAGATTAAAATTTTTCGATCTGATAATGGCATTGAGTATGTTAATAAAATGTTTTTTGAGTACTTTACTTGTCTTGGCATTATACATCTGACCTCATGTGTCGGGGCCCCCCCAGTAGAATGGGGTTGCTGAAAGGAAAAGTATACACATTCTCGAGGTTGCTATGTCCTTAATGTTTGAAAAAAATATTTCAAATAGATTTTGGTTTGAAATTGTCTAGAATGCTTGTTACCTTATTAATAGACTTTCTAGTAAGGTTCTCCATAATAAATCCCCTCTTGAAGTTTGAAATACAAGGAAGATTAACATCTCTCACTTGTGTGTTTTTGGGTGTGTTTGTTTTTCTCATTTTCTTGATCATAAGCGTAACAAACTTGATTCCCGAGGTAATAAGTGTATTTTGTTGGATATTCCTCTACAAAAAAAAGGGTACAAATGTTATAGTTCAATGCAAAAAAAATTGTTTATTTATAAAAATTGTTCAAGTTTTTTAGGATGAGCCCTACTTTCAACCCAACTTTGAATTATCTTAAAATAAGGCCCAAGGGGAGTATCCTCTTCCACTTCCTATTAGTCAAAACAACAATTCTTATAAAAGAAATCGGGAGAATCAGAATATTGGCAATGACAACAGTTCTTATGAAAGAAATATGGAGAATCAGAATATTGGCAATGACAATGAGAATGAAGTTGATAACGACAGTGATACTCTAAGAGGTAATAACCCAGTGGCCCATCCTCTTGATTCTCCCCTTCGCAAGTCATCTCGTGTTACTTGCCCTCCTTCAAGATTGCAGGACTTTTTATCTATCATGTTGCTTCTCTTCCTATTCAAAATCAAATTTGCTACAAAAACATTTTTTCAAAGTACTCTGCTTTTTTTAGTTCTATTTCTAATAATGTCGAACGCAGTAATTTCAATGATGCCAATTCTCAATCTGTCTGGAGGAAAACCATAGAGGATGAACTATTGGCCCTTGATAAAAACCATACTTGCAATATAGTTCATTTACCCAAAGAAAAAAAAGACCGTTGGTTGTAAATGGGTTTTCAAAATTAAATAAAATAGTGATGGTACCATTGAAAGACATAAGGCAAGACTTGTTGCCAAATGTTTTACCCAAACATATGGTGTGGATTATAAGGAAACATTTGTCCTTGTTACTAAGATGTGTACTATTCGGGTTCTTATCTCAATTGTTGTAAATTGTGGATGGTTTTTGTAGCAAATGGATGTTAAAAATACATTTCGTCATAGAGACCTTGAGGAAGAAGTGTACATGAACATTCCTCCAGATCATCCTAAAGAAGGCAATCCTAAACTTACCTGTAGACTTAAAAAGGTTTTATATGGACTCAAACAATCTCTAAGAGCGTCGTATGCAAAGTTGAGTATTGCTCTATTAAGTAGAGGGTTTAAAAAAGGCTCTGTCGACTCTTCCTTATTCAGTAAGAATGGAAAAAATAGAATTGTTGTTGTCCTTGTATATTTTGATGATATTATAATAACTGGTAATGACAAAGAAGAAATTTCAAAGCTAAAAGGATATTTTCAAAGCAAGTTTGATATTAAAGATTTAGGACAACTCAAGTACTTTATTGGAATTGAGGTTGCATACTCCAAAAAGGGAATTTTTATATCTCAAAGAAAGTATGTTTTGGATCTCTTAAAAGATATTGGTAAACTTGGGGTCAAACCTCCTGATATTCCATTCGATTTGAATAATAAACTTACTTCTGATGAACGGGAGCCTCTTGAAAATATTGATAGATTTCAAAGACTTGTTGGGAAACTAATCTATTTAACTATTACTAGGCCAGATATCGTTTATGTTGTTATCCTAGTTAGTCAATTTATGCATGCCCCAAAAACTAGTCATATGATTGCTACTGAAAGAATCCTTCGGTATCTAAAATCCTAGACTGGAAGAGGAATTTGGCTAAAATGTAAAATCAAATTGATATTGTCGGATACTCTGATGCTGATTGGGCTGGATGCTCGAATGATCGAAGGTCTACTATTGGGTTCTGAATAATGGTGGGTGGAAACCTTGTCACTTGGAAAAGTAAAAAGCAAAGTGTAGTCGCCAGATCAAGCGCAGAAGCCGAATATAGAGCCATGGCTGCAACTGTTAGTGAACTTGTTTGGTTGAAGTTTCTCCTTCAGGACATCAGATTTCTAGTGAAACTGCCAATGAAATTTTTTTGTGACAATCGGGTTGCCATTCATATTGCTTGAAATCCTGTATTTTATGAAGGGACTAAACACATTGAGGTAGACTGTCACTTTGTTTGTGATAAGGTTCAAGCCGGAATTATTAACACTCCATTTGTTTAAAGTGAAGACCAGCTAACAGATATTTTTACCAAGGCAATTTCAATGACCAATTTTTTACAATCTTTAAGCAAAGTTGAGCTCAATTGATATTTACGCACCAACTTAAGGGGGAGTGTTGAAGGATTTACAGTTAGCCCTACAGTTTCCTAATTTATTGGGGTTCTTTTATTTGTTGCTATTCTTTTAGGATGTTTGGGAACACAAGATCCTATTAATTTGGGGCGTTTCCTTCTGGCTCGTTCCTTTGTTTTGTGTATAAATATAAAAACCTTGTAAAGTCTGTTGAAAAGATATAACAAAAGTAGTAGAGACTTAATACTCGTGGATGTAAGCAAACTCTACCGAACCACGTTAAAATCTGAGTGTCTTCTTCTTCTTTATCTTCTCACATTTATTTTCACTCTCTCTCTCCTCTCATTCATTTGAAATTTAGATTCACCTCACAATCCATTTCTATTACTGCATGCTAGAGCATAGCAGAATTTTTTTTTTTTGTTGAAATAATAACTTTATATCCTCGTTTGAAATATTCCAAAGTAAACATGCAATTGCCAGACATTGACAAGGTGTATTTTGGCGGTTTGTGGAACCTTTGGGAAGCGGCAGCTATTCATCTCTTCCAAATACATGAAAAAAGATATGCAATTATTTTCTCTAATGACTAAAAAAGAAAACGACTCATAATTATCAAGACCGCACTGGCCATTGAATTGGTGATAAGGCTAGTCTAATTAAAGGCAGATTGAACTGGTGATAGGGGGCTCTAATTAAAAGCTGTTGGACAACAGATTAAACGGGTTGAGCTAGATCTTAAAAAATATAAGAAAACTAAGAATAAAAAATAAAAATATATAATATATCAAGAAAAAAAAGTTTCTCAATTTTGTTTAGCTGGTTTGACTTGTCAAGACGATAACAGTCCGACAAGCCAAAACTAGCCAAACGATGATTTTGAACCATTCTAGACTAAATCAAATTTTTGTTTTAATCCAAACCAACTGAAGTATTGATGGGCAATTCGACTAGTACTATAATTGGATTCAATTATTTAGTTTTTGAAAATAAAAAATAAAATATATTTGATGAAGAAAACCCATCATATATATATATATATATATATATTTATGAAAACATATGGGGTTAGCCCACTAGCTCATATGAACATCTGAGCCCAAAGGCCCAGATTGAATCTGGGCCGATCTGACGGTCACGGCTGTCCTTTAGTATTTGAATTTTAATTTTTGTTTTCTATAAATCCAAATCACTTGAAATTTTAGGTGTGTATTTTTCTCATTAAGGCACACCTAATAAAAATATAAAAAAAATTATTCGTAAAACATAAAATGATAAAAAGACCTTTGAAACTTTTTGAGGGTATTTTAGCCATTTTATTTCATGTAAAATATTTTTTTTATATATTTCAAAGATTCACCTATTTTTTATTAAAATTTCAAGTGATTTGGATTTGTAGAAAAAATATTAAAATTCAAACACTAACAGACATCTGTGACCACCAGATCGGCCCAAATCCAATTTGGGCAATTGGGCTCATATGACCTCATATGTTTATATGAGCTAGTGGGCTACTCTCATCACTGTCCAAAGTTCATCGCACGGTTACGATTATCTGGTAGTGTTTCATTTTTTATTTCTTTTCTACAAATCAGAATGACCTAAAATTTTGAGTGTGTGTACATCTTAATGAGGCTCACTTTATAAAAATATAAAAAAAATAATTCGTAAAAATGATTTGATCAAAATACCCCCGAAACCTTTTGGGAGTATTTTGGTCAATTTTTTTCATGTAAAATATGTTTTTGACAATTTCCATAGATTCGTCTATTTTTTATGAATACAAGCTCCAAATTTCAGGTCATTCCGATTTATAAAAATAAAATAAAAAGTGAAACACTACAGGACAATCGTGACCGTATGATGAACTTTGGACGGTGAAAAGCGTAAGCAAAATCACTATTCATTTTTGCCTTATAGGCATTCTGTAGTATCTTCATATATATATATATATATATATATATATGAAAACTCATGGGGTGAACGTGAACAATGATTTCGCCCGCAATGGCCATGGCGGTTTCGCGTGAAAATCGACCGCACTGAACCTACTATGTCCGGTGCGGTTGATTTTTCCATGCCTGTTTACGCTCTGATTTGCTTCGATTTATAGGATGAGATCTACTCAAATCTTAACAAAACTTAGTTAAATTTGAAAAAGGTAGAGAAATTGGGGTTGCTTGAATTATGGGCCCAAGAATAACATAGATCTATTCAGATCTTATTCTGTCTTGAGTCTATTGACAATGCCTGCTCCAAATTTGTATTTTGAGTTAAGAAATACTTATAAATTTAACTAAATATAATAAAAAATAAATTTTCAACAAAAAATAAAAATAAAATAAAACAGAGAATTAAATTAAAAAAATTAAAATAAGCAAAGAAATAAATACTTAGCTCTAGAGACCCGAAACTTGGAATTTCGAACTTGGATCTAGCCGCTCTTCTGATTTGCACCACGATCTCTCTTTTTTAATTCCTTATACTTACTAGAATTAGTAGATCTAAGGTTCCTAAAGCATGGGAAAATCTTGAGAATTTTAGGTAGGGTTTATCTAGACTTGTTGGAATTGGTAGATCTAATGTTACTTGATCTAGATCTAGAGCTCCTAAGTTATATGAAAAACTTGAGAATTTTAGCTAACCTCTATCTAGGCCGTATGGGAAATGCTTGGGAATTATAGATATGGTCTACCTAGGTTTTTTTTTTTGATTTAGAAGAGAATTTCCTCAGTTTTTTATAATTTTGGGATCTCCTAAGGTAGAATATGGGTTCTCAGGTTTTCTAAAAAAATTTGGGACTTCTTGTAATTTTTTAGAAATTTTCTAAAGCTTTTTCCTAATTTTGAGTATTTATTCTCATAATTTTTTAGAAATTATAAGGCTCTTTTTCTAATTTTGGGTATTTTTCTTAATTTGGAGCAAGGTTTAAAAAATTGGTGACCTGATTCGGAATCCGGTGATCTGAATCGGGTATTGGTTAGACCTATCTGGATCCGGTCATTAAACGGGATTCACCATTTTTATTGTGCGGAATCGGTATGTTGACCTCAGGTATTGGCTAGACCTATCCGGATCGAGTCATTACACGGGATTCAACATTTTTATTGTGCGGAATTGGTATGTTGACCTCATGGCTCAACGATTTTGCACAAAATGACATCACGGTCGGGAGATATCACCGTCGGACGAGTTTCTTGAAAAAGTTAGACACACGTCACCGTGTCACCAAGGTCAACTTTTTTTGAAATTTTTTTTCTAAGAGTATTTTGGATATTTTTATCAAAATAAAAGGCAAATGCCAACCTCAAACTGAGGTCCTAGTATTTCTTGGCCACACACCACTCAATCGAGCGATCCTCATATTTCCTGGCCACACACCCCTTAATCTGGTGATCTGGATATGGTATTGGCTAGACCTATCCGGATCCGGTCATTAACGGGTTTCGGCATTTTTATTGTGTAGCATCGGTATGTTGACCTCGGGATTGGGTAGACTTATCCGAATCTAGTCATTAAACGGGATTCAACATTTTTATTGTGCAGAATCGATATGTTGGCCTCATGACATCGGGTATTGGTTAAACCTATCCAGATCTAGTCATTAAACGGTATTTAGCAAGCCAAGAAGCATAAGTAAAAGCAACATGGGTAAGCAGCATAAGCAGCTGGTGGCTTTCGCACGCCGCGCTCTCTCTCTAAGCGGCTTTTGACGTACTTTTCAAAGCTTCTACTTCTACTTCAACAACGAGTGCTTTGACATTGCTAACACATGCAAAGCTCGTTGCCTACACTGGCCTTAGACGCCACCTAAAGGGTTATAGAGAATTAGAGATATATGTAACTACTTATATTAGTGGATGGATGTTCACCGAAAGCCAATATAGCTCGCGGTCCTTATCTAGTTTCATATAGCTCGCGAGAGAAAAAGGTATCATAGGTAGTAGACTTAGACACAGCTATAGTGACCCGAATGACTAGCTATAGGTATATAGGGTACCTTAGCTAGCTATAGTAATGGATTGCGCCCGTCCAAGCCCATAGTCAGGTTCGTTGGTAGCCTTAGTCTGATA
>NW_006500308.1:136790-169074 GCF_000471905.2 Amborella trichopoda
CTTCTGGTACAAATAGCAGATGAGAGAGCCCTTTCGCACTTTTTGCCTGCTATGAAAAAGTAAGAATGAAGTACTCTATTCGGGGAAATACTAGGTATGTCCCATACGATACGCTATAAACTACTTTAGTCTAGTAGCTTAGCTTAAGAAGGGGGAAGCACATAATGAAAGAATATGAAGAGTTTTCTATTCCATTTGATCTCCCTTGCCTTCCACTTGAAGAGAGTTCTAAGGAGTTGTAAACCCTCAAGATAGATCCCAATTTTGCAATCATTGTATAGTGATAACAGAAAGTTCGAGAGCCTCCTCAACTCCCGTAGCCGGTCGATCATCTTGCTTTCCCTCTCCCTTCGGTCGAGTACAATTTCATTCCCTTGAGCTCATGCTCTTGCAGGAGCTCAAACAGTTCGAGCGTTAGAAGCAGCAGAGTCAAGGTAGCATTCCCTGTTAGCAATACTCTAGTATTTAGTCAAACAAAGAATTGACTAAGGCCTAGAAGAACTATCGAAAAAGGGCTAATTTTCATATCAGAGAAAAAGAAGGGGAAGCTTCAACTTGCCCAACAGCCCCTTAGAAGGCTTTCCATGTAACGTATCCGTAGAAAGGAAAGGGAATCAAAACTTCGGTAGGGGAGGAAGACATAAAGACGGAACAAACTATTCGTCTACCCGGACGGCAGATTACTCGGACATAGAGACGGAACAAACAAGTCATCGCATCATGTTCGGCACTGTATAGCTACACAGACTAACTTACCACAAACAATCCATCGCACGACTTACAACCGGACAATGGGTCTGCCCGGCACTACGGGCTTGGAACTGCTTTGAACATCACCGCACCGCCGGAACGCACCACAAATCTTTCTCCTTGTCAACTCACTTATGAAAAGCCTGAGCGGACCAAGGTAAGGGAAGGACTGACCTGAGCGTCTTACCAAGGGCTTGACCTGATGATCGGATAAAGAGACTTAGCCGCGCCGGAACGAACGAGCCGAAAGCCAAGACAGAACGAAGCGCGAACAACCTGTCCACGCAATAACCCCCCACGTCTCGCATCCGACATAGATTCCAATTGGCATCACACCCCTCAATCGGGCGATCCTCGTATTTCCTGGCCACACATCCCTTAATTTGGTGATCTGGATATGGTATTAGCTAGACCTATCCGGATCCGGTCATTAAACGGGATTCGGCATTTTTATTGTGTAGAATCGGTATGTTGACCTCGAGTATTGGCTAGACCTATCCGGATATAGTCATTAAACAGGATTCAGCATTTTTATTGTGCAAAATCGATATGTTGACTTCATGATATCAGGTATTGCTTAGACTTATTCAGATCTAGTCATTAAACGGTATTCAGCATTTTTATTGTGCGGGCCACACACCCCTTAATCTGGTGATCTGGATCGGATATTGGCTAGACCTATCCGGATCTAGTCATTAAACGAGATTCGGCATTTTTATTGTGCAGAATCGGTATGTTGACCTCATGGCATCGAATATTGGCTAGACCTATTCGTATCTAGTCATTAAATAGTATTCAACATCATGGCATCGAGTATTGGCTAGACCTATTCGTATCTAGTCATTAAATAGTATTCAACATTTTTATTGTATGTTGACCTCATGACATCAAGTTCGAAAGACATCACCGTCGGTCAAGTTTCTCGAAAGACATCACCGTCAGTCAAGTTTCTTGAAAAAGTCGGACACATGTTATCGTGACACCACGGTCAAGTTTTTTGAAAAAATCGGACACATGTTATCGTGAGACACCACGGTCAATTCTCACGGTCAATTTTTTTTGAAATTTTTTTTTTGAGAGTATTTCCTAGCCACACACCCCGCAACAGCACTAACAGGCACATGAGGCCTCAAGGTTTTATAGAAAGGAATTCTCCCTGAAACATTCGATATTGGACAATTCCAAACTTTTTAAGTCATCTTATTAACTCCTTGTACGTTATAATTCCTCTTGTAAACTTATTAACCCCTTGTGCATAATGACCCCTCCAGCAAACTTATTAACTCTACCCCCATCGCTACTACCGACGACCACCGCAAATACCTTCAAATAACCCAATAATTTCTCTCTCTCTCTTTCCACCCTCAACACCACCACCCACGACCACCCAAAATACCGTAACGTTTCTATATATATTCAACTATTATAAAATTTTAATTATAGGAATATGGTCGCATTAAAATTAAATTAATATTATTATGTTGAATAAATATAATTATATAAAAGTTGTTAATTTATTTAGTATAATTATGTTAAAATTAGTATTAATATATTGAAATTTTTATTGTTATAAATACATTAAAACAACACATAATTTAATATATTACATTGCTATATTATTTAACAAATTATTATTGCTATATAGATTATGTTATTTTCATATTTAGTCTAGTATTTTTAAAACATATCTTTTAACTTTTATAAATATTAACAAATCTTTGATTGTAAATTTGTTATTATTACAATAACTCATTTCGAGAGTTGTGTCATATTTTTCTAAGGATTTCTTGGGGATTTCTTATGTATTTTTTGTGTTATGGAGGGAAGTACTTATAAGCTTCAATTGATGATTTGTCTTGATTTTTTTTCAATTTTTTGGATTTATTTTATATTTTGGCTTTATCAAATTAGAAAAAAACGTGTTTACTATGCCATCATGTTTACTATGCCATCAGGCCAGTTTGGGCCTGCCAGGCCGAGATACGGCCCGCCCTGAGGCCCGATACTTGGGTCTCATAAAGACCAAATTGTTATTTTTTGGAACTTCTTAACCGTATGTCCGATTTAGGTAAATTACCTAAAAACAAATTGTCCGATTTAGGTGAATTACCCGAAAAACAAAAAACAAAGAAATGTTTGATTTGGGTGATTCTTGGACCGTTGGAAAGCTCTCAACGTCGACTTCAACTTGAGATAGATTTTGGGCAATTTTGGATCAATTATATAGGGTCTAGGTTGCTTATGGCCTACTAAGATTTGTGTGGTCCTTTAGACTCAGAATTGAGGTTTTTTAGGAATTTCCTTAACCAGAATTTCGATGGGGGTATCTACAATTACCCCTCTTTGGTATTCACTTGGGGCACAAGGTATATGACCAAGAAGGAGGCACCTGGGACACGGTGGGAAGGAAAGTTTTTTTCGAATGATCATTTTTTTGAATGACTAGTACCTTTTAGGTAGGCCGTACACCAATGGATGCTTTTGATCCGTAAGACATCAAACCGGCACTGTTATTGTTGAGTCAGTTCGTTTGAGAGGTCTCCGATAATCGGAATCGGAAGTGACAATCAACATGAACTATGCTATCTTTGAGCCGATGACATTCCTTATTACAGTCATTCTAATGCTATCTGGGAAGCTATCAGTATAGTTATCTTCGGCTTTAGACTTTTTTTTCTTTTTTTCTAGTTCTCCGATCGAATGAGAGTTTGATTTAAAAGAAATGATGTGATGATGAGTTCCTAGGTAATTGAACTTCTTGTTCGCCTTCGATTCAGATTCTTAGGGTCCATATGTTCGAGCTTTTTGGTTTGGGAACCTATGGATTGGTCTTTTTGTTTTCTTAAGCGTTTGCAAGCATGACAATCTAGGATTTGATGGCGGCAGATACATCATATCCAAGATTATGTGAAACTCCTTCGTTTTTTGAAAGATTAGAAGGTTTTGAAGATAGATAGAATTTTGAAACAGAAACAGAGTTTCGGGCTAATTTTTAACCAAAGAAATTAAGGTTTTTGAAAACTCACAAAACACATAGGGGAAATTTTGAAGATGGAAGAAAAATTTTGAAAAACAAGTTTGGTAAAAATTTTGAAAAAATTTTGAAGATGGAAGAAAAATTTTGAAAAACATATTAGGCTCATGCTACCATGGAGCTCTCTGAGTAGTTTTACGTCATGCAGTGATGAACGTTCTTGTACTTGCCTCGACTCTTTTGTATCACATGGGTTTGATGTTGATTGAGATTAGGTACTCGGTCTTTTTACCGTCATACAGGTTAGACGTCTTCTTGTCACGGCTCTTTTGCGTCATACAAGTTTGATATTTGATCGAAATTGGCCGACTATTTTTGTGTCTCACGGGATAGATGTTTTCAATTGGATTTGGTGAGCCATTTCTGCTCACATCACCTTGGAGTTCTTTGACTTCGAAGATGATTGATGAAAAAGGTGTTTGAGGAACTTTGATGTTTCGGCCACATTGGAGGACTTGCTCTGATTGTTCTAGGCTTCTTTCAAAACTGACTTCACTCTCTTTCGAGTGTCGGATCTTTTAACCTTTTTTTTTTTTTCCAGTGGGTACGAGACCCAATCGAATTTTTTGTTTCTATCCCAATCAAATTTTTTTTTCTTCAAGCCTTTTCTTGGGATCTTCAAGATGAAGAATCATCGAGTACTTTTCACCTTTCAATCTTGGCTATTTGCGACATAACTCAAGGGAGAGTTTTTCTTTATGTATTTGAGCAAGTCACCGTCTTGGATAATATCAGATATTGACATAACTCAAGGGAGAGTTTTTCTTTATGTATTTGAGCAAGTCGCCGTCTTGGATAATATCAAATATTGCCCCTGAGTGTTCAGAATCCCCTTGGACTTCTAATTTTGTTCCTCCACTTACCTAGCCCTTTGAAATTTAGATAATCAACGTTATTTAGATTTACTTGGACCGATGTCTTCAATTTATTTTTCTTTCTAACACCATTCGAACTTGAGAAGCGGGGAATTTCTAGAGATGTTGGAGAAGAGACGAAAAGATGGAGAAGTCCTATTTTTCGTCACCCTGGGTCCCTTTAGGTGTTCAGCCCGATGACTTTTTTTCCAACGCTCGGGTTTCGTTTCTGATTTTGGATCGACGCCTGATGGATTTTTCCAATGCTTGGGATTCCTTCTTTTTTTTATCCCGATGGAATTTCTTTCTTTTTCTTGAAGAATGTGACGAAAGAGGAGGAGGAGAAGAGTCAGTGTTTTTTTTTTTTCCCTTATTGACACTTTGTCTTAGGAAACATATAAGAACTCTATCCAGGCGGCAGGGAGGTCCTAGTCTTGATTATCCTTAGATTTTCCTTGTCCTTGATTGGTATTCGATACTTCATTGACAGCGGTTGCTGAATTCTTCTAGAGTCTTTCCTCTTTGAATTACTTCACTCGGGCCTTGATTTTCAGATTTGGACTCACGCTCAGCTTCTTAGTCATACAATCTGCTACTTGACTGATTAATCTCATTTTCTTTCTTCTTTTTTTTTGACCCCTTAAGCTATCAATGTCATGGATAAGCAAAGCATGAATGCCCCACTTGGCTTATTTGAGAGGGATGAGTAAGTGATCACCCCATGCCTTTTCGGTAGTCTTTTTTAGTCGCAACTTCATATTGCTCTTGCGGAATATATCGCCTCGAGGCATATTGGGAGTCATTAGAAAATGTGTTGGATTCACAAGTTTTCCTTACTATATTATCATCATCAAGTGAGAGTGCCCCTTTCAAATAGTTTGGTGGAGCTACCCCTGTAGGGCTTTCTTCATTAGACGAAACTATTCTTCTTAGCATGTTGGATGGGACAATCTCTACAACATTTTTTTCAGATGGAGGGATCCTTATCAAGCTGGTGGATAGGACTGCCCCTGTTAGATCTTCTTCTTGGGGTTCTTTGTCCCAGATGAGAGAATTATCCAGAAAATCTTGTTAGAGTGGTTTGAGTGATCCTCTTAGAATTTCTAGAGGTTCGGCTTCTTCTAATTCTCGCAAAGGTGTTGAATCTTCAGAAATGGTCAGATCAGGTCTTTCACTTCTTTAGTATTAATTGTTGGATCGACTTCTTCTAATTCTCTCAAAAGTGTTGAATCTTCAAGAATGGATATGGGTCCTTTACTTCTTCAGTATTAACTGTTGGATCCACCTTAAAGGATGGCGTGATTGCATGCTCTAGGCTGAGCTTTTCATCCTAAATAGGTGGATTCGTCAAGAAGTTAGGGGAAAGAGGCCCAAGCAGGACCCTTAGGATTTCAAGGGGTTTCATTTCTTTCATAATTTTTGAGAGGATAGACCTTCTTTCAAGTTCATCTTAGGGGATAGTTCAATTGAATCCTCTGAGCTTGACTCATTTATTTCTTCATGGATTATACTTTTGAGATTAAGGTGTTCTTCACTAATGTAGTCATGGGGATCCTTATCTTCGGGATATTGGTTGAGCTCATGGATGACTTGAGCCTCCCCCGCTGTACTTATTTGAAAGATGAGAGTAATTGTGTCATTTTCTTTCGTAGTGACATGTATCAAAGGAGGTTGATGCGCCGCTAATTGGGCAACATCTCCCTTAGACCTAGACTTAACAGATGAAGGTGGGTTTAACCTTGGTTCTTTAGTCCCAGGGGTCGAATGTCTTGTTGAGTAGCTCGAGCCATACGGACTTGCTAGACTACACGACTTGGTTGGATTGTAGATGGGCTAGCTATGCTTAACCCTAGGTGTGGGATTATGGACCCATTGGCACTCGATCTTGAGTGACCTGAGATAGGGTAGACCCAAGGAATTGAGCCATAAGGTCATTCTAGGAGGTCTAGATGTCTCAGTAGACTTAGTACTTGAGTCACCACGAACTACATACATGATTAGAAGATGATGCAATGAAAATCATTTTTTTCTTAAAAAAAATTTAGCCTATTTTTTGTTTTTTTTTGGTATTAAAATTTTAAGAAAGAAGATAAATATGTTTTCTAAAAATATAAATATGTACCTAACGAAGATAAGGATGATCAAAAGAAGATAGAAAATGCTTCTAAAGAATAAAAAGATACTCTAAAGAAGATAAATAATATTCTAAAAAAAGATAAAGATGATGCTAGAGAAGAAAAATATGCTTCTAGATGATAAAAGATAGTTTTAAAGAAGATAAAAGATACGAAGATAAAGATGCTTTAAAATATAATAAAAAAAGTTCTAAAGAAGATAAAGAATGCTCTAAAGATGAAAAAGACAATCTAAAGAAGAAAAATATGATCTAAAGATGATGACCATGAATGAAAGAAGATCTAAAAAAGATGATCAAGATGGATCTAAAGATGTTCTAAAAAACAAAGATGATAAAGATGATCTAAAAGATTAATATAAAAGAAGATCCAAGAATAAAGATGATCAAGATGGATCTAAAAGAAGCTGATTTTAAAAAAATGATAAAGATTGATATAAAAGATGATACAGATTGATCTAAAATTTCATAAAGATTGAGAGAAAAAATGTCCTAAATTTTTATAGAGAGAAAAGATAAGATCTAAAAAGAAAATATATAATCTAATAAAAGGAAATTTTTTCAAATCTATATTGTTTTTTTTCTTTCTATTCTTTTTTTAAAAAAAAATTATTTTTGCTGGAAAAATAAATATGAAAAAAAAGAAGCTTTTTTAACTCTAAAATATGGATATGAAGCTCAAGAGCCCCACGGTAGGTGCCAAACTATTTACGCTCTGATTTGCGTTGATCTATGTGATGAGATTAACTCAAATTTTAGCAAAACTTAATTAAATTTGAAAAAAAGTAAAGAAAGTGGGTCGCTTGAATTATGGGCCCAAGAATGATATAGATCTATTCAAATCTGATTCTTTTTTGGATCTTTTGGCAACGCCAGCTCTAAATATGTATTTTGACTTAAGAAATCCTTCTAAATTTAAATAAATATAATAAAAAATTAATTTTCAAAAAAATAAATAAAACAGAGAATTAAATGAATAATATAAATTAAAATAAATAAAATAAATACATACTTAGCTCTAGGGATCCGAAACTCGAAGTTTCGGGTTTGGATCAAGTCGCTTTTCTGATTTGCGTCACTATCTCTTTTTTTTTTATGCTTTATGCTTGTTGGAATTGATGGATCTAAGGTTCTTTGACCTAGATCTAGGGTTCCTAAAACATGAGGAAAACTTTAAGAGTTTTAAGTGGAATCTACCTAGGCTTTTCTTGAGATTTAAAAGAGAATGTCTTTAGTTTTCTAATATTTTGAGATCTCCTAGAATATGTGTTCTTAGGTTTTCTAGATTTTTTTGGGAATTTTTAGAATTTTTTCTAAGTTGTTTAGGAATTTTGTAAGGTTTTTTCCTAATTTTTGTTATTTTTGCTGTTTTTTTTCTAGAATTGTGTCCTATTTTCTAAGGATTTCTTGGGGGTTTCTGATGTATTTTTTTGGGTTTTGGAGGGGAATATTTATAAGCTTCAATTGGTGATTTTTCTTGATTTTTTTTCTTGGTTTTTTGGATTTATCTTAATTTTTTAGCTGTCTAATTAGAACAATGTATTTATTGCATCAACAAGCCACGTTTGGGCCTTCCCGGCCAAGATACGGCCCACCCCAAGGCTCAACAAATAGGTCTCATAGGGCCCAAATTGTCATTTTTTGGATCTTTTTAATCATAGATCCGATTTAGGTGATTCTTGTAACGTTGGAAAGCTCTCAGATCTACTTTAACTTGGGATAGATTCGACACGTTTCAGTAAATTATAATGAGTCTAGGTTGCCCATGGTTTACTAAGGTTGTATAATGCTTTAGACATAGAATCGAAGTTTTTTAGAAATTCTCTTAACAAGACTTTTGAGGGGGTGTTTACCAAAATGTCCAAAACAATCAGACGGCACCGAGCCTATTGGCGAAAATATTGTTCATTTTTGTCTTATTTTCGCCCAAAGGTGATGTGTAGTGGCTTCCATATATATATATATATATATATATATATATATATATATCTACTAATTCTCATATAGATCAAATCCAAGATGATGATCTTATGTGGACAGACTCTTCTGGTTCCACTAATGTTTCAAATACAGACTCATCCAGTTCAGAAAATGATTGTAGTTGCCCCATACCAACACATAATGTACAGGCACTGACTCAAGAAGATAATTTCATCTTAGACATTATTGACAAAATTAGTAATCCAGATGAAAAAAGAGTTGTCATTACCCAATTTATTTCTATCACAAAAAATAAAGCAAAATCACTTCCAATAAATAAATTTCCTGATGAGTATAATTTTGCTTCAATAATGAAAAGAGTAAGTGAACAACACACTTCTCAAAAAGAACCCACAATTTCAGATCTCAAAAAAGAAATTAAAGAAATAAAAACTGAAATAGTTCAATTAAAAAATAGGATTAAATCCTTAGAATTACAACAACTATCTCAACAAGATTCAGAAACAGATGAAATAGAATTCGATCAAATGATGACATATGAACCAAATCCATCATCAGATATTCCTGAATCTTCAGAAGCTAAACCACAAATAGTAACTATTCCTTCTGTCAACTTAATAGACAAAATAGTAATACAAAAATGGTTTGTCCAAGTTAAGATTATTGTTGCAAAAGATTATAGCTTTGAAAATTCAGCTCTAATTGATTCTGGAGCTGACCTGAATTGTATCAATGAAGGACTTGTACCTTCAAAATACTTTGATAAAACCACTCAAATATTAAATACAGCAGATGGAAGTATCAATGTATTGATAATTTATCCATTAGTTTTCTTTTAGATTCTTTATAATATTTTTTCTTATCTTTATTTTTAGATTTATATTTCTCCTTTTTATATTTTCTCTTTTTCTTATATAAATTGTCAGGCATATATTTCTTATCAAGATAATAGCCGAATTGTTCGCAAAAGTCACAAAGTTATTTACGCTTAGTGATTTTTTGTTTATCTAATTGCCTTTTGAGTTTCATATCTGTGCATAAGGCTAATCCCTTAGCACATATTTCTGCTGATAATTCTCCAAGTGTATAAGCTGAGTATATAATGATTCCATTATATTTCTTTCGCAGTCTTTCTTTGACTTTTTCTGCGAATAAATACGATAGACCAGCTATAAATTTCTCTTTCCAGTGGTCTAGTTGACAATCTTCCATTATTAGTAATCTTGAGAAAAATACATCTTTATACCATTTATAATGAGATAGGGTAGGACAGCGTAAATTGGATAGCAGATCTTCTGATCTTGCTGCTAATAATGCTGTACTGCCTACAAAGTGTAAAGTAATGGTATATATTAGAGTGTTGACAGCATCACTCTCTGTATAAATTATTTCTTGGTTTTATTCATTTCTAGCGGTCCATTGTCTAGTATTTGTGAGGATTTTATTTTTAGTTTCATCATCTACATAGAAATCCCACCAACCTCGTAACCAGCTAGTAAATCCATTAACTATTGCTTTTGCAACCTCTTGATCAAGGTTGCCTGCCATTTTATTTGCAGAGGCATACATTGTCATATGTCGCATAACATCTAATATTTTTAATTCTGATAATCCATCTATTTGCCAGTTTACTATGGATCTGCCTGAGTATGATACTGCCTGTTGTATAGCATCTTCTTCCATTTGTATATCAACAGGTGTAGGTCTCTTGTGATATGGTAAAGCTGTTATTGGTTTCCAATTTTTTCCATAAGCTATCCTATTGAGATCTATAGGAGTAGAATTCATAAATGCATTTTCTTGATTTTGGATAGTATCTTCTATAATGGGTTCTCATATCAAATTTTGAAAGATACTAGCTTGAGCGACTCTATCAAGTAAATCTTTTTTATTAGGAATAGGGTATCTAATCCATTTTAAAACTTTATTTAAAGGTTTATAATTAATGACTAATCGAGGGACTCCTCGTTCTTTTTCAGCATTTTTATTTACATAAAAGGCTGCACAGCTCCAAGGTGAGGAGCATGGTCTTATGAGCTTTTTATTTTGGAGATCAGTAATCTCTTTGTGACACATATCTAATAAGATAGTATTCATCTGTATTGGTCTAGCTTTTGTAGGTATTTGTTTTTCATCAAATCCTTGTTCATATGGTAAAGTAATAGTATGTTTTTCCTTTCCCAAAAAGCATTAGGGTGTTCACTGCATATTGAAGTTTTTATATGATGTTGTATTGATTGGATTTTTTGTTGGATCGAAGGAGTTTGTATTTGTCCTTCAATAGACTTATATTTAATTTCTTGCTTTAAAGTATAAAGAAATCTTTCTTTATTTTGTAACTGACTTTTAACACTATTTAATTCTTTTACTTTTGGTTTTTGTATAAAATTAAAATGTATTGAAATATTCTGAATGGTTGAAGATATTCCTGTTTCATCTATGGTTAAAGGATATAGTAAAGTAAGGAATGGGACTCCAAGGATTACAGCTTGGCTTAGTCCTTTTACCATAATGAATGGTGTATCAATACATTGATAGTTCTTACAAACGGAAGCATTAGATAATTTGTATTTAATAAATAAACTACTTCTATCTGCTGTATTTAATATTTGAGTGGTTTTATCAAAGTATTTTGAAGGTACAAGTCCTTCATTGATACAATTCAGGTCAGCTCCAGAATCAATTAGAGCTGAAGTTTCAAAGCTATAATCTTTTGCAACAATAATCTTAACTTGGACAAACCATTTTTGTATTACTATTTTGTCTATTAAGTTGACAGAAGGAATAGTTACTATTTGTGGTTTAGCTTCTGAAGATTCAGGAATATCTTTTGGTTCATATGTCATCATTTGATCGAATTCTAGTTCATCTGTTTCTGAATCTTGTTGAGATAGTTGTTGTAATTCTAAGGATTTAATCCTATTTTTTAATTGAACTATTTCAGTTTTTATTTCTTTAATTTCTTTTTTGAGATCTGAAATTGTGGGTTCTTTTTGAGAAGTGTGTTGTTCACTTACTCTTTTCATTATTGAAGCAAAATTATACTCATCAGGAGATTTATTTATTGGAAGTGATTTTGCTTTATTTTTTGTGATAGAAATAAATTGGGTAATGACAGCTCTTTTTTCATCTGGATTACTAATTTTGTCAATAATGTCTAAGATGAAATTATCTCCTTGAGTGAGTGTCTGTACATTATGTGTTGGTATGGGGCAACTACAATCATTATCTGAACTGGATGAGTCTGTATTTGAAACATTAGTCGAACCAGAAGAGTCTGTCCACATAAGATCATCATCTTGGATTTGATCTATATGAGAATTTGTAGAAGTAGAGGACGAAGAGTCATAATTGATTATATTATATAATTTTGATTTTATTGTTTCATCTAAAAGTAATGATTCTATTTTCTTTTATAATTTACATTGATGTTTATAATGTCCTACTTTACCACACTTATAACATACCGGTAGTTTTCTTTTTCCCTTTGTATTGGGGGAAAATTTATCCATTAGTTTTCTTTTAGATTTTTTATAATATTTTTTCTTATCTTTATTTTTAGATTTATATTTCTCCTTTTTATATTTTCTCTTTTTCTTATATAAATTGTCAAGCATATTTTTCTTATCAAGATAATAGCCGAATTGTTCGCAAAAGTCGCAAAGTTCTTTACGCTTAGTGATTTTTTGTTTATCTAATTGCCTTTTGAGTTTCATATCTGTACATAAGGCTAATCCCTCAGCACATATTTCTGCTGATAATTCTCCAAGTGTATAAGCTGAGTATATAATGATTCCATTATGTTTCTTTCGCAGTCTTTCTTTGACTTTTTCTGCGAATAAATATGGTTGACCAGCTATAAATTTCTCTTTCCAGGGGTCTAGCTGACAATCTTCCTTTATTAGTAATCTTGAGAAAAATACATCTTTATACCATTTATAATGAGATAGGGTAAGACAGCGTAAATTGGATAGCAGATCTTCTGATCTTGCTGCTAATAATGCTGTACTGCCTACAAAGTGTAAAGTAATGGTATATATTAGAGTGTTGACAGCATCACTCTCTATATAAATTATTTCTTGGTTTTGTTCATTTCTGGCGGTCCATTGTCTAGTATTTGTGAGGATTCTATTTTTAATTTCATCATCTACATAGAAATCCCACCAACCTCGTAACCAGCTAGTAAATCCATTAACTATTGCTTTTGCAACCTCTTAATCAGGGTTGCCTGCCATTTTATTTGCAGCGGCATACAATGTAAATAAAGTTTTAAAATGGATTAGATACCATATTCCTAATAAAAAAGATTTACTTGATAGAGTCGCTCAAGCTAGTATCTTTTCAAAATTTGATATGAAATCTGGATATTGGAAATACAAATCCAAGAAAAAGATAGATATTAAACAACATTTAATGTCCCATTTGGACAATATAAATGGAAAGTTATACCATTTGGATTAAAGAACGCTCCATCAGAATTTCAAAAAATAATGAATGATGTGTTTAATGCCTATCATCATTTCATGATTGTTTATATTGATGATGTTTTAATATTCTCTGAATCTATAGGTCAACATATTAAACACATTAATACTTTTATACATGCTATCCAAAATGCTGGATTAGTTGTTTCAGCTAAAAAGATAACCTCATTTAAAACCAATATTAGATTCCTAGGTCATATGATCCACCATGGAACCATTATTCCTATAGATAGATCAATACAATTTGCTGATAAGTTCCCTGATCAAATACTTGATAAAAAGGAACTTCAAAGGTTCCTATGATGTTTAAATTATGTTAGTGATTTATATCCTAACCTTGCCTTAGATTCTAAACCTTTATATAATAGACTCAAAAAGAATCCTCCACTATAGACAAATATCCATACTCAAGCAGTACAAGTAATTAAACGCAAGGTAAAGACTCTAGAATGTCTATCCCTTCCTCATCCAACTGCTTTCAAAATTATAGAATGTGATGCTTCTGACAAAGGTTTAAGAGGCATTCTTAAACAAAAAATTGATTCTCAAGAACAATTACTTCGTTATACTTCTAAAGCTTAAAATCCCACTCAACTCAATTATTCTATGGTCAAGAAAGAACTCTTAGCCATAGTTCATTGTGTTTCTAAATTCCAAAGTGATATTTTAAATCAACATTTCTTAATACGCACTGAGTACAAAGCAACCAAAGATATTTTGCAAAAAGATGTTCAAAATTTTGTTTCAAAACAAATATTTGCCAGATGGCAGGCTATTTTGTCCGCCTTTGATTTTTCCATCAAACACCTCCCCGGGTCTTCCAATTCTCTTCCTGATTTTTTAACCCGTGATTTTTTGCAGGGGGGCAACACTGACTCTAACGACGATTCACCATTATCTTTTGCTTCACAGCCGTTCTGTTCGAGGAGAATCAGAACAATACTAATATTTTACTCTCACCTTTATCAAATCAAATGGGTTCTCGAGGCACTTCTCGCCGAGATAAACAACCCATGAGAAATATAATTCCATATGAAGGGGAACCCTCGCCTTTGGCAATACGTTCACATTCACACTCACCCATTCATCAAATCACCTATCCAGAAGCACATGCTTCTAATCCTATATATTCACCAGCCCAATCCAAGTCTGTCTCCATACCGAATACACCTAGATCTGCATATATCGAAAGAGCCTATCTTATGGATATTACCATAGATGAACAACATATCCATACAGATCCCATCAAACTTGCACCATTATATTTATTGAACCATCTCAACCCTACCAATGGGGTAAAAACCAGAGAATATTATGAAGCCATACTCATGGAAACAGGGTCCATCTCTGTAATCCATTAATACAGGCGATTATTCCTATATTCCTCGATTGGGGAAAACCATCTCTGTAAAATGGTGGGACATTTTCAAAATGGATCTCACCACCACCACACCAAAAAGAATACTCCAACAGACACCTAAATACCAGCAAAGCCCAAATACAGCCAATACCTCTTTTGACTTTCCAACCTACTTAAGAAATATGTTGCAAACCAATCCCAATGCATCCAAGGAAGAACTAGAAAAACAAATGAAAGAGATTTTTGCTGAGGCTGGAAGAAAACCAGTATCTTTCGAAGAAACTATACAGTCCTCCCCACTTCACACGAATAGATACCTTCAATTGAGTGAACCTGATCCAGAAGAAGAGACAGATCCAGAAGAAGACGATCCAGACGAATTCAGTCAACGACCGTGAACAGAAAAAGTCTCTACCAACAACAGCAATACCAATAATCCAATAATCCAAAAGAGGAACAGTCTCCACCGATAAAGATCCATAAGAGACAAAGGCCAGCTGACAGAAAACGACAAAAGACTGTTTCAAGATTCGAAGCACTGTACCCACTATCATATACGACAAGAAGACACTTTAGCCACGTCTCCGACAAGAAGCACTGTACCAAGATGCGCTTACTGTAGCCACTTGGGAAACAAACAAATAGAGCACTGTACATAATGCTTTTCTGTTTTGTCTTTTCTCTTTTCTTTTGTCTCTTTCCTTTTTGCTGAACCACTTTTTACTTCACGACAAAGGAATTCCTTCTTTATTTTGATTCCCTTCCTTTTGACGTGTCACCTTGCTTTGTCTCCAAGCAACCTCCTTCGCCTATAAAACGGGAAGACCTCTTCTCATTTCATCAAGGTCGAACTCAGCAACCTCAACCATCCTCTTCGCTGCCTTCTCTCTCTGAGACTCTTCTACTCTTCTCTGAACTCTCTCTCTCTGAGACTTCTCTCTCTCTTTGAGAGTTCTCTCTTTGAAATCTCTCTCTGAGTCTATTCTACCTCTCTTCTGAGTTCGAAATATTGCATCAAACATCAGAGCTATCCTGACCTTCATAGCTCATCATATTCTAAGCATATGAGCAGGTTTTATCCTTCACCTTTCTTTCTATATCCATTATGTGTGACTGCAATCTAAAATCTCTCCCTTCATACTGTCCACAACACTGGAAACTGTTTTCCAGTTATTGTATTTGTACACAATAAGTTTCAGATTTCTATATTGTCTTTTCTTTTCTTTAAAAGTTTGTAATAGTTCAGTTGCTCTATTGTTGTAAACATTATACATTTGCTATAAAAAGTTGTTCTATCAGTTTATATCATGCTGTGCATAAAATGCAGTTTAAAATTTTATTCAGTATAAAGATTGGCGAGTTATCTTATGCTCAATGGTTTGTAATTGATATCTCTATTATCCCTTTATTTTGCATACTCCTTTTTATCCTTAACTATTACAAAATCCTACAAAAATTGGGTTAAATACAATAGCATCTTATTTACATATTTATTCTAGCCTAAATCAGTCTGGCTACAAACATATGTTGGCTACAAACACATGTTATATACTTCTAATAACATCATCTTCTGAATTGATTAAATTAAGAATCAAACAATAGGCCTACAATAGGACTGGGACTGTAGATCCTAGGCGTTTTGGTATCAGAGCCAAACAGTAAAACTAAAACAGTAGAACTGTCTAACAGTGGAACTGTGTAAACAGTTAGACTGATAAAACAGAAATATTATTCTTTAACAAGTAAAACTATAAGTAAAAGATAAAAGTTACATCTTTACTAAAGAAACCAAGTTAAATTTACATCCAAGAAAGTTGGTAGGAGAGTTAAGACAAGAGACAAGGGAAAGTCTATTGCAAAGTACCGCCAAGGCCAGGAAGAGCCGCTTAGGGAAAACGCTGGACCCCTGAATGTCCAGATTGTCATTATCCGTGACCTAAAGATGGCAAATTTAATTAGTAATCTTACAAGTAAGAATGAAACTTCATCTCAAACACTTAGAGTAAAAAACAAGGAACAAATTATCATAAATGACATTGAAAAAAATATTCAAAATTGGAATATTCCTAAGGTACAAATACATGACATTTACCATAAGGGATCATTTAATATCAAGATGGGATATGCCATCAAAATAGTAGAAGAAAGTTTATCTGTCACACAAAATCAAGAAGACTTTAAACTACTATCAAGAAAAGCTATTGAAAAACATAAAGAAAATAATTACAAATATTTACACATTGGCCTTATACAAATAGTAGTAAAACCTTTGAACCGACTAGGGTTAAACACTTCTGTGCTTGTATGCCTAAGAGATAAAAGACACAATATCTTCACAGACTCGCTCCTAGGTATGGTTGAATCCAGCCTTTGTAGTGGTCCAATATATTTTAATTGTTTTCCAAATTTTCAGTTTCTTTAACTGATCCGAATATTCTAGATATACTAACAATAAATTTAAAAACTCATGGTTTTAATATGATCCATGGTTCTCAAAATCTAACAATAGTATACAGAATATATTACAAAGTCATGAATACTTTATGTCCAAATATCATGAAAATTGATCAAAAAGATCAAACCATATTATTCCAAACAAATATGGAAAAATCCAATATGATTGTACCTAAAACAATTAAGTGGTCGGATATTATCCTCCCACAGTCATGGACATTACAACATGCAAATCAGCCCCAAGAATTACCAAAAAATAATATTCCAAGTCAAATAATTGAACATCCAGATGGTAATATTGAAATAAAATTTCAACAATTACAAGTACAGGATGATATCAATATTAATAGAAAAAGGAATATAAAAAATAAAATACCAAGTAGAAAATCTTATTCTACTAATCCTGATGTTATAATACTACCTCCTCCTACCCAATCTTCTTCATCCATACAATCAATACCACAGTCAGATTTACAATTCCAAGGAATAAGGAGAACAACCGATCATATTGTTATTCCTACCTATACTCCTTAATCAAGTATAGCAAATACTCCTGAACTTAGTATAGAAGATTTTCAAATATTAACTTTGCAAATCGATACCAAAACGCCCAGGATCTACAGTCCCAGTCCTACTGTAGGCCTATTGTTTGATTCTTAATTTAATCAATTCAGAAGATGAAGTTATCAGAAGTATATAACATGTGTTTGTAGCCAACATATGTTTGTAGCCAGACTGATTTAGGCTAGAATAAATATGTAAATAAAATGCTATTGTATTTAACAAATTCTTGTAGGATTTTGTAATAGTTAAGGATAAAAAGGAGTATGCAAAATAAAGGGATAATAGAGATATCAATTACAAACCATTGAGCATAAGATAACTCGCCAATCTTTATATTGAATAAAATTTTCAACTGCATTTTATGCACAGCATGATATAAACTGATAGAACAACTTTTTATAGCAAATGCATAATGTTTACAACAATAGAGCAACTGAACTATTACAAACTTTTAAAGAAAAGAAAAGACAATATAGAAATCTGAAACTTACTGTGTACAAATACAATAACTGAAAAACAGTTTCCAGTGTTGTGGACAGTATGAAGGGAGAGATTTTAGATTGCAGTCACACATAATGGACATAGAAAGAAAGGTGAAGGATAAAACCTGATCATATGCTTAGAATATGAAGAGCTATGAAGGTCAGGATAGCTCTGATGTTTGATGCAATATTCCGAACACAGAAGAGAGGTAGAATAGACTCAGAGAGAGATTTCAGAGAGAGAACTCTCAAAGAGAGAGAACTCAGAGAGAGAAGTCTCAGAGCGAGAGAGTTCAGAGCAGAGTAGAAGAGTCTCAGAGAGAGAAGGCAGCGAAGAGGATGGTTGAGGTTGCTGAGTTCGACCTTGATGAAATGAGAAGAGGTCTTCTCGTTTTATAGGCGAAGGAGGTTGCTTGGAGACGAAGCAAGGTGACACGTCAAAAGGAAGGGAATCAAAATAAAGAAAGAATTCCTTTGTCGTGAAGTAAAAAGTGGTTCAGCAAAAAGGAAAGAGACAAAAGAAAATAGAAAAGACAAAACAGAAAAGCATTATGTACAGTGCTCTATTTGTTTGTTTCCCAAGTGGCTACAGTAAGCGCATCTTGGTACAGTGCTTCTTGTCGGAGACGTGGCTAAAGTGTCTTCTTGTCGTATATGATAGTGGGTACAGTGCTTCGAATCTTGAAACAGTCTTTTGTCGTTTTCTGTCGGCTGGCCTTTGTCTCTTATGGATCTTTATCGCTGGAGACTGTTCCTCTTTTGGATTATTGGATTATTGGTATTGCTGTTGTTGGTAGAGACTTTTTCTGTTCACGGTCGTTGATTGAATTTGTCTGGATCCTCTTCTTTTGGATCTGACTCTTCTTTTGGATCAGGTTCACTCAATTGAAGGTATCTATTGGTGTGAAGTGGGGAGGACTGTACAGTTTCTTCGAAAGATACTGGTTTTCTTCCAGCCTCAGCAAAAATCTCTTTCATTTGTTTTTCTAGTTCTTTCTTGGATGCATTGGGATTAGTTTGCAACATATTTCTTAAGTAGGTTGGAAAGTCAAAGGAGGTATTGGCTGTATTTGGGCTTTGCTGATATTTAGGTGTCTGTTGGGGTATTCTTTTTGGTGTGGTGGTGGTGAGATCCATTTTGAAAATGTCCCACCATTTTACAGAAATGGTTTTCCCCAATCGAGGAATATAGGTATAATCGGCTGTATTATTGACTGATATAGTATAGTCCCATTTCCTGATCCATGGGATTTGATATAATGCCATGAAATATAGGTGCGTTTCAATTGTATTGTCACTATTATTGTATTGCACAAATTGTTCCTGCATGGTTTTGAAAACAAGAGGTAAAACTAAAGATGTTGATCCCCACACCAAGAACCAATTTTGAAACCATGTGGGGAATCTTTCGAAAACAAGTAGCCGGAACTGAAGGTACCAGCTGTGTGTGTTATTTGGATTTTGATAATAAAAGAATTTATGCCAGGCTTCTATGTATTCGGCATATTTATAATATTTATACGAGAAATCTGGATTGTGCAATTTCTTTCCCTGGGTGTGATTGCAACCCCACTCGTCATAGGAAAGTAACTTTTTTATTTGAACCTTGGAATAAGCAATTATTCTGGTATTCTGCTGGTAATAATGGACTACAGAGATGAACCCAATTTCCATGAGTATGGCTTCATAATATTCTCTGGTTTTTACCCCATTGGTAGGGTTGAAATGGTTCAATAAATATAATGGTGCAAGTTTGATGGGATCTGTATGGATATGTTGTTCATCTATGGTAATATCCATAAGATAGGCTCTTTCGATATATGCAGATCTAGGTGTATTCGGTATGGAGGCAGACTTGGATTGGGCTGGTGAATATATAGGATTAGAAGCATGTGCTTCTGGATAGGTGATTTGATGAATGGGTGAGTGTGAAGGTGAACGTATTGCCAAAGGCGAGGGTTCCCCTTCATATGGAATTATATTTCTCATGGGTTGTTTATCTCGGCGAGAAGTGCCTCGAGAACCCATTTGATTTGATAAAGGTGAGAGTAAAATATTAGTATTAATCTTATTCTCCTCGAACAGCTGTAAAGCAAGGGATAATGATGAATCGTCGTTGGAGTCAATGTTGCCCCCTGCAAAAATTCACGGGTTAAAAAATCAGAAAGAGGATTGGAAGACCCGGGAAGGTGTTCTATGTCATGATATTTGGAATATAATCAATTATGTAGGAATCTTACAAGTAAGAATCCATCTTTTGCAACAATAATCTTAACTTGGACAAACCATTTTTGTATTACTATTTTGTCTATTAAGTTGACAGAAGGAATAGTTACTATTTGTGGTTTAGCTTCTGAAGATTCAGGAATATCTGATGATGGATTTGGTTCATATGTCATCATTTGATCGAATTCTATTTCATCTGTTTCTGAATCTTGTTGAGATAGTTGTTGTAATTCTAAAGATTTAATCCTATTTTTTAATTGAACTATTTCAGTTTTTATTTCTTTAATTTCTTTTTTGAGATCTGAAATTATGGGTTCTTTTTTAGAAGTGTGTTGTTCACTTACTCTTTTCATTATTGAAGCAAAATTATACTCATCAGGAGATTTATTTATTGGAAGTGATTTTGCTTTATTTTTTGTGATAGAAATAAATTGGGTAATGACAGCTCTTTTTTCATCTGGACTACTAATTTTGTCAATAATGTCTAAGATGAAATTATCTTCTTGAGTGAGTGTCTGTACATTATGTGTTGGTATGGCGCAACTACAATCATTATCTGAACTGGATGAGTCTGTATTTGAAACATTAGTGGAACCAGAAGAGTCTGTCCACATAAGATCATCATCTTGGATTTGATCTATATGAGAATTTGTAGAAGTAGAGGACGAAGTGTCATAATTGGTTATATTATATAATTTTGATTTTATTGTTTCATCTAAATGTAATGATTTTATTTTCTTTTATAATTTACATTGATGTTTATAATGTCCTACTTTACCACACTTATAACATACTGGTAGTTTTCTTTTTCCCTTGGTATTGGGGAAAAATTTATCCATTAGTTTTCTTTTAGATTTTTTATAATATTTTTTCTTATTTTTATTTTTAGATTTATATTTCTCCTTTTTATATTTTCTCTTTTTCTTATATAAATTGTCAGGCATATTTTTCTTATCAAGATAATAGCCGAATTGTTCGCAAAAGTCACCAAGTTCTTTACGCTTAGTGATTTTTGTGTATCTAATTGCCTTTTGAATTTCATATCTGTGCATAAGGCTAATACCTCAACACATATTTCTGCTGATAATTCTCCAAGTGTATAAGCTGAGTATATAATGATTCCATTATGTTTCTTTCGCAGTCTTTCTATGACTTTTTCTGCGAATAAATATGGTAGACCAACTATAAATTTCTCTTTCCAGTGGTCTAGCTGACAATTTTCCCTTATTAGTAATCTTGAGAAAAATACATCTTTATACCATTTATAATGAGATAGGGTAGGACAGTGTAAATTGGATAGCAAATCTTCTGATCTTGCTGCTAATAATGATGTACTGCATACAAAGTGTAAAGTAATGGTATATATTAGAGTGTTAACAGCATCACTCTCTGTATAAATTATTTCTTGGTTTTGTTCATTTTTGGCGGTCCATTGTCTAGTATTTGTGAGGATTCTATTTTTAGTTTTATCATCTACATAGAAATCCCACCAACCTCATAACCAGCCAGTAAATCCATTAACTATTGCTCTTGCAACCTCTTGATCAGGGTTGCCTGCCATTTTATTTGCAGAGGCATACATTGTCATATGTCACATAACATCTAATATTTTTAATTCTGATAATCCATCTATTTGCCAGTTTACTATGGATCTGCCTGAGTATGATACTGCCTGTTGTATAGCATCTTCTTCCATTTGTATATCAACAGGCGTAGGTCTCTTGTGATATGGTAAAGCTGTTATTGGATTCCAATATTTTCCATAAGCTATCCTATTGAGATCTATGGGAGTAGAATCCATAAATGCATTTTCTTGATTTTGGATAGTATCTTCTATAATGGGTTCTTTCTGGAGCATCATTGTTTCATGCTCAGGTAATTTTGCTTTTCCTTTATCAGAAGACTCAGGAAGTGAACTAATAATAGTTGGAGTAGGAATATCTATTTTGGGAGAAGGTATTCCTTTAATATCTAGCTGAGATAATTTTGATATTAATTGATCCATTAAGGATTTATTATTATCTCCAATATGGAATTTATTTTTATTTAATTCTGGAGGTGGTTTGAACAAAGCCGCCTTTGGTATAGGTGTAGCAGAAGGTTGTTTTGTGCAAACAAGTCTTTCTATTCTTTCTGCTTGTTTACTTAGAGATTGCATATATAAATTAGTATAATTATTCTGTTCCACAATATGAGGAATTAATTCCTGTTTCTTACCAATTTCCTTATGTAAGATTTTATATGGAGTGGCAATAATATCATATAGTGATTGTGGTTGTGCTGGCTCATCCTTAACTGGGATGGCTGCTTTCAGTATTATACCCTTCTCAGGTGGATGAGTATTAGCAGTGGTTGTTCCATCTGTACTGATATAAGTTTTCTCTTCCATTGTTTGAATATTATCAAATGAATGAATAGTAATATTATATTGAGTACATATTTCTCTTAACCATGTAAAGAATCCTTGGTTTAATCTTTCTTTTTTAAGAAATTTATTATATTTTTTATGCATTAATTATATGAGTCTAGGTTGAAATGTTTTTAAATACCATTCTCTAATAGGTTTATTTTCTTCAGATAAATAATCTTTTCTAATATATTCTTTATTAACTTTTCTCTGTTTCCTTTCTAATTTGGCTGCTAAATATGCTGCCATGTATTCGTCAGAATATTGATCATATGGATTGATTTTTTCTTTTATATCTTCTTTGATTTGCAAAGTTAATATTTGAAAATCTTCTATACTAGGTTCCGGAGTATTTGCTATACTTGATTCAGGAGTATAGGTAGGAATAACAATATGATCGGTTGTTCTCCTTATTCCTTGGAAATGTAAATCTGACTGTAGTATTGATTGTATGGATGAAGAAGATTGGGTAGGAGGAAATAGTATTATAACGTCAGGATTAGTAGAATAAGATTTTCTACTTGGTATTTTATTTTTTATATTCCTTTTTCTATTAATATTGACATCATCCTGTACTTGTAATTGTTGAAATTTTATTTCAATATTACCATCTGGATGTTCAATTATTTGATTTGGAATATGTTTTTTTGGTAATTCTTGGGGCTGATTTGCATGTTGTAATGCCCATGACTGTGGGATGATAATATCTGACCACTTAATTGTTTTAGGTACATTCATATTGGATTTTTCCATATTTGTTTGGAATAATATGGTTTGATCTTTTTGATCAATTTTCATGATATTTGGACATAAAGTATTCATGACTTTGTAATATATTCTGTATACTACTGTTAGATTTTTAGAACCATGGATCATATTAAAACCATGTGTTTTTAAATTTATTGTTAGTATATCTAGAATATTCGGATAAGTTAAAGAAACTGAAAAATTTGGAAAACCATTAAAATATATTGGACCACTACAAAGGCTGGATTCAACCATACCTAGGAGCGAGTCTGTGAAGATACTGTGTCTTGTATCTCTTAGGCATACAAGCACAGAAGTGTTTAACCCTAGTCGGGTCAAAGGTTTTACTGCTATCTGTATAAGGCCAATGTGTAAATATTTGTAATTATTTTCTTTATATTTGTCAATAACTTTTCTTGATAGTAATTGAAATTCTTGATTTTGTGTGACAGATAAACTTTCTTCTACTGTTTTGATGGCATATCCCATCTTGAATTTAAATGATCGCTTATGGTAAATGTCATATATTGGTACCTTAGGAATATTCCAATTTTGAATATTTTCTTCAATGTCATTTATGATAATTTGTTCCTTGTTTTTTACTCTAAGTGTTAAAGATAAAAGTTACATCTTTACTAAAGAAACCAAGTTAAATTTACAACCAAGAAAGTTGGTCCGAGAGTTAAGACAAGAGACAAGGGAAAGTCTATTGCAAAGTACCGCCAAGGCCAGGAAGAGCTGCTTACGGAAAACGCTGGACCCCTGAATGTCCAGATTGTCATTATCCGCAACCTAAGGATGGCAAATTTAATTAGGAATCTTACAAGTAAGAATGCAACTTCATCTCAAACACTTAGAGTAAAAAACAAGAAACAAATTATCATAAATGACATTGAAAAAAATATTCAAAATTGGAATATTCCTAAGGTACCAATACATGACATTTACCATAAGGGATCATTTAAATTCAAGATGGGATATGCCATCAAAACAGTAGAAGAAAGTTTATCTGTTATACAAAATCAAGAAGACTTTCAACTACTATCAAGAAAATTTATTGAAAAACATAAAGAAAATAATTACAAATATTTACACATTGGTCTTATACAAATAACAGTAAGACCTTTGACCCGACTAGGGTTAAACACTTATGTGCTTGTATGCCTAAGAGATAAAAGACACAATATCTTCACAAACTCGCTCCTAGGTATGGTTGAATCCAGCCTTTGTAGTGGTCCAATATATTTTAATTGTTTTCCAAATTTTTCAGTTTCTTTAACTGATCCGAATATTCTAGATATATTAACAATAAATTTAAAAACTCATGGTTTTAATATGATCCATGGTTCTCAAAATCTAGCAATAGTATATAGAATATATTACAAAGTCATGAATACTTTATATCTAAATATCATGAAAATTAATCAAAAAGATCAAACCATATTATTCCAAACAAATATGGAAAAATCCAATATGATTGTACCTAAAACAATTAAGTGGTCAGATATTATCCTCCCACAGTCATGGGCATTACAACATGCAAATTAGCCCCAAGAATTATCAAAAAATAATATTCTAAATCAAATAATTGAACATCCACATAGAAATATTGAAATAAAATTTCAACAATTACAAGTACTTGATGATATCAATATTAATAGAAAAAGGAATATAAAAAATAAAATACCAAGTAGAAAATCTTATTCTATTAATCCTGATGTTATAATACTACCTCCTCCTACCCAATCTTCTTCATCCATACAATCAATACCACAGTAAGATTTACAATTCGAAGGAATAAGGAGAACAACCGATCATATTGTTATTCCTACTTATACTCTTGAATCAAGTATAGCAAATACTCCTGAACCTAGTACAGAAGATTTTCAAATATTAACTTTGCAAATCGAAGAAGAAATAGAAGAAAAAATCAATCCATATGATCAATATTCTGACGAATACATGGCAGCATATTTAGCAGCCAAATTAGAAAGGAAATAGAGAAAAGTTAATAAAGAATATATTAGAAAAGATTATTTATCTGAAGAAAATAAACTTATTAGATAATGGTATTTAAAAACATTTCAACCTAGACTTATAGAATTGATGCATAAAAATTATAATAAATTTCTTAAAAAAGAAAGATTAAACCAAGGATTCTTTACATGGTTAAGAGAAATATGTACTCAATATAATATTACTATTCCTTCATTTGATAATATTCAAAGATTAGAAGAGAACTTATATCAGTACAGATGGAACAACCACTGCTAATACTCATCCACCAGAGAAGAGTATAATACTGAAAGCAGCCATCCCAGTTAAGGATGAGCCAGCACAACCACAATCACTATATGATATTATTGCCACTCCATATAAAATCTTACCTAAGGAAATTGGTAAGAAGCAGGAATTAATTCCTCATATTGTAGAACAGAATAATTATACTAATTTATATATGCAATCTCTAGGTAAACAAGCAGAAAGAATAGAAAGACTTGTTTCTACAAAACAATCTTCTGCTACATCTATACCAAAGGCAGTTTTGTTCAAACTACCTCCAGAATTAAATAAAAATAAATTCCATATTGGAGATAATAATAAATCCTTAATGGATCAATTTATATCAAAATTATCTCAGCTAGATATTAAAGGAATACCTTCTCCCAAAATAGATATTCCTACTCCAACTATTATTAGTTCATTTCCTGAGTCTTCTGATAAAGTAAAAGCAAAATTACCTGAGCATGAAACAATGATACTCCAGGAAGAACCCATTATAGAAGATACTATCCAAAATCAAGAAAATGCATTTATGGATTCTACTCCCATAAATCTCAATAGGATAGCTTATGGAAAAAATTGGAAACCAATAACAGCTTTACCATATCACAAGAGACCTACACCTGTTGATATACAAATGGAAGAAGATGCTATACAATAGGCAGTATCATACTCAGGTAGATCCATAATAAACTGGCAAATAGATGGATTATAAGAATTAAAAATATTAGATGTTATGCGACATATGACAATGCATGCCTCTGCAAATAAAATGGCAGGCAACCCTAATCAAGAGGTTGCAAAAGCAATAGTTAATGGATTTACTGACTGGTTACGAGGTTGGTGGGATTTCTATGTAGATGATAAAACTAAAAATAGAATCCTCACAAATACTAGACAATGGACCGTCAGAAATGAACAAAACCAAGAAATAATTTATACAGAGAATGATGTTGTCAACACTCTAATATATACCATTACTTTACACTTTGTAGGCAGTACATTATTATTAACAGCAAGATCAGACGATCTGCTATCCAATTTACGCTGTCCTACCCTATCTCATTATAAATGGTATAAAGATGTATTTTTCTCAAGATTACTAATAAGGGAAGATTGTCAGCTAGACCATTGGAAAGAGAAATTTATAGCTGGTCTACCATATTTATTCACAGAAAAAGTCAAAGAAAGACTGCGAAAGAAACATAATGGAATCATTATATACTCAGCTTATACACTTGGAGAATTAACAGCAGAAATATGTGCTGAGGGATTAGCCTTATGCACAGATATGAAACTCAAAAGGCAATTAGATAAACAAAAAATCACTAAGCGTAAAGAACTTGGTGACTTTTGCGAACAATTCGACTATTATCTTGATAAGAAAAATATGCTTGACAATTTATATAAGAAAAAGAGAAAATATAAAAAGGAGAAATATAAATCTAAAAATAAAAATAAGAAAAAATATTATAAAAAATCTAAAAGAAAACTAATGGATAAATTTTCCCCCAATACAAAGGGAAAAAAAAACTACCAGTATGTTATAAGTGTGGTAAAGTAGGACATTATAAACATCAATGTAAATTAAAAAAGAAAATAGAATCATTATATTTAGATGAAACAATAAAATCAAAATTATATAATATAATCAATTATGACTCTTCGTCCTCTACTTCTACTAATTCTCATAAAGATCAAATGTAAGATGATGATCTTATGTGAATAGACTCTTCTGGTTCCACTAATGTTTCAAATACAGACTCATCCAGTTCAGATAATGCTTATAGTTGCCCCATACCAACACATAATGTACAGACACTCACTCAAGAAGATAATTTCATCTTAGACATTATTGACAAAATTAGTAATCCAGATGAAAAAAGAGCTGTCATTACCCAAAAAATAAAGCAAAATCACTTCCAATAAATAAATCTCCTGATGAGAATAATTTTGCTTCAATAATGAAAAGAGTAAGTGAACAACACACTTCTCAAAAAGAACCCACAATTTCAGATCTCAAAAAAGAAATTAAAGAAATAAAAACTGAAATAGTTCAATTAAAAAATAGGATTAAATCCTCAGAATTACAACAACTATCTCAACAAGATTCAGAAACAGATGAAATAGAATTCGATCAAATGATGACATATGAACCAAATCCATCATCAGATATTCCTGAATCTTCAGAAGCTAAACCACAAATAGTAACTATTCCTTCTGTCAACTTAATAGACAAAATAGTAATACAAAAATGGTTTGTCCAAGTTAAGATTATTGTTGCAAAAGATTATAGCTTTGAAACTTCAGCTCTAATTGATTCTGGAGCTGACCTGAATTGTATCAATGAAGGACTTGTATTTTCAAAATACTTTGATAAAACCACTCAAATATTAAATACAGCAAATGGAAGTAGATTATTTATTAAATACAAATTATCTAATGCTTCCGTTGGTAACAACTATCAATGTATTGATACAGCATTCATTATGGTAAAAGGAATAAGCCAAGCTGTAATCCTTGGAGTCTCATTCCTTACTTTACTATATCCTTTAACCATAGATGAAACAGGAATATCTTCAACCATTCAGAATATTCCAATACATTTTAATTTTATACAAAAACCAAAAGTAAAAGAATTAAATAGTGTTAAAAGTCAATTACAAAATAAAGAAAGATTTCTTTATACTTTAAAGCAAGAAATTAAATATAAGTCTATTGAAGGACAAATACAAACTCCTTCGATTCAACCAAAAATCCAATCAATACAACATCATATAGAAACTTCAATATGCAGTGAACACCCTAATGCTTTTTGGGAAAGGAAAAAACATACGATTACTTTACCATAGGAACAAGAATTTGATGAAAAACAAATACCTACAAAAGCTAGACCAATACAGATGAATATTATCTTATTAGATATGTGTCGCAAAGAGATTACTGGTCTCCAAAATAAAAAGCTCATAAGACCAAGCTCCTCACTTTGGAGCTGTGCAGCCTTTTATGTAAATAAAAATGCTGAAAAATAACGAGGAGTCCCTCGATTTGTCATTAATTATAAACCTTTAAATAAAGTTTTAAAATGGATTAGATACCTTATTCCTAATAAAAAAGATTTACTTGATAAAGTCGCTTAAGCTAATATCTTTTCAAAATTTGATATGAAATCTGGATATTGGCAAATACAAATCCAAGAAAAAGATAAATATAAAACAGCATTTAATGTCCCATTTGGACAATATGAATGGAACGTTATGCCATTTGGATTAAAGAACACTCCATCAGAATTCCAAAAAATAATGAATGATGTGTTTAATGCCTATCATCATTTCATGATTGTTTATATTGATGATGTTTTAATATTCTCTGAATCTATAGATCAACATATTAAACACATTAATACTTTTATACATGCTATCCAAAATGTTGGATTAGTTGTTTCAGCTAAAAAGATAACCTTATTTAAAACTAATATTAGATTCCTAGGTCATATGATCTACCATGGAACCATTATTCCTATAGATAGATCAATACAATTTGCTGATAAGTTCCCTGATCAAATACTTGATAAAAAGGAACTTCAAAGGTTCTTAGGATATTTAAATTATGTTAGTGATTTCTATCATAACCTTGCCTTAGATTTTAAACCTTTATATGATAAACTCAAAAAGAATCCTCCACCATGGACAAATATCCATACTCAAGCAGTACAGGTAATTAAACGCAAGGTAAAGACTCTAGAATGTATATCCCTTCCTCATCCAACTGCTTTCAAAATTATAGAATGTGATGCTTCTGACAAAGGTTTAAGAGGCATTCTTAAACAAAAAATTGATTCTCAAGAACAATTACTTCGTTAAACGTCAAAAGCTTGAAATCCCACTCAACTCAATTATTCCATGGTCAAGAAAGAACTCTTAGCCATAGTTCATTGTGTTTCTAAATTCCAAAGTGATATTTTAAATCGACATTTCTTAATACGCACTGACTGCAAAGCAGCCAAAGATATTTTGCAAAAAGATGTTCAAAATTTGGTTTCAAAACAAATATTTGCTCGATGGCAGACTATTTTGTCTGCCTTTGATTTTTCCATCGAACACCTTCCCGGGTCTTCCAATTCTCTTCCTAATTTTTTAACCCGTGAATTTTTGCAAGGGGGCAACACTGACTCCAACGACGATTCACCATTATCCCTTGCTTTACAGCTGTTCGAGGAGAATAAGAACAATACTAATATTTTACTATCACCTTTATCAAATCCAATGGGTTCTCGAGGCACTTCTCGCCGAGATAAACAACCCATGAGAAATATAATTCCATATGAAGGGGAACCCTCGCCTTTGGCAATACGTTCACCTTCACACTCACCCATTCATCAAATCACCTATCCAGAAGCACATGCTTCTAATCCTATATATTCACCAGCCCAATCCAAGTCTGCCTCCATACCGAATACACCTAGATCTGCATATATCGAAAGAGCCTATCTTATGGATATTACCATAGATGAACAACATATCCATACAGATCCCATCAAACTTGCACCATTATATTTATTGAACCATCTCAACCCTACCAATGAGGTAAAAACCAGAGAATATTATGAAGCCATACTCATGGAAACAGGGTCCATCTCTGTAGTCCATTATTATCAACAGAATACCAGAATAATTGCTTATTCCAAAGTTCAAATAAAAAAGTTACTTTCCTATGACGAGTGGAGTTGCAATCCCGCCCAGAGAAAGAAATTGCACAACCCAGATTTCTCGTATAAATATTATAAATATGTCGAATACATAAAAGCCTAGCATAAATTCTTTTATTATCAAAATCCAAATAACACACACAGCTAGTACCTTCAATTCCGGCTACCTGTTTTCGAAAGATTCCCCACATGGTTTCAAAATTGGTTCTTGGTGTGGGGATCAACATCTTTGGTTTTACCTTCTGCTTTCAAAACCATGCAGGAACAATTTGTGCAATACAATAATAGTGACAATACAATTGACACTCACCTATATTTCATGGCATTATATCAAATCCCATGGATCATGAAATGGGAGTATACTATCTCAGTCAATAATACAGCCGATTATACATATATTCCTTGATTGGGGAAAACCATCTCTGTAAAATGGTGGGACATTTTCAAAATGGATCTCACTACCACCACACCAAAAATAATACCCCAACAGACACCTAAATACCAGCAAAGCCCAAATACAGCCAATACCTCTTTTGACTTTCCAACCTACTTAAGAAATATGTTGCAAACCAATCCCAATGCATCCAAGGAAGAACTAGAAAAACAAATGAAAGAGATTTTTGCTGAGGCTGAAAGAAAACCAGTATCTTCCGAAGAAACTGTACAGTCCTCCCCACTTCACACCAATAGATACCTTCAATTGAGTGAACCTGATCCAGAAGAAGAGACAGATCCAGAAGAAGACGATTCAGACGAATTCAGTCAACGATCGTGAACAGAAAAAGTCTCTACCAACAACAGCAATACCAATAATCCAATAATCCAAAAGACGAACAGTCTCCACCGACAAAGATCCATAAGAGACAAAGGCCAGCCGACAGAAAACAACAAAAGACTGTTTCAAGATTCGCAGCACTGTACCCACTATCATATACGACAAGAAGACACCATAGCCACGTCTCCGACAAGAAGCACTGTACCAAGATGCGCTTACTGTAGCCACTTGGGAAACAAACAAATAGACCACTGTACATAATGCTTTTCTGTTTTGTCTTTTCTCTTTTCTTTTGTCTCTTTCCTTTTTGCTGAACCACTTTTTACTTCACGACAAAGGAATTCCTTCTTTATTTTGATTCCCTTCCTTTTGACGTGTCACCTTGTTTCGTCTCCAAGCAACCTCCTTCGCCTATAAAACGGGAAGACCTCTTCTCATTTCATCAAGGTCGAACTCAGCAACCTCAACCATCCTCTTTGCTGCCTTCTCTCTCTGAGACTCTTCTACCCTTCTCTGAACTCTCTCTCTCTGAGACTTCTCTCTCTGAGTTCTCTCTCTCTTTGAGAGTTCTCTCTCTGAAATCTCTCTCTAAGTCTATTCTACCTCTCTTCTGAGTTCGTAATATTGCATCAAACATCAGAGCTATCCTGACCTTCATAGCTCATCATATTCTAAGCATATGATCAGGTTTTATCCTTCACCTTTCTTTCTATATCCATTATGTGTGACTGCAATCTAAAATCTCTCCCTTCATACTGTCCACAACACTGGAAACTGTTTTCCAGTTATTGTATTTGTACACAGTAAGTTTCAGATTTCTATATTGTCTTTTCTTTTCTTTAAAAGTTTGTAATAGTTCAGTTGCTCTATTGTTGTAAACATTATACATTTGCTATAAAAAGTTGTTCTATCAGTTTATATCATGCTGTGCATAAAATGCAGTTTAAAATTTTATTCAGTATAAAGATTGGCGAGTTATCTTATGCTCAATGGTTTGTAATTGATATCTCTATTATCCCTTTATTTTGCATACTCCTTTTTATCCTTAACTATTACAAAATCCTACAAGAATTTGTTAACA
>NW_006500308.1:175846-213596 GCF_000471905.2 Amborella trichopoda
TCTCTCTCTCTCTCTCTCTCTCTCTCTCTCTCTCTCTCTCTCTCTCTCTCTCTCTCTCTCTCTCTCTCAGCATTCAAGCCAGGTAAGAAAACCTAAAAGCAGAGGCATATCTCATGGAAGAAAATCACAACTGGATGACATTAAATAGTTAAGTGAAAAGATTAAGGAAAGAGGACCAGAAACATAAATCTTACAACTTAACCAGTCCTCAGCTCAGTGTTGTGGAACAAGCAAAAATTGAGTCTGCTGTAATTTGTTGCGTTCTCATCAGTCGTTATCATCTCTGGTGATTTGCTGAAATTTTCATTTATGAAGAACAGGTACAAAGCTATAAGGAAGTGAAAGAAATAGGCATTGGGGTCACCACGTGCGCTTCTCATGGACCCTCCCAACTTCCCATGAATCACTTTAGATTCATGTACACATACTTTTCATTATCCAGATAATATAATTTGATACTGGGAACGTGGTGGACTTTGTGATAGTCTTCTCCTGAAACAGGATGCAACCTTCTTAAGAAATCAATTGGCATATCTCCAAAGTCTAGATTTTGAAGTGAAGTAAGGTATCTGAAGCTGTGATCCAACATTTTCAACTTCTTGCAGCCGACGATTGTAATGACTTGGAGAAGTGGCATGCATCCTTCCTGCATTCCCTCCAACCCTTCCAGTTCTTCTAAGTGAATGAGAGAGAGAGTCTTAAGATTAGGAAATTCCCGGACACCATCACGTCCCATTATATTCCCTTTATATGCCTTGAAGAGCATAAGAAACATCAGATTTGGTAATGACTGCAAGGCTACAAGTGGGTCTTCGATTAGTGCACAAGAAACTAACGCCAACATTCTGAGGCTCCTAAGGGAGCACAATGACATGGGTAACTTCACCAAAATGGCATTCAGACACAGTTGATTGAGAGGAGGTAGGGAAAGGGGGGAAGGCATTGATTCTAGGGAAACAGGGTTTTGTACATCCATTGACGATAAATACAGGGATCGAAGGTTTCTCATTCTTTGGAGGGATCCCCATAACTCATGTCCATCTTCCACATTCACTAATTGGATCTTGAGTTTCTCAAGTTGGTTCAACTCTCCCAACTCTTTAAAAACAGTTAAGTCAACTCTTACATGCTTCAAAGTGCGAAGACTTGTTAATCTCCCAACACTAACATTGAATGGCACATATTCCTCATGGACGGAAAATTTACCAGTTGAGAGCACCTGAATCCAGAATTCCGTATGGGAAGCTTTTCTTTTGTATATGAGCAGATGAGTTAAATTATGCAGGCTTGAGATCTCACTGGGAACATGATCCAAATTAGTCCCTCTACAATCCAAGGTTTCAAGTCTTTGAAGTTTTAGCAAAGACATGGGAAGCTCCTGGATCCCTGTATTCATCAATCCTAAGTACCTCAGATGAATTAAATTTCCTACTTCATTAGGTAAGTTCTGGAGAAGAACACCCCCCAAATCCAATACCCTCAACAATCTTAACTTGGGTAAGATAGAAGACAAGGTATCCGGCAAATGCCCCACTTTGAAAGTGAGAAGAGAACGGAGATGTGGTTTATCAGTGCAAACTTCGATACATTTTGGGGGCTCTTGGATTGAGAGGCGCCGAGTCTTGGAATATATTGTGGTGGTGGTGATGCTCGTTGAAATTTCGCCAAACTTCTCACTCACAGACATGGAGAGAGCAAGACTACGCATAATATCATGGACACGACATGCTCGAATTAGCCCAGAAGCATTCACACGGGACACTTGGATCAAGTTTCTGTCAATCAACTCCTTAATATATACCATCGCCACTTGCTCCATGGTCATTTCTTCACTTGCAACAACGAATCCTTCCCCGATCCATAATCTAATTAACATTTTTATGCTCATCTCACAATCTTTTGGAAACAAGCATAAATATAGGAAGCAATTCTTGAGGAGGTGATGCAAATCATTAATGCATAAAGAAAGAATTCCCCATACCCTTTCCGTTGAGGGATTATTAGCCAACTCCGAATTGAGACTCCTTAGCGCTTTGGTCCATTCTGCTAATTCCAATTTTCTCTTGTAAAGTATACCTCCTATAGCCGAAATTGAAAGAGGAAGGCCCTCACAGTCATCCACAATGAGTTGCGCCACCCGTTCCAATTCTTCAGGAACTTTTTCCAAGCCATTTTTTCGAAATGCCTTGTCACAGAACAAGGACCATGCCTCGTCCTCTGGAAGAACTCGAAGCTCGTGGATATGGTTCACCACCCCAAGCTGGAACACGAAAGAACTCAATCGAGTTGTCAAGATAATCCTGCTTCCATTTTCTCTGTCCGGCAAGGATATTATCATTCTCTTCCAAACATCTTCGCTCCATACATCATCTAAAACCAAGAGAAACCTCTTATATAGTAAATAGGAGGTCAGGCACAAATATAGCTCCTTCTCGCTGTCCATAGAGTCGATTGTTTCAGTATCCTCTGAGCTATCTTTGTAAAACCCTTTTAACATGGTTTTCAAAAGCCCCAATATGGTAGCGGATCTTGACACAGTTACCCAAGAACGGGAATCAAAGTGCTTCTTAATCTTCTCTTGATCATACACTTTCTTAACTAGAGTGGTTTTTCCTATACCACCCATCCCCACCACTGACATCACCTCAAGTTTTGAACTTTCCGTCACCAACAATTCTACCAGTTTTGCGGCATCTTCGTCTTTGCGCAACCCATCTGCCTCCTTGATCAAATCAAATGGCAGAAGATCTCCACTGTAAGAATTTGAAATTGCACGTTCTTCTGCTTTTATTTGAATTTGGAACACAGATCTCCTTTTCATGATGCTTCGGGTAAGTGCCTTTACACCTTTGATTTCAGATCGAAATCGATAGCAAGCAATAAGCTTCTTGCTGAAGCATGGGCGTTGGCTCTTCATTTGAATGGTGAATTGGTCGATGAGATCTTCAACATCGTATGCCAATTCTCTAACTTGATTCATCCACTCCTGTATGAGTTCATCTCCACTCCTTTCTGCGCCATCCAAGAAAACACGCACGTTCTTGAGCTCGATATCGAGCCAGGCGATGTCTCTGTGAACCCCGTACAGAAGACATGCTTCTTGGTTGAACAAATCATCCAGTTTCTTCATCTGAGAACTTGCCATCCCCCTCTCTTTCTCACTTGCAAGTCTGCTAGTTTTTCTTCAGGGTTCTAAATCCAGATTAGAGCTAATTGTCAACCTATAAATTTGTGTGGTCAGTATTTGGTATTATGGGTCGGCTCAAATTAGTGCTCCAAAAAAAAAAAAAGAAAATTATAGTATGGGGATTTTAAGAGACCTAAAAAAAATATTAGACGAGGTTAAAAAAATATATATATATATATATACATCATTCTAAAAACAGTTCGGTCCCGACCAATTCCTATTTTGATAAGTTATTTGGATTGACAATCATTGAGATTAAAAATATGAAGAATGAACTTATAGGACCCTCCCTCACTCAAAAGATTACCATTAAATTTGACACATATCTCTATAAAAATTACTACATGAATGTGAGAGTTGACTTTTATAGAGATCCACACCAAATTTAATGGTGATTCTTTGGAGTCGTACACACATGAGTAGGGGAGGGTCTTATAAGATTATTTCTCTTAAAATATTGATTTTTTTATGGCCCAAAAACTTTTTTTTATACTTAATTATGAAATTTATAATTTAACAAAAAAAAAACATCCTATAAGACCCTATCCCACCCATATGTGTAGAACCCTAAAGGATCATCAATAAATTTAGTACAGATCTCTAAAAAAGTCAAATCCCACACCTATGTGATAATTTTTCTAGAAATCCATACTAAATTTAATGATAATTTCTTGAAATCCTACATACATGGATAGAAGAGAGTCTTATAAGATCATTACTCTTCAAAAAATGACACTTATTGATCATACTTAACCGTTGTTGATCCATTGCGTCCCTTGGTTTATTATGCTCCTAAAAGGTGCCTTAGCTTCATTTTGAATATATCCCGTTCGGTTGGGTGAACTAGCTAGGTTGGATTTGGATCACCAATCTTTATATAGCAGTTCTCTTGAGTTATCACTAGAGTATTAAAATGGTTTTAATTTTAAAATATTTTAAAATTATATTTTAAAATTTTAATTTTTAACTTGAAAATCATTAAAAATTATATTCCAAAAAATAAAATTTTGATTCTAATTAATTAAAAATTATATTTTAAAAACATTAATTGAGAGGAGATTAAGCATTTGGCCGATATGTCATTAAAGGGAAAGTATATAATGAGGGGAAAAATTTATATAGAGCCGAAGATCTAAACAATCAAATTAGAGACTACCTCAAAAATTTCACGGTAAGAGGTTGTTTTGATGTCCAAATACCCTCAAATTGATCATTTTGACATCAATATGCATAGACATGATAAAAAAATGAATTTCAAGTTTAAGAAATAGTGTCTTTTGTAATGCATTTTTGAACTGTCAATTTTAAAGATTTCCAAGTTTTCATAAATCTGTCGATCTACATTATTTTCTAACTTTTAAACTATATAAAGAAAGATGGAAAATATATTATAAGACTATCACAAAGATTTCCAGTACTAAAACCATATTTCTCAATACTATTTGAAAGTAGCTTTTAATTTGATTGTTTAAAGCCTAGGCTCTATACAAACCTCACCCATGATGAGACTATTTACCTTTGGTAGAAGTTGCCACTATTAATCTTTACCACTAGATGTGAAATTGAGTGGCTTCATTTATTTTATTAATCAAACTCAAAGTTTAAAAACAACTTCTAGAATTTTGTGATATTCCCAAACTATCAGATTTCACATCAAATGTTTTAGATAATCGTGATATCTTTTAATCCAAAGTAAATAGCCTCATTGTATAGAATTCCTAGATTAAATTCTCCAACAAAACCGAGCGACTCCGTTTTTAAGTGACATCAATTTGCGGTCCTGAAGAGGAATTGGGGAAATAACGCGTGGATGTGGCTTTTTCTAGTAGTCCCAAGATGCCGTATAAGAAGCATCTCTTGCGAAGCGTCTATTGAAGATTTTTCGTTGCGGACACTGTCTATGTAGAAATTAGTCAACTATTAAAAATTTAATTTTTAGGTGGATTTTTTTAATTAATTTTTAAGGAATGTAATTTCTAACATGAAAATCATGAATATAAAAAAAATAAATAAATTTTAAAAATTAAAAATAATTTTATTAAGAAAACATTTAGATCGTTAGTTTTAGAGACCGCAAATGTAGAAATATGGTATGAAACAATTTTCCTTTTTTTGCTTTCGAATAAGTAGGAAAATTTATAGAAAAATATTTAAAAATTTATTATATATTGGCATATTTTATATTCATTTTTTAGATTTTGAATGGGTAAATTATTATATTGCGATTTTTTGTAAGAAGACGATCTATCTTTTGTATATGAATGTTATAATCATTCCCACTCATTAAACGTCAAATTGGATGGCTTGGGCTGAGTCACAAAGTCCAATAATATTTTTTGAAACTTGGTGCCTATTCAATGACACTCTTACAACAACTCATCTTGAAATTTAAAGGGCAATAGTGGTTGTGATCTCCAATACAAATGATAAATGGTTTATTTGTAAACAATCTCTACTACATTGTATTTTAATATGAAATTATATACAAGGAGGTCGTAATCACCTTTAGTCATTGAATAAAAAATTGAATAGCTGAGAATATATTTCGAGAAAATTTATTTTGGACTCTGTGCTTATGTAATAACATAACTCTAACTGCATAATTTTACATCAAAGTGTAAAAAATGATAGAGAATTCCTTATACCAAAAGTAAATAGTATTATTGTATAGATATTTTGAAATTTTATCTCTTTTTTCTATACAATGGATTAAGCTCAAAATTGGCATTTTCATACCTCTCATCATATATATATATATATATATATATGAAAAATACTACGCAACACCTATTGGTGAAAATGAACAATGATTTCGCCTACCTCCATTACCGTTCAAAGTTCATCCGTGGTCACGATTATCCGGTAGCATTTCATTTTTCTTTTTTTTTATATAAATCAGAATGACCTGAAATTTGGACTTGTATTCATCAAAACTAGGGGAATCTTAAAAAAATATAAATAATTATTTTACATGAAAAATATTCACCAAAATACCCCCAAAAAGTTTTGAGGGTATTTTGGTCAAATTATTTTCATGGATAATTTTTTTTTATATTTTTATTAGATTCGCCTCAGTATATGAAATTTGGACGGTGATGAGGGTAGGCGAAATCACTATTCATTTTCGTCTATAGACATTAGGAAGACTTTTCTATATATATATAATTAATTAATTAATTAAAAATACTTTAATTAGACATTCTTATCAAAATACCCCTAAATAGTGTAGGGGTAGTTTTGGTTATTTATTATTTTGAATTATTTTTTATAAGTTCATGATGTTGAGAAGTATGAACTTAATTTGATACATAAAAAAGATGATAAAAATTAGAATACCCTATAATTGAAAATTAATAATCTTATCAAAATACCCCTAAATATTGTAAGGCTATTTTTGGTTATTTATTATTATGAATTATTTTTTTATAAGTTTATGATGGTAAGAAATATGAACTTAATCCGATATATGAAAATAAAATAAAAATTAAAGACTCTTTATGCACGTCTTTTATAAGTGCATAATGGTGAAAAATATGAATTATTTTATTTAAATAGTATAGATTTGACATACATTTTAAGTTAGTATTAAAATGTAGCAAGTCTTTCGAGACAATTCCAAATCTACCCTTCAAATATTGGATGATCTCTCTTCAATCTTGAGACATTATCTTTTTCAAGTGCACAGAGAATACAATTAGAAATTTTCTTTTTGTTGACATGAGTTAATAGTTGAAGAGTTTACAATCTAAAATTTGGGGTCACAAAAATAAGAATAACCTTTCTAAGCTTACCCTACAGCATAAAATTTATATACTTCCCCTTTATCAAACCGTCCATTCTGAATGGAGGGTTAAGATTTCCCCAATCACAATGTCACGTCTATACACTATTTTATTTTTAAATTTTTTTCTATGAACTATTTTGACACCAAATTTTGGTCGTTCAATCCTCTATTAAACTTGCACTAGCGAAAAATATAAAAAAAATATTTTCAATAAAATAAAAAGACGAAAATACCTTGAAAGATTCAAGGGGTATTTTGGCCATTATATTTTTTTCAAAAAATTATTTTTACTATTTTTTATAGGTGCGCCCCAATGAGAAGATGACACATACCAAATTTCATATTCATATGATTTGTATAAAAAAAACTAAAAATAAATTACTTTGAAACGTCAGATTTAAGATCAAACGGTGAATGACTCTCTTGATCAAAATTGGACGTCTGGATGATAGAGGAAGCATAGATCTTCTATGCAGTAAGGGAAGTATAAAAATATTTCTCCAAAAATAATACCTAGACAAGGTTTTACTTTGAGGGAGTAAATAGACAACATGCGGAGCATAAAATGTTTTGGCTTCTTTTAATCTTCACTTAAATTTGATTAATTAATGAAGGCGTATGACAGGGAAGCTCCGAGGAATCCTCTTCGTGAAACATTGAAAAATGTTGTAGTTAGGAGCGTGGTCTTTGTCTTGGATGTTCTTATCAATATCTGGCGACCGCGTTTTAAGTGGTCCAAGCTTCAAACCTTGTTACACAAGTTATTTTATTGAAAAATTTTCGGATCATCTTCTTCAAGGAAACAATTTGAAAAAGATATTCTTAAAGTTCTAATTTCATGGTTTTTTTTCATATTAACAGTAGGAACGAAGGGTGGGACATGATGTTGAGTCATTTTCAATTCTAATTCTATCCCTTGTCATTTGGGGCCTGGTATTTGCACAACCTTGTTATGCATCAAATCCTGGGTATAAAAATTCCACTAAGATGGTCTTGAAAACAATGTCATTTGGTAGCTTGCTCTGGTTTGGCTCATCTAAATGTAAAACTAGGTTTTGTACTATTATTATATTAAAATCTAATAATTCTGATAATGTTGACAATATTTCATAGAAATAAAAACAATAACAAGAATATGTAAATAATACAGTTTTATATCATAGTTATAATAATTATATAGTAAGGTAATATCATTTTATTAGTATTATATATTAATAATAATAATAATAATAATAATAATATTGTAATGACAGTACTATCATTGATATTGTTTGATATTTCATAATAGATATTAAATAATAACAATAATAAGTGTAAATATTATAATTAGTAATATCATAATTATATTAATTATATAGTAATATAAAATATTTTATTAGTATTAATAAAATATTATAAAATTTAAAAATATGATATCAATATACAAAAATAATAGTATAATACTATAAAAAAATATTTAAATGATCACTATGTCAATAATAAATATTTTACATAATAATAATAACAATAACAACAATAATAGTAGTAGTTATGGAGGTGGTGATGGTGGTGGTGGTAGTAGTAGTAATAATAATAATAACAATAATGAAAATAATAATTCACAAAAATATTTAACTTTGCAACACATCCAAGCTATCAAACTTCACATCGGATGGTTGTAACTAATTGTGACTACCTTGTACCTAAAATAAATGGTCTCATTGTATACAATCCCTACTATATATATATATATATATATATCTATATATATATATATAGAAAATGCTGAGACTAGCTCACTAACTCATATGAACATATGAGCTCAACAGCCAAGATTGAATCTTGGCTTTATGAAAACAAAATAAAACTTCACCTCAAATCCTCATCTAGAAAGCACTTTTGGCAACGAAAATCTCTGTGATGGATCTAAATCAATTTCTAGCAATAATAAATTTTTAAACTAAAAAAATGGTACTGATCTTGTGGATCTTTGAACACTTAGTTTTGCAGATATAAATATATATAGATATGTGCCATTGACATAGTCAAACTGATCCCCCTCTAATAATGAATCTAGATCATCAATTTGGTGAATTTCAAAATCTAGGTTTCCACAAATTCAAAATTAAATTTTCCTTTTGAACATTGTTCATCTAATGGTGATAAAGCTATTTAAAAATTAGGAAGGAAAAAAAATCCTTCTAAGGCTTTGATCTAAGCAACTCATCATAATGGATATAATATGTTAATTGGGTTAAAAAAATACCTTCTAGGGTGTATTTTCAAATTTTGTTTTTTGTTTAATTATTCATTAGAATAAAAAAGGTGTACATTTAAAAATTCGGCTAAAACAAATAACTCTAACATGATTTTTAAAGATTGTTTCATTATATGACTATAAAACAGTTGCATAAAATCATTTGTTTTATGCAACGGTTCTATAGTATTAAAGTCAATGATCTTTAAAAACCATGTTAGAGCTATTTATTTGACTTCAATTCTAAGATATACACTCTTTTAATTCCAATGAACAATCACAAAAAAAAGGAAAATATAAAATCACACCCTAAAAAGTATTTTTTGGCCCAATCAATATAGGCCGTCCATTTTAATGAGATGTTTAGATCTAGGCCTATAAAGATTTTTTTCCTTTTCAAAACTTTTAGATAATTTTATTATAATTATATTAATAATGTTAAAAATAAAAAATTAATTTTGAATTTGTAAATGCCAATATCTTGAAATTCATCAAATGGATAATCTAGATTCATTGTTGGAGGGAACTCATTTTGATAATATTTAAGGTGCAAATTAAATTTGATTTTCCTTGAAATTGATTATTAGGATTAAGAGAGTATGTGGGCAAAATTTGAGGTCAAATGTATCGCATAAAATGACTTTTTACAAGTGTGGTTTCATTGTATTGTAATGACTTGGTGACACGATATCATTTTCTATATATATGTTTATAGAAAAAACCTAAAAAATGCCTATAGGCAAAATGATACAGTGCTTGCTGTCGTTACGGACTTGTTATGTACGTGACGGTTTATTAAGCGGACCCACAATAGAAGGCGCCGTCCGTTACGGTACCTCATGAATCTTTTGACTACTATGGACTTAGTATGTCTGTGACAGTGCCCACCATAGACATGCTAGATCCGTAGCGGTCTAAAACGCACACCATCTGATTTTTTCAGATGGCAATTGGCTTATGGGAAAAATCACTGCACCATTTCACCCATAGGCATTGTGTAGATGCTTCCCCTCTCTCTTTCTCTCTCTCTATATATATATATATATGTAATTTTTTTTTTTCCCCACTTTCTAACTACGAGAAAACAAAAGTTCTCTTTTTCTTTCAGGTGAGACTCGTAAGATCTCTCTTATAAAAAAAGAAAATGCAGCCCAAGCAACGGAAAAACTCATAGAGGATGAGTAACAACACAATGGCTTCTCTTTTCTCAAACTGATATATTAATTTTTTGAGCTCCTTTTAAAGCTGAAGAATGAAGGATATATGTTCCTAAAGACCAATAAGATAAAGAGTCACCTCATTCCACGAATTTACAAATATTAGATGATACTGGAAAAACTAAAGGGCATTTGAAAATCAAAATAGAGAAAAAAGGAAGAAAGATCTGAACCCACATAAATGGATCATGGATAATTAAAAGAAGGTTTGAGGCATTATCAAAGCATGATAAGTGAAAGAAAGATCAAATTAAACTAAATGGGTCTGGCAAATTTAATTTGATAAATTTACAGAGAAATGTTTTTAGCAGTAAATGCACATGTTATTATGAAAAAAAAAGAGGATAGTTTCATGGAGAAGATCAAGGTATTATTTTAGCAGAATAGTGTTGGAGTGGCACATATGGGTTTGGAAGTCATTTTATCTCACCAACTGATGTTCGAGTAGGTGCCTGAAGCTCGATCTTATAGCTCGAGGATGATAGTGTTTATGGGTGTTGGTTTAAAAGATGCAGGAGAGAGGAAATGGGTACATGGGCATTCCCCCAAATAATAAGAAAAAAGAGGATAAAAAATTCTAATATACCATAGGATTCTGTTTATATACAAAAGTATACAAAGAGACTATTTATTTTTGGTACAAAATGGTAACAAATAATCTTGACCATTATAAATAAAACTGAGTGGCTGCGTTTGTTCCATTGCCTGAGTTCAAAATTGAAAGAAATTTTCTTGAACTTAATGACACATCCAAGTTATCAGATTTCATCGGATAGTTATAAGTAATTGTGACCTTTTTGTATTAGAGGTAAATGGTCTCATTGTATACAATCCCTTAAAATATACGCGATCATTTTTTTTATTTTTATTAAAAAATATTTGAAATTTAGGATATAGTAGTATTTTTATATAGCACACACAATAAAAATTATAAAAATATTTCGAATAAAACCTGACTAAAATACCACTAAAACTTTTAAGGGTATTTAGGTTATTTCTTTATTTTTTTATTATTTTTATTTAATTCACTATATAAAAAATGTTTACAAATAAAACTTCAGATAAATATTATTTTTAAATAAAAATAAAATACGAAATTCTTTTGTTGTGATATGGTCATGTTTAATTAAAGGAAAAAGTTTATATAAGAGTGAGGCTTGAAACAATCAAATTAAGACGCGTCGAAAATATTCACTAAAAGAGGATGTTTTGATGCCCAAAGTCCCTCAAATTGATCATGCCTTTACAATTTTCAAGTGTTCATAAATCTGCTCGATCTACATTATTTTTTAAGCATTAAATTTTATAATTAGAGGATAAAATATATTTTCAAGTCATCACAAAGATTTTTTTTATTAAAACATCTTTCAATACTATTTGAAGGTGCACCATATTTTGATTGTTTAGAGCCTTAGCCTCATACAAATCACATCCTTAATTAGATCAAAATTACACCCTTAATTAAATCATGGTTGGGGTTGAGCAGCTGTCCTTAGCAATATTATGTGTGTTAGATTTGATTGTTGCCGGTAACTAACCCAATAAAAAAAGATTCCCTCCTTGACCATGTCTTTCATTTCTCTTGAATTTACCTTTTGCCACGGCAAAGTGGAATAAATTTTATATAGGGTTTTGTTAGGCTATACATTTGGTGATGTAGATATTTAAAGTCTAGCTTTGAATTATATACAAATTTTTTTAAATACGAGTATTTTTTATCATTTAAAAAAGTAGAATGGATATTTTTATAAGAAACTAGTGACATTCTATTAGTAGTTAAAAACAATTAATGCAACTTGTGGGTAATGTCACATACCGTATTAATGATGTCATTGTCCACTTAAATGCTTTTGTTTATATTAGAAATTTTTATTTTACTATTGACTAATTATTTAAAATACTGCTAAACAAAAAAATTATTATAATATAGGATAAGGGTATCTAAATGTTTAAAAAAGTTGAACACTTTAAGAGTCAACACTACAAGTGGTGTAGCCTAACAAAACCCTTGTATATAATGAGACCATTTACATTTGTAATAGGATGACACAATTACTTATGAGAAATATGATATTTTGGGTGTCATAAAGTTCGAATTTTTTTTTTTTTGAATTTTGAGTGTGGTTAAACTCGATAACCTAATTTCATATTTAATGGTCTAAGATTTATTATTACTACCTTATACCAAAAGTAAATGGTCTCGATAGATACTTTTTCCAAAAATAATTTCAGAATTCTTGTTGCTTAGCTGCTGCCGTAAGCAGTATTACGTTTTAAATTTGATTCTTTTTAAATTTGATTCTTACATCTGAACTACCCACAAACAAAAACATGTCCCTTCCTTGACTAAGTCATTTCTCTTACCGACCGCTAATTACACATTGATGCGTACATAAATTTTAGCAGTGCAAAGTGGGACCACCACCTCCAATAATTCACACAAACAAACAACCTCACCGTACCGGAAGAAACAAAGTTAGGCAGAAATTTCAATGGGTTCATTCGAAAGCAGGTATACTATGCTCTGACACGATCGTACCTTACACTTAATCCATTGAGATTTTTTTTTTTTTCTAAATATTTGAGAACCGCTTAAAAATCACCTGATTATTATATTCAAAAGAAAAAAATTTGAATTTTTTTACATTTAGATCCCACCCTCCAAAACTTGGACCGTTACTATTCAATCTGAACACATTTTTTCAATCCCATAGAAAATGATTTAGAGTTTTTTTTTTTATTGAGTGTAGGCTATGGGTTGAAAATGCTCTTAGATTGGGTGTTACTCGAAGGAGTAGATGTTACTTTCCCAATAATCGAGGTCCTAAAAATGCTCTTAGATTGGGTGTTACTCGAAGGAGTAAATGGACAGTTTGCTCCCTAGGGAGCATGGAATCTGCAGGATTCATTTTATAAGATGGAGTTTTAAGCGTGCCTTCGAAAGGATATAAAATCTGACTGATAAATCATAATCTTGACTATCAAGATTAATAAAAAGAAAATTAAGAGTAGATAGTTTTAAATCTAACGCTTAGATCATTTTTCTCGATTCCTTTTCTTTTTACATTATTTTGAAAACTAATTTAAATTTAATTTTTATCAAATTAATCATTAAGATAGTTGAGATTAAAGCCCTGTAAAATTCCAGATTCAAAATCCATGTAACACAAATTTTTGGAAGGGGACACACGAGAACATGGATGCGCCAAGATATTTTCAATATTGAATAGAGAGAAATCTTTACACAGAATGCAAGTTTTTAAAGTAAATTATAGGTTGCATCAACTACTCATTGTCAGTAAGCGAGGGTCCATGCAAACTTTCAAAGCGAGAGGGAAGTTTGAGCAGGCATGAACTGGGGAAGGCATCCTTGTCTGGCAATGGGTCCATATTTGGGATCGTATTGATAGGTACCTCCGCGGCAAGGAGCTGTGTTTTATCCATGTCCACAAGAACGAAATGGAAGTGCTCTTTTGCCAGGGTGTAGTGGTGTGATTTTCTCTTTTTCTGTTTTCTTTTTTTTTGTTGTCTTGCCTTCGTTGTAAATTTTCATTCTATCAATGAAAAGCTATTGTTACTCGTTCAAAAAAAAAAAGGGGAGTTTGAGTAGGGGAACAATTTACATCAGTAATTCGCTGCCACAATGGATGGTGTACGTGATGTTTAAATTTAATAAAAATTTCCAACATATCCCTAAAAAACATAAATTTTTTATAAAAAATATCTTCAAATAACATATTTTTAAGTTTCGTTTTTCCATACACTCTATTTGACTGCATAGACATTCTATCTATTATATCTTTTAACCTTTTGAATTAATTTTACCCACTTTTGCTTCTCTCTATCTCGCTCTCGTGATTCCAAACCCCTCTCTCCGTATTTCCCCCATCTCTCTCTGCGCTACAACACCACACAAAATAGTGCCCACCAAGCCCTCATCATATGGCCGTGGCTAGCAGCTAACCTATTCTCTCTCTCCCTGTGCTATAACACCACACAAAATAGTGCCCACCAAGCCCCTATCACATGGCCTTGGCCAGCAGCCAACCTATCCTCTTCACTGGTAACTCTGCCGATGATGAAACCCTACCACAAGCCCATTGTCGTAGAAGATAAGGCAGGGCTTTTAGAACTCTCTGAAGAGGCTGCCAGGGTTGCTGTGGGGCTTCTAGATGCTTTTGGAGAAGGTGCTGGAGAAAATTGAGGATGCCAGAAATTGAAGGTGGACTGGCTGGAGAAATGTTGGACTGCCGGAAACTAGGGGACTCGTCGGAGATGTTTTGCACTCGCCGAAATTTGTTGGGGGAGTTACGGGAGAAATTTTGAGGCTGCTAGAAACCGGCAGAGGACTCACCGGAACAATTGGAGAGGGCTTAGGGGAAGTGGGATGGGCTGGATGATGGCGCCTAAGAAGAGCATGAAATTACCACATAGTGAAAGAGAATAGTAGTTATAAGAATGCTCAGGCCCATTTCACTAGAATAAGGAGATAAAGTGAGGTTTGAAGGAGAAATGGCAGCAAAAGTTTGGCAGATTTTGGCTCTAGGATGTGATATAAGAGGAATGAAGCCAGAATTGGAAAAGTGAAATGGGAGTCGATGAATTGAGTTACAGTGAGATATCGGACAAAATCAGAGAAGTGTTTGGACGGAATTTGGGAGGATTGGACGAAATTTGGGAGGACAGGGCGACTTCTGACCAAATCACGTGGAGAGAGAGATACAAGGGGGATTTAGAAAGTCACATATTTTTTAAATTTGTTTGGGGTAAAAAATGGAATAAAAATAAATAAAATTTGTTTGGCGTTTAAAAAATAAGTTTTAAAACTTTGGATAAAAACAAGATATTTCGAGATATTTTTTCAATTTCCTAATAATAGCATTTGACTTTTAGAATTGTAGATCATCACGGCCCGTCGTCATTTCTTTCATACACCCTCCGTGACATCAACCCCAAGGGAATTTTCAGGAACCTATTGTTGTCCGTGGATCCATATTTGCATGGAATAGGAAGTTTTTTATTTTGTAAGATCCGATACGCTATTTCCATTCCTCTGCTTTTGAAAGTCCTATTTTTATGAGATTTTGAATCCGTGTAGCTATTGGATGGGTCACGTACTTGTTTATTTCCTCAATAAAAGGTTAGGTTTTGTATAGAGAGAGTAGAAATTCAAGGAAAAATAGAGAGAGAAATTGTTATGTTTCTCTAGTCCTTAGTTGGATGTTTTAACGAAAGAAAGACCCTAGGCTTAAGAGAGAGCTTATAATCCTTTGAATTTTCCATGTTTGTATAATGTTTTTTTTTATTAGTAGAAAATAACTTTGTTGCCTCATGAATGTAAGCAATTTGTCGAATCATGTAAATCTTTGTGTTTCGCTTCTTTTAATTTTATGCACTATATTTCTTTCCTTTATTTTTCCCAAACCTTGTTTTGTGCCCTCTGCAATTGTTATCAGGGTCTTAGGGTTTAAGATCCTTGTTGAGTACGAGGTTTGTTGCATATCATATGTAGTTATTTGAAGATGGTTGGATGAAGTTCACACATATATGAAATTAAAAAATTTGAAGGTTCAAGTTTTTCAACCTGGAAATTAAAGATGCATGCAATATTGGTGAAAGATGGTTGTGGAGTGGCTTTAAAGGGTGGAGAAATAAACCTGCAATGATGTTTGAAGAGAAATTTTATGAGAAGGTGAACCGGCCAGGGTAGATATTTTTTTGCCACTTGGTGAGTCCCTTTTATTCAATGCCGCTTCAGAAATTACCGCGAAAGATATATGGGACAGATTAAAAAATACTTATGAAGGTAAGCCTCGTCTTAATAAAATTTTTCTTTATCAACAACTTTACAATGTCAAGATGAGTGATAGTGCATCTTTTTAAGGGCAGTAAATGCCTTGATTTATTGGTTGAAGTCTAAGTTGTAAAAATTGATGAAGAAGATAAAGTAGCTATATTACTTTGTTGAACGACGGAATCATGAGATGGACTGATCACAAATCTTAGTAGTGTGAAATCTCTTGAATTTGATTATGTTGTTTCAATACTTTTGACAGAGGACTCTAAGCGAAAGTTTGGTTCCGATTTTTCTGAGAATGTGTTTGTAGCGCAAGAAAGATCAATGGAGACAACTACAAGAAGAGATTAGTCAAGGTCCAAATCAAGATAGTGTAAGAAAGTGAAGTATTGGAGTTGTGAAAAATTAGACCCTATGAAAAAAGATTATAAGACACAAAAAGGGAACCAGGAAGCCTATAAATCTTGCCCTAATGAGAGGCTTAGTTCAAGTGAATCTCAAGGAAATCTGATAGAGAAACTATTTTATTTATTAAGATGAATTTGAATATGCCTTCATAGTATCCCTTGCCATAAAAAGAAAATGTTTTCAAATAAGATGAACATATCATACTAACAAATAATTTTAAGGCCATTTTTATTAAGAAGATAGGTTGATCCCAAGTTCTTAGGCACTTTGAGGGCATGATATATGTTAAGAAGCGTGTGGACCTTTCCAAACATAAACTTTAATCTGAACTTCCCTTTACCTACTATTTCTTTATTAAGCAATTCAATAAGGGAAGCGATCCCCTTCTCATGATAGGAATGAAACTTAATACATCATATTATGATTCTCCATCCCCCTGACCACCTAGCTTTGAGCCCATTGGGTGTCGGTCTCTATATCTTAGTTTCGTTTGAATATTGGCAAATCCCTCTACCAATCTTGAAATTTCGACAAAAACTACACCAAATAGAATGTTCTATGTTCTCAACGTGGTGGCAAGAAATACTCTATTACTATGATATGGCCTTAATTACACGATAGGGAAGAAGAGATGTGGAATTTGAGAAATTCATTATTTACAAAAATAAAGTTATAAATCATCTAGTTTTGAAATTCAATAATAAGAGATCGGGTGGTGATTATTGTTCCCTTGACTTTGCCAACTTCTGTGAGAAAAATGGAATCATTCATTAAGTACCTCATACGCACCACAATAAAATAGTTTGGCTAAAGGTAAAAAACCATATACTTGTAGAAATGGTTAATATCATGTCATCAATTGCAATATTTCTGGGAGGCGTTAATGTCTCATGCTATATTTTGAATAAAATTTTCATATTCCAAGTCAAATATTGCACCATATTAGCTATGAGAGAGCGATCTGTGTGTGTTTTGGATCATTAAAAATAAAAGACAACCTAACAGGTCGTCAAGTTGAGACATGTCTGCCGAAATAAGGTGCAAAGGCCCGGGATGGTTACATCAGCCCAATTTCTTCATGTCAACGACCTGCCCGGTTAGCATCAAAATCACTAATGATATTAGTGTGAACATTCTGTTCTCCAAATACCTATGTTAGGTGACTACTTAAGATATCTCATAATCCTATAGACAATCTCCATATGACATGATTTAGGAGCATGTATAAATTGGCTCACAAAGCTAACCGTATGCATTATGTCTAGTCATGTCACAGTCAAATAAATTAATCTGCCTACAAGTCTTTGAAAGTAACCCACATTTTCAAGAGGTTTACAATTTGTTGAATGAAGCTTATAATTAAGATCATCATGCGTCAACAATTTAGACTCTCATTTTTTCAGTTTCTTTCAACAAATTTAAGACATAGTTCCTTTGAGAAATGATGAGTCATATTTTTTACTATGCTACTTCAATACCGATAAAATACTTTAGTTGCCCAAGGTCTTTAATGTCATTTTTTTTTAAGAGGATAATTTTTAAGCTTGATGATTTTTTCTGTATCATAGCCTATAGTGATCATCGAAGAATTATATTTTCCTTTATGTCAAATTTCTTTATCAACATATATAAGTACAATTGTTGTACCTGAATTTCTTTTTTTATGAACATCAAAGAATTAACTGAACTTCTAAGAAACCGGACACTCATCAATGCTGAGCTGAGTTTGGCATACCATGTGCGGAGTGATTGTTTAAGTCCATATAAGGCCTTATTTAATTTGCATATAAGACATGTCTACTTTTCTTTAAGGTGGCCTGAAGTAAAACTCATATGGACATCTTCTTCAAGATTGTGGAAATATAGAAACTTGCACTTATTTTTGAAATAATATTTCCTTCATTTAATATGTACCCATATTAGGAAGGTGGTTCATTACATATGTTAGTTTCTTTAGTAGTACACAACTTTGTAACCTTTAAATTGGGGCTCTTGTTTACATAATCGATAAGCTCAATAATACATCTTTTATAGGGGCTTAAGGCCAAAATATACAGAACTACAATTTCTAACATGATATCAAAGCCAGGTTCTTCTGCAATCAGTTTGGTCTTTCTGTTTTCTGCTTGGTAGCTTCTCTGATCTATATTTCGTTTTTCTTATGGTACTTCTCTCTCATCAGTTTGGGCCTTATGTTCGGGCATTCGGTACAACTCTTTCTCTGCTCGGTATTTATGTCCAATCTCTTTCTCTCGCTCTCATATTTCTTATCTATCTCTCTCACGCCAAATTTTCCCTTAGATTTCTAGAGAGATAAGAGACGAGAGAGATAAGGGAGAGAGGGGCAGGCATATCCAAGCAAGCAAAGTGAGGAAAAAATTAGAGAGAGATAGAGATCGTGAGAGATAAGACATCCAAGAGAGATCATGAGAGATAGATCAGGAGAGAGAGAAGAAATAAGAAGTCTAAAAGAGAGAGAAAGTAGGGAGAGATTGAGAGACTTTTTAATTTCTCTCCATCTTGGGTATTGGGTTTTACTTTCTCTCTCATAAAGATTGTAAAAACTCAGGGCCTTCAGATCTTCAAATATGCTGGTCGAGACCATGTTCGTCTAGTTCTTTCTCTACCCAACTGAACAAGCTTTATCTTTTTGGAGTTTCTCTCTTTCTCTCTCTCCTATCTAATCCTCTTATTTTGACTCTTCAAACCTTTACAACTCATCATCTTTCCTCTTTTCCACCACATTATTAATCTTTGTTTTTTTATGTTTTTTTTTGTTTTTTTGTGTTGAACATTTCACTCTGGGAGTTTTCATACATCAATTATCTAATGGGCCACTTAAAACCCTTATACCCAGCAAGTGTGAATCATTCATCACCTTGCAACAACCCAAAACATCTCCAGTGGTGCTCAACTCCCTAATAAAAACCTCACTCAAGGTATTTGTTACCCCCGTGAGCATTGTACAGTTATAACCCCTCTTCTTATGCATCATCAAGGGTGCTGTTTTCTCTTAAAAAAGAAGAAAAAAAAGAAAAAGAAAGAAGCCAGGCATGATGAGCATCCGCTGAGGATCATCATGAGTAAAAGTTAGAACTTCAGGCGGACATGCCCACGAAGCTATGGCTAAGATCGCCAAAACCAAAAAAATCACTATGGTGACAACCCGAAAGTACACCATGTGTAAAAATGCAAGACGGGCATGGTCATGAAGCCATGAGTAAAAGTGTTCTAAAAATAGAAAATTGTGCAAGGTAAAAACCTGAAAGGGCGCCACGAGTAATAATGGAGATAAAAAGGTGGACGTGATCGTGAAGTCACGGGTAAAAGAACCTTAATAAAAGAAGCAGTCGGTGAAAACCGTTTTGCAGCACTGCTTCTATCCAGTTCAGGTGAATACTTGAAAGGGTGTCTGAGCTAATAAACAGGTTGATGCAGCATTCGACTAAGGTGGCTTCAACCAATTACAACAAAAGTTTGGTAGTTTAGGAATCAATACCCCTCGTGGGTACCTTACCATCAAGAAAAAAAAGAGCTTAAGAAAATTCAGCAATTTGGGTCAACCTTGCTGAAAGGCCCCTGAAGATCGGAAGATTTATTAAGATGGCAAGTTAGGATAGCAATTTGTTGAAGAGATTCTCCGATCCAAGTTGTCTATAAAAACAAGACGAGCATGTTGATAGTTCGAGATAAAAGTTCTTATAAGGAGATTGATTGCCTAGGCTGGATCGATGCCCTGGTTATGAGGGTAACCGCCTTACTAAGATTCCTATTGCCGATAGGTTTATACTTTCAGGATGGCCACCAAAGAGGGCCTTACTAAGCCTAATATATTGGGTGTAAGCCCCCAAAGAGGCACCCCTTGTGCCATCAGTCCAAGTCCTGGGGAAGCAGTTCATACGCCCCATTAAGGGCTATCCGGTTGTCTATCTAAAACAACATTGACATACCAAAAGTTCAATGTGAAAGGGGAAGGAAGACTTTAAAAGGCCCCCTACCGCTAGCCTCTCAAAAGAAAGATCAATAAGTTCAGTGTAAAAAGGGAAGGAATCCCTTAAGCAAGGCCCCCCATCACTAGCCTCTAAAATAAATATCTGACGGATTGGGAAGGAAGTCTTCAAGCAAGGCCCTCGACTAGCAGAACTATCTGGTTTCTGATAATATTTGGAAAGAAGCACTTAAGCAAGGCCCGTAATTGTTGGAACAAAAAATATCACTGGATTAGGATCAAACCGCAAATGCACCCACCAGTTGCTCATTAGGAAGTATTGTTGAGTTGGGAAAGTAAGCCCTTCCTCAAGGCGCCCGGTCAGCATGCTCCCTCAGAAAATGGATTCTAGCAATATTGAGTTTATCAAGCCCTTAAAAGGCCCTCAATCGTTAGAATCTACTTTGGTCATCCCTCAGGGAAGAAGCTTGGCATGGCCTCCCCCTTAAGAATCGTGTTGATGCCGATGATCACGAAGGAAAATATTGTTGAGAGAAAATAAAAGCACCTCAATAAGGATTCGAAAGATGAACTCCGACGAAGTTTTGTTCCGAATGTTATACTTTTCGCTTCTCTCAAAGAGTAGCATTCGGCGAGGCAAGTTGTTATATGTCATTTTTTATATACTTTTATCCTTGGGGTGAATAAGGAGAGAGTCGGTAGTAACGTGGTCCTATCAGTGCTCAAGTCACAGCCAGACCATGGGAACACTGTAGCAATAAGCCTAAAATTACGTGACCTTTGAAGAAGATTCAGAATGGCCTCAATTAACATGAGAGGGTAGTTTTGGATACCCTAAGGACACCTGTAAAGTTTCGTCATGTTTTGATAAGTTTTGATATGATCATGACATAACTTGTTTTTCAAATCCAATTCCTTTCATGCTGAAAATGGACTCTATAACTATACGCCTATTTTTTGGGTTTCAAAACAGTATCAGACCACCGCCAGTGGATCCGAAAATATTGAAAAACCCCCAGGTACCAAATTTCGGCTCAATCAGGCCCTCCAAGAACATTCTAGACCTAAGTCACCATAAACGGTGGGTTTTACACTATTGCGATACAACTTCGGTGAACCAGTTTCCATTTATGGAAACTGTGCTTTCTCATTTCGGGATGATTTTCAAATGCTCGTAACTTGCTCATTTTGGGTCCAATTAAGCTCAAATTTTGACACGAGCTAGATCTTGACGATACACTCATTTTGATATATGACAAGCATCATGGAGTGGCTCGAAACGAGAGAATTTTTAGAGAGAAGATGAGCTCGATATATGAAAATTCAGATTTTAAAAAGAATAACATCAAATTCTTTGAAAGACCATAGCTCAAGATCCCGATTTTGGATCATTACAAGTATGGATCCCTTACGATCGTGCTTCGAATAGCTACAGTTTGGTATAGTTTTTGTAAATGATTGGAGGGAAGATGACACTGAATTTTGAGGTCGAAGATGACATACTTTTCTGATTGCCGGAATCCTATTTTTCAACGACTTTCCAAAATTGGAACGTGCTCAAACGGAGATCAAAATGGACAAAAATCATCACAAAATGATTGTAATAGTATCATCTTCAATTTGTGATCAAAATGAAGGCTTGGAACGTCATGAATCATGCTGGATTTGTGGTCAAAGAATCACAAGTGTATGGAACTTGGCCGGATTTTGGGTTTTTCCTTATAAATCCGTTTCAAGACGATCAAAGGGTATCAAAACATGCATAATGGTTCAAGCATCTATTCTACGACATTTGATCACTCGAATTACCACCGTACATCCGAAAAAGCTTCTAAGGCCTAGCAATGACAAGAGGCCCCTCATGGAGGGATGGTTTTATCATTTGTTGAAAATTGCTCAGGGGTATTTGGGTCATTTTGTCAAAAAATATGATTAATATTTTAATTCATAAAATGTGTATTTTTTGACAATTTTGGTTGTTTTTGAACAATCCACCCTTGTTTTGGAGTTGCTCTATATAAAGAACTTAAGTTATTGTACCCTAAGTTTTGAAGCATAATAAAAAAAATTGGGTTTTTGCCCCTTCAAGTCTGTGCTTATCCATAGCTTCTAACTTCAAGAGTGAGGACAGAGAAAACTTTACCACTTTAGGTAATTGTCCTGGGACCTCCCACTTCCAACTCCTAACTTCCAAACCCTCAACTTCCAACTCCCAACTTCCAAACATCCCACTTCTAAACGTCCTTCTTCCAACTCCTAACTTCCAAACCCCCCACTTCCAATTCCAAACCCCCTAGAACCTTCAACTCTCTACTACCTAAAACTTCAAACTTCCTACTCCCTAGCCTTCCCAACTTCTTACTCCCTATACCATATACCTCAGTTTCATCATACACCCTATCTCATACGCTACCCTAACCCACTTAGGTATATTCATCTTAGACTTAGACCCCAATCTTAACCTCAAAAGTCAAGACATCTCTTTAAGGAGCGCTCAAAAGGGACCCTCAAAGGCGTGCATAAACCCAAGCCAGCTTAGGTCCATTCTCTCTCTTCTTTCTCTCCCTTCTATTTATCTCTTCTTTCTTTCTCTTCTATTTATCTCTTCTTTCTCTTTCTTCTCTCTCTCTTTGGGTTATTTTAAAGAAGCTCTTTGGGTTAGTCACTTTTTGATGGGCCAAGCTCATGACTTCGCTTCTCGAATTCTTCGAGTACCAAGGCATCGAGTAAAAGTAAAGATTATTTTGTTGGCTGTACATTTTCTTAATGGAATTCCATAAATCTTGGGCATTCTCAACAAAAGTAAAAATTCTTGAAAACCTTATGTTTTATAGAATTCAAGATCCATGACATTACAAGATCATCATTGGATTGTTATTCCTCAAATGAGAGATCATACTTGCTTCGAGTCTTTTCTTCCCATTTATGCGTACAAGTAAAGAGAGAATGTGAAACAACTTTCGCCAAAGCAAGATAATTAATTTCATTTAAAGGTAGAGTAATAAGTTTAATGCTGGAGTTATTTTTTGAATCTACCATTCTAAAGAGATAACATGAACCGGAAGACTAACCTGGTCAATAGCAAGCGCGATTAAATAAAAGAAGACACCTCAATCAGAACCGACCAAAGATCCCAATGAGCATTGCAATTTCTCTCTAGAAATCGCTGATGTGCATAAACTGCTATGAATTAAAACTCACAATGATGTTAACAATTTGATTTCCTTCATTGTAAGTTGCTTATAGTGGCCGCTTTGTCATGGGTTTGCCATGGCTTTTGGAGGATGAGACAGGTCTGCATCGCTATCAAGGTCAACTTGAGGGTGCACAAAGTCGGAGATATTACTTGCTAACAAATCAGGGGAGGAGTTTGTCGCTATACCATTCCAAGAAAAGCGTGTGCTCAAGATTCAAAACCTTTTGCATTCCAAACACCAAAAGACCAGTTTACAAATCTTGCATTCCAAGAGCTAAAAAGAAAACTTGTCAAAATAATAATAGTCAAAGAAAGAGAATATCATAGAAAGCGAGAGAAAAACATCCAAGCTCACCACACAAGAAGATACCCAAGGAACAAGTAATGAATAAATTAGATCTCACAATCACCAGCCAACAAAAGATTGTTAGTGATAGATCAGCCTGCTCTGATACCATGTAGAATTTGCAACAAAAAAAATAGAGATGAAAGAGAGAGAGAGATAGAGAGGGAGAAAGAATCAACAAGAGATATACATGGTTCGGCAATGGTGCCTACGTCCACGGAGGATAAACCAGTCTCTAATATAATAGGGATTACTCTAGTTTACTAGAAATTTATAGAGTTACAAGATTTATCTTTTGGAAACAAATCTCATTACAAATGTAATCCGACAAAATAAGAAACTCAGTATCTTGTAATCCACAATATAAAAAACTGAATAGCTGGCTGCTATAATTGTCAACAGTATCCATATCATGTTTCGAGCTTAGTTCTTAGATTTTTAGAGCACAAATGTCTAAGACTTTTTGAGGGATTTATGTACCACACCTTTGCCCCTCAAAATAATCTCTGTAATCTGTGGTATGTGTTGGACCTTGTAACAATCTTCTCCCTCATTAGATCTCAACTTGGCTATGAATTTCTCTGGCATATTTCCTATGTGAAGTTTCTTAAGGGGATTTATCTTATCCAACCTCTTCAACTTTTTACAGCCAACGATAAAAAGGGTATTAAGGGATCGCATAGATCTCTCCTCTGTTGCCTCCCAAGATTCCAAATTTTCCAAGTTTAAAAGAAAGAGAGTTCTTAGTTTGGGAAATTCTCTGATGCAATTGCCTCCCATTATTGTCCCATTATATGCCTTAAACAGCATAAGCTCTTCCAAATTAGGCAGTGATTGTAGGGCTTTAAGTGGGTCATGAGTAAATGCAGAAGAAAATAAAACTAACTTTCTGAGGCTCTTTAGGCTGCATATCCAATCTAGTAAATTCTTTGAAAGCACACCTATACGCAGCTGCCTGAGATTCTGAAGAGGCAGGGCTGAAGGTATCGAATCTACAGTTAAGAGATCATCTTGACTGAGATTCGGAGGAGGCAGGGCCGAAGGTATCGAATCTACGGATATGAGATCATCTTGACTGAGATTCTGAGGAGGCAGGGTCAAAGGTATCAAACCTACAGATATGGGATTATCTTGAGAAATGGGAAAGATATCTAAATATTGAAGAAGCTTCAACTTTTGAAGAGAGGACCATAGTTCATTCCCATCCGATGCGCTACCCAACTGGATCTTGAGCTTCTCAAGGCTGATCAACTCCCCCAAATCATTAACAGAATTGCCATCAAGTCTTACATGTTTCAATGTCTTAAGCCTTCGTAAGCCCCTTAGACTAACACTGATCGGTACGTATGAATCATAGAAGGAAAACTTACCCGATTGAAGTAGATTGAACCAAAACAATTCACTTGATGCTTCAAATTGCCTTAGGAGTAGATGGCTCAAGTGCTGCAGGGCTGAGATCTCCTTGGGCAGCGACACCAATTTACTTCCTCTAGCATCCAGTGTTTCTAGTCTTTGGAGATTCTGCAAGGATTTAGGGAGCTTTTGAATCAGTGTGTTCCTTAGTCCTATGTAACTTAGAAAGATGAAATTTCCGATTTCCTTTGGTAACTTCTCAATACGAACACCTCCCAGATCCAAGACCCTCAATTTTTTCAATTTGGGTAGAATGGAAGATAAGGAAGGAGGTAACCTGTTCACACCCAAAGCAAGAAAAGAGCGGAGACGTCGCTTCATCTTAGCATCAAGGATGTACTCATGGTACCTGTGGATTGCAAGGCGCCGAGTTTTGTCATCTTGTTTGGCATTCTGACCTTCCAGAATCACCCCAAAATTTTCTTTTGCAGCGATTGCGAGAGCTAGTTCCCAGATCACATTGTGAACTCGACATGCTCGAACTTGCCCATCAGAGCTTGTGCTTGCCACCTGCATCAGGTTCTTGCCAATCAGCTCATTGAGATATGTTTCTGCTAAATCCTCTCTCGTGAGTCCCCGACTCTCTTTGATGAATCCTTCGGCCATCCACAGCCTAATCAGCACCTTTCTCTTGATCTCATAGCTCTTCGGGAACAAAGAACAATATAAGAAACAATGTTTCAGAGGAGCTAGCAAGTCATTATAAACAGCCGATAAAATATTCTTTTCTTTTCCATACAAGGGATTGTTACACAAATCCGATGAGTATTTCTTTAGTACTTCCTCCCATTCATCTTTTTCCAGATTTCTATCCAACAACATGCCTGCTACGGCCAGGATTGCCAGGGGTAGGCGCCCACAACTTTCTACAATACGTTTCCCTACCGGTTCTACACCGCTGGTGTCTTTGCTTTCATCCCCTTTCCGAATTGCTTCCCTTTTTAACAAGATCCAGGCCTCGTCTGGCGTTAGGACTGGATGCTTGAGGTTATGCTCTCGCAGACTCCGCCCAACATCGATCCTTATCTGGGATGTAAAGATAATCCTGCTCCCATTACTAAGATCCGGCAAATGATGTGCTATGCCATCCCAAATATCTTGCTTCCATACATTGTCTAACACCAAGAGAAACTTCTTCTGTAAATGCGAGAGGAGGCATGACACTAGCTGTTCCTTGCCCATCGTCTCCGTATCTTTTGAAGGCGCAAACACTCGGTCCTTTTTGTCAACTGCAGATGAGGCTGCCTGTTCTGTGTTTTCATAGAATCCTTTCAACATGGCTCTTAGTTGCTGTTCACCTTCTAAGTTTTGGGACAAATCCACCCAAGAGCGACAATTAAAGTGGTCCTCATTCTTCATCATGTTATACACTTTCTTTACAAGAGTAGTTTTCCCAATCCCACCCATTCCAACCACAGAAATCACCTCGAGTTCGGGACTTCCCTTCATTAACCAATCTGTCAATTGGTCTTGCTGTTTCTTCATTCCCACCATTTTTATTTCCTTGAAGCCCTTAGTATCCTTCCATTGTGGACGCGTGCCATTTGAACTGGTCTGTCCTGCTCCTTCAATTTTAATGCCAAACAAAGCTTTCCGCTTTTCAATAGCATCAATAAGCTCCATAATATCTACTATCTCGTTCCCAACTCGATGGCGAGTCTTAAGCTTTTTGCAGCAGCAATAGCTCTTTCTCTGCGACTGAATCCTGTAATACTCGAGAATATCATCACCATCAAGGCTAGCCTCTCTTACTTGTCCAATCCACTCAATGACCATGCGATTTTCAATCTTCATATCAAGAGATTCCTCTACGTAGGCACGCATCATTTCCAGATGGCCCTCAAGCAAATCAGTGTATTTGTCCACCGAGCAGAGGAGCTTTATCTCTGCAGTGCAAATATCATCCCCTTTCTTCAGGGAAAATGCCACCACAGCGCCAGAAGCAGGATCGATTGGCATCTCTCTTTCTTAGTGTAATACCCAGTCTCTCTATCTATCAATGGCACTTGTTGCCCTTGAACAACTTCTCTCTCTTTTGTTTGGGTATCACTTTTCATTAACTTTGAAATTTAAGCTGGAAGGATCAGGTTATCTGTAAGCACAAAATGTAATGAGGGTAGCTTGATCAGTGGTAGCTGTGAAACAGCAGTAAATAGAAAGGTGGTTAACATGAAAAAAATTGGGAGGGGTTAAAAAATATAAAACAAAACAAAATGAAATAAACTACAAGGCCTTGTCTTTGGAATCTTAGCCACCCACCACAAAAAAATGGAAACAAATTTAGAAATGTTGACCTCAATTTGGAACCTAGCCACCAAAGTCATTGAAAAATAAAAAAAAAGGGGACTCAAGCCTTTAATATGTGCTTAGAAAAAATTAATCTCCTGGATTTAAACAAAGACCTGAGTGCTTTGTAAACCCAAAAGTCCATTTTTTTTTTGGAGAATTCTATTGAGCAATCTCTTGCTCAAGGAAACGGTGTTTCGAAATTTGCTCTATACAAGAGCCAAAAGCACTGGAATTTTTTTTTTTTTTTATAAAAAAGATGAAATATTAAACATAAAATAAAAGTAGTAAAGGTTAAATAAACCAAAAGCAACCTAAAAATCCAAATAAGCTTAAAAAATTATATAATTTATAGTTGGAGATATTTTAAAAATTCGAAAAAAAATAAATAGAGAATATTACAAGCAAAAAAACAAGGGGAAAATGATGAATACCCCAAAATGAACTTTGTAAATATTCTACCGTCAATACTTTTAGTAGACCCAGTTATTGTTATTTATTGTGTTTACTTCCCGTTAAAAGGTAAATGTTTTAAAGATTAAATTACCCCCGTGAAATCTTTTTTTCTCTCTACCCACCCTCCTTCCCTTGGGGAGAGAGAGATAGGGAAAGAGAGAAAGTGGGTACAAAAAAAAAACAAGGAGAAAACGGGGTAGAGTGAGGGTAGTAGGTAGATAGTGAGAGAGAGAGAGGGCGGGTAGAGAGAGAGACGGGTGGAGAGAAAGAGAGAAGGCAGGTAGAGAGAGAAAGAAATGGTGCGTAGAGAGAGAGGACGGGTAGATAGAGAGATTTTGGATTTAGTTTAATTTTTAAAATATTTACTTTTTAACCTGGGTAAATGTAAAAAAAAACCTTGATTGTAATACTAGAAGTATTGGAGAATAGAATGTCTATAAAGCTCATTTTGAGGCATCCATAATTTTTTCACCAAAATATTCACCAATATTTGCCAATAGATATCCAAAGTATATATAAATGATTCATATATTTTCTATTTTTTTAGAAATTTGCAAAGTTTTATGTATTCCGAGTAATACAAAAAACCCAAGGGCCTCAGTGGACCAAGTCTCGTAACCGTCCTAGGAAGTAGAGGTGCAGTATGCTCCCGCGAAGGAACTCGATTAAAAGCCTACATGGAATGCCAAATCAAACCACATACCTACCACGCAAAGAAAACTCATTATTTGTCTGAATGATTGTGATATTTTTGACCGAGCTCCGTTGATGCAAAGCAGGAATTTACATGGAAATTTCGATAAAAACTTATACGCAAATTCCAAATCTGTGTGGAAATTTTCCATACATGCTCATCTTATCGGTTAAAGGGGTAGGATAAGCAGATCGAGAATGTTGAATGCCCCTCATTAGTATTCATTATTAGATCGATAGGGAAGGGCCGGAGTCCATCTATTAGTTAAGGGAGTTGAGGCTATTTAAAAAAAAAAAAACTTTATTTTTGGGGAGGAATTCAGCTGCTTATTTCAAGAGTAATATCTTTAAAAGGTGGGAGTTGCGATTAATTACGTTAGCCTGTTTTACATATAAGTTTATCTTTTTGAAAAAAATTTATTTTTTATTTTATAAAAACGTTTATATAAGGTTGACACCTCCAATTGTAGAATTAAGGTGCACCTCAAAAATCCCTCAAAATATGCTTGGTTGATGTTGGAAAAATATTTAATTGGTCATTTTGACATTGTGGTGTACGAATATGGAGAAAAGAAAGATTTCAAGTCCTAAAAATAATGTATCTTGCAACACATTATGTGGACTGTCCATTTTCAAGATTTTCATGTGTTTATAGATTTGCTTGATTTGGACCACTATTAGATTTTTAAATTTTATAATTAGAGGTAAAAATAGATTCCCGTGCCATTCTAGGAATTTCCTGACACAAAAAATTACATCTTATGATAAAGTTTGGAGGTGCACCTATACTTTAATTGTTTAAGGTTGCAAGCTTATGCTAACCACGCCCTTTATTTTATTCAAAGTAATATACTAAAAATCACATGTTTTTAGTTATAAATAACTAAAAATATGCCATGATCCCACACAAAATATAAACCCAAAAGTAACTTAAATAATAACTTTATTTATAATATTGCCACTTTGAGGGGTCGGACCATAGTTACCGGGAGCGCCCAACTAGGGTAGCCCTCCCACTGTAGGACTCAGCTCCGGTGCTCTATAGTTGGGATCTCGCTCGGAAGCCGTTCCTATTTTTTTGGATGTCGCTCCAATTTTTACGATTCTCGATCCCATTAACAACGGAGCTCGCTCCCCCTACTTCAGGGATCTCGCTCCCATTAAACATGGATCTTGCTCCTACTTCATGGATCTCGATCTCATTTACAACGGATCTTGCTCCCACAAAAGCACGGATCGTGATCCCATACGCAACGGATTTTGCTTCCTCTACTTCACGGATTTCTAATTTCATATATCCTTGCCTTAATAAATGCAATTAAGATGCACCACCAAATTTTATCGTGTCATGTAGTTTTTGTGCAAAAACTTCTTCGGATTAACTGAAAATCTATTTGCATATCTAATTAAATACTTTTAAGCTCCAAAAATGGTTAAAATCCTGTAGATCTATAAACATATGAAAATTTCGAAAATGGATGGTATAGATAATATGTTGCAAGATGCACAATTTCTGGCACTCTGAATTTTTTTTTTTTTTTTAATTACACTCACACGTCTTGATGTCGGGATTATCAATTAGGGACTTTTTCAACATTAAAACAACCTTTTCTGATGGATTCGTGGGGTGCATCCTTAGTTCTATATTTTATCGTTGGAACCTTATATAAACCTTTTCTTATATCTTTGATTTTATAAAATACTATTTAATTCTCAAATAAGTTCCCAAATTTGGATTTAAATATATATATAATATTACCTTTATTTCTATGACAATCATATTTTTAAAATTTTGAATAGTTTTATTTTACCATTTTATAACTTTCTAAAAAACAAATCTTAAATAAAATTAACATTTGAATATAAAAAATTAATATTTTTAGTAAAATTTTCATATAGTTATTTCTACCAAAAAATAACGGTGATGCATTTCCCGAATTTAAGCATAACAATAACCATATATGTTTAGGTTTCATCCAAATGGAACCCCAATCCTAGTCAATATATTTCCAGCGTAAAGCTCATTTTCGTATCATGTATGCAAATTTGAACAATATTAACACTAATAATTCGTAGCATTAGAAGACTTTATTTCATACAAGAATAATGAGATTTAATTAATCCATGGACATTTAGGATTGGTTGTGCATGGATCTAGCCGCATGGGCCATTGATGGATAGAACATTTGTGTATAAATTTAACCAAATTAAGACTGCATTCGTATGAGAACGAGCTGCCATGCTTAGTTGGTGCATGAAGTCACGTGTAATGCAATTGGATTCTTCATACAAGTGGAGTTTTGTGATGGGAGCACGGACCATTATTATGCGAAACATGATCCTACAAAGAATGGAGCTCGATCCTATCCAAATAGGATCGTGGTATTGTTTAGATGGGAGGGAGACAGGATCGTGGTATTGTTTAGATGGGAGGGAGACTCAACGTTAAATAGGATCTCGTTCTTGTTGTCGACGGGAGCGCGATCCTAATAAACATGGGAGCGCAATCCCATTTTACATGTAACACATTCTTGTTAACTAGGGATCTCGATCCCAGTGTCTCAAGATCTCACTCCTTATTCAAATTGGAGCTCGCTCTCTATTCAAAAGGGATCTCGTTCCGTAAATGCATGGAACGCGTTCCATTTAAATAGGGATCTCGATCCCAATATATCGGGATCTCGCTCCCTATTCAAACGGGATCTCAATCTGTGACTTCTACCCCCACCGGATCTCGCTCCTAGTGCTCCGGAGCTTCAGGCAGCCATCGATCCCACGCTCCTGCTCCTGGAATTGGAACCGAAACCACTCTCGCTCCCGCTCCCGGTACTATGGGTCGGACCTCCATTAGGGTTTCTGTTTGATTTTTCTCTAGCTTCCTTCAACTCCTTACTCTCACTATGTTAAATAATTGTAATATCTTTTTTTTTTGACAATATTACTGAAATTTTCTTGCTTAATTCAGAAATACATCAAACTCAAACAAATAAAACATTCAAAACTTGAAGGGATTGAAGCGCAACACCACTCTTGGCTGGTGAATAACCTATTTCATTAGCCTCCCTATGAGCATGTCTAAAAGAGAACACATTTGATTACCAAGCTCCATCACATTCCTCCTTTGTGTCCTTGACTGCCACAGAAGTCTAGATACTCTATTACTCCAATTAATGACATTTAAGGAGTCTCTTTCTACAATGCAAGGCTGCTCCACTCCACTCCGCATTATAAAATTTAGGCCTTGCAATAACGCCAAGAGATCTACTTCATTTACTGTTGTTTATCCACATGGCCTTCCATAATAAAAGGCAATATCCCCATCTGAAATTCTTACTACACTACCAAAACTTGTTGGCCCTGGATTCCCTAAGGATCGACCATCAAAATTTAACTTCAAGCTTCCCGCCCCTAGGGGTTCCCATCTCCCTTTAGGTTTCATTCTTATCATTCTTTGCATCATGAGGCTTGAAAGATTTTCATCCACATTTACTTTTGATACTCCAAAACCCTCTTTAGTAATTGAAAACCAGCTCTACATTGTATGCAGAATTCTCCTTTGCACCATATCCCTCTCCATTATGGCTCCTTCAAATACCTGTCTATTCCACACCAACCAAACCTCCCAAAGAACATAATCTGCCGAATCATTCCTCCAACCTTTGGCAAACCATCAAAGCTTAAATGATATATTATTTGGGTGTGGGAATGAGGCAAAGCAATAGTAATCCCCATTTTTCTAAAAAAACCATCACCATATTTGAAAAGTAAAGGGAAATAGAGAAACAAATGATCCCCATTTTCATCACTCTCCTTGCAAAGAAGACGAATGTTAGTGAGAGTTCTTCCTCTTTTCATGACATTATCAATTGTTAGTATCTTACCCTGAAACAACACCCAAACGAAAATCTTAATTTTATGAGGGATAATGGCAACACCATATATTCTTTAATGAGCATCGACTCCATCTATCATGTCATGAAACAAAAGGTTATATGTTGATTTCACTAAAAAACGTCCATCGCTTTCTACTTCCCACACCAGCTCGTCCTCAACTCCTTGAATAGTTCTTCATCCTTCTAAATGATCCAACAAGTTTGTATATTGCCCAAGAAAACTATACATCGGCATCTAACGTCCCACATGGTTCTCCCTCTGTCGTACACTTCATTCACCTTCACCAACAGATTAACTACTACATTGAAAAGAAGGGAATAAGCCATTTTGAGTGTAGATTGCCCCAACCACTTACCATGCCCGAAAGAAACTTCGTTCCCTTCCCCAACAACCCATCTAATATAGCAAATCACAAAATCTCTTGATTGCATGATTCCTTTTAAAACCAATGATTGTTGTCTCTTCCTTCTTCCTCTTCCTATCCGCAAGTTACATTGATCCACACCATATTTCGCCTTCAAAGTTTCCTTTTACCACGATTATTCTTCAGTCATTAACCTCCACCACCATTTAGCTAGAAGGGCGCTGATTAGTAAACTTGAGCCTTCTAGAGCCGAGCCCACCTTCATTTTTAGGAGTGCATACTCTCCCCCAACTTATGAGAAGGTACAAATAGTTAAAGTTACGCATAATATGTTCAATACTCTTGGAGACTGAAGCTGGCATCACCAGTAATGACATTTCGTAGTGGTAGATTTGATAAAGATGCATTAATTAGAGTGGTTCCACCTCCCAATGATAAATTTTTTGATTTCCACAAATCCAATAAATTTTTTGATTTCCACAAATCCAACTTTGTATTAATTCTTTGAATCACAGGATCCTAGAGAGATTTGGGCAATTTTTTTATCCGAAATAGGAAGTCCAAGATATTTTATTGGGAATTTATCCACTTTATAGTCCAAATGATAAGCGATAGTTATTCCTCACATTTCACCCCAATGACTGTAGTCTTCTCAAAATTAACCTTCAACCCAAGTGTCACTTCACAAAAGTCAACATCCTTCTTATATTCACAACTTGGTACACTGATGCATCATAAAACAACAAGGTATCGTCTGTGTATTGCAAATGTGACACCATGAGACTATTAGGTCATACCTTAAAACCACGAAATCAACCGCTCATTTCTACATTACTGGTTCTCCGACTGAAAGCTTCGCCCATAATTTTGAATAAAAAAGGTGAGAAGGGGTTCCCTTGTCTCAAACCCTTAGATGCTTTGAAAAAACCTTTTGGACTACGCTCCACTAAGATAGAAAAATAAGCATCAGATAAACAACATTTAATCCACCTACACTACTCCCCAAAGCCCATCACTTTACAATTTCCAACAAAACTTCGCAATCTACTTGATCATATGTTTTTTCTAGGTCTAACTTCAATAACACCCCCAGCTCCCCACTTATCTTTTTTAACTGAATATATTCTTGTGCAATCAATAACTCCATCAGTAATAATGCGACCATGAAGGAAAGCTGATTGAGGTCTCGAAATCACCATGTTTAAGATTGACTTCAACCTTTCAACTAATACTTTGGTAATAATTTTCTATAGGCTTGTAAGAAGACATTTTGGGATTAAAGCTATATAAGTTGCATTGATTGCTTTGTTTAAATATCCCCTTGAGAATAATTCATTTATCATCGTCATAACATCCATTTTGGTGAGTTCCCAAAATTTCTAAAAAAAATTATAATGAGAAACCATCTAGACCTGGAGACTTATCTCCTGGCAGAGAAAAACCAGCATGCTTCACTTTTGCTTTCATAACCCAATTTTCCAGAGATGCCTCTACTTCCACAAATAGCCTTTTAAATTGAATTCCTTGAAGAATTGGTGTAAAGGGTATATCTTTAGGAAATATTTTTTGAAAATGATTCACAATCTAGATCTCCAAATTCGCCCTATTACTTACATCTATCCCTTTGACCTGAATCACCGAGATACCATTCTGCCTCCTCTTTAAATTTGCTATCACATGAAAAAATTTAATGTTCAAATCTCTTTCTTTTAACCACTTCACAAGATCTTTGCCTCCAATAAATTTTCTCCACTTTAAGAATTTCATGTAAAGAATTCAAGATGAGTGATTTCGCCCTTTCCAATTCTAGAGAGGAGCTCGCCGTACTTTGCATTATATGTTTCTCCACTCTAAGAATTTCATGTAAAGAATTCAAGATGAGTGATTCCGCCCTTTCCAATTCTAGAGAGGAGCTCCCCGTACTTTGCATTATATGCTCCGCCAATTCCAATTGAAATATATTAACTCTCAAAGGAAATCCTAACAATAGGAAACAAATTCTTTCCCCACTTCCACACAATTGGAATCGTTTTCACCATTGGAACATTTTTGAAAGTCAAGAGAAAATGCAGGGGCATTTTGCTTCCAATCTTCCTTGCTAGTATTTGGTAAGTTTGTATTGATATTTGGAAACTTCAATATCTCTGGTTCCTTTTTTAACTTTCATTTTCTGATCTTCCACCTTCTTCTTCAGCTTCTTCCTTTTATTTTTTTGCAGCTTCTGCTTCTTTTTCACCAAGGGATTGGTTCAAGAGGATTTCGGCATTAGGCTTCTTGTGGGGCATTAGCTCCACCAAAAGATTGACATACTTTTTATTATTGGTGATCAGCTCATGAATTTTTTCTTCGAGTTTCTTCGATGCTCCTATCATTTCCTGCAACATATGCCTTATTTCCTCCATTACATCACAATCCATAGGAAATGGACCAGGAACGATGATATGATAGCAATAGTCATGATCCCCATACAAGATATAAATGGAAAAGCAAAATAAATAATAATTTATTAATTATATTGCCACTTTCAGGGGGCAAACCTCCTTACAAGCCACTCCAAGGGGCCGGTCCTCCATTAGGGTTTCTCTTAGGTTTTTCTCTAGCTCCCTTGTGTGGTTTATTCTCTCCCGATTTATTTCCTTCTAAACACCATCTGAGATAATTGTAATATCTATCCTATATTTAGGATGTAGTTTCTATACGGTTGCAACCTTAAACAATCCAATTAAGGTGCATTTCCAAATTTTATCATAACATGTAATTTTGTTATAAAACATTATTAGCATTATCTCAAATCTATTTTCATATTTAATTATAACATTTTAAACTTAAAAAATAGTGAAAATCAAGTAGATCTATAAACACATGAAAATCTTGAAAATAAACAGTCTAGATAATGTGTTGAAAGATACACTAATTCTGGGACTCAAATTTTTTTTTTTTTTATATTCGTACATCTCAATGTCGAGATGATCAATTAGAGCGTTTTTCAATATTAAAACAACCTTTTCCAATGAATTTTTGAGGTGCATCTTTAATTCTACATTTTAAGGTTGCAACCTTATATAAATTTTTTCATTATACTATTAATTAAAATATATTTTTTTACCAATCTAAATAACAATCCTAACCAAAGTCCCTAAACAATAGGAAACAAATAGGAAAGTAGGGACATATCAAGATAGTTGAAATTCGTCAAAAAAAATTTAAAATAATTAAATATATTATTAATATATAATACAAGATACATACCAAGTTAACAAAATAATATTATCTAGAGATATTGATTTTAGATATGATAGTCTATTTCAAATAAAATTAAGGAGAAAGTTTATATAAGGTTGCAACCTTAAAATGTAGAATCACAGCTGCACTTCAAAACTCCATCAGAAAAGGTTGTTTTAATGTTTAAAAGCTCTCTAATTGACCATCTCGACATCAAGATGTATGAATATGGCAAAAAAAAAAAAAAGATTTTGAGTCTCAGAAATAGTACATCTTTCAACACATTATCTAGACCGTCCATTTTCAAGATTTTCATATATTTATAGATCTACTTAATTTTAATCATTTTTGGAGTTTAAAATTTTATAATTAGATATAAAAATAGGTTTTCAGATAATCTTAAGATTTTTTTACACCAAAATCGCATGTTATGATCAAATTTGGAGGTGCGCCTTAATTGGATTGTTTAAGGTTGCAACCTTATCAAAACCGTACCCTAAAATTAATTGTCATCAAAACATGCCCGTAGATAGAGATGCATATTCTTGCGTAAATTGAGTATAGCAAAGATTTCCTACTCGTGCAAGGGTATACTATCCATCTACTCTCTTGGACAAAACATACACTATAAATATCATTTAGACCCCAAATTTAGGGATGTGATTTCTAGTAGAACTTGATAACCAAACTCAAAGAAAAATAAATTAACTCTCTCTACGTACCTAAAAAAAAATGGCATTATAAGATTGCACCTAAACCTAACCATTTTTTTGGAGGGAATGATCTAAATGTTTAAGATATCAAAATAAAAAAAAAATTTTATTTGAAAAATAATCATTTAATTATAATCGGCTGAATACCAAAATTTTTCCAAAACAAAAAAAAAAAATCCAAATAAGTGTTTTGCATGAGGAGTAAATGTATGATATGCTCATGAGGGAGCATAGTATGCACGTTATTGAATATAAGTTATCATCTTCTGAGCTTTATCCGAACTATTTGAGATTAGCTTATTCATTAAAATATGTAGTAAAGTTTTATGTTGGATGCCCTATTTAGTACAACCCTCATCCTTTATTCGGTCTTGAGACCGCCATGATTGATCATGGCGTAGTTACCAAGAATATATAATGTGCTCCCTAGCTACCTCATTATAGTTTTTATCACAGGGTGATCTGGTAGATTTTTTTTAAATGGGTAAAAAATACCCAAAAAATAAAAGTAAAATTAAAACAATTCTAGTAGAGGCACTTTTCAAGTTTAACCCTCCAAAAATGGGTTCCATTGGATAGATTAACCTAG